>CM066329.1:376347755-376495034 GCA_033807585.1 Hydrophis major
CATACAGATAGATAAATACAGATAGATAGATAGATAGATAGATAGATAGATAGATAGATAGATAGATAGATAGATATGGATGATAGACAGAAAGACGTACAGAAAGATAAATACAGATAGATAGATAGATAGATAGATAGATAGATAGATAGATAGATAGATATAGATGGATGATAGACAGAAAGACATACAGATAGATAAATACAGATAGATAAATACAGATAGATAGATAGATAGATAGATAGATAGATAGACAGACAGACAGACAGAAAGACATACAGATAGATAAATACAGATAGATAGATAGATAGATAGATAGATAGATAGATAGATAGATAGATAGATATGGATGGATGATAGACAGAAAGACGTACAGATAGATAAATACAGATAGATAGATAGATAGATAGATAGATAGATAGAAAGATAGATAGACTCCAAACTCCACTCCTTTCTAGCACTGATGAAGTTACCGTTGTGTTGTGAAACATTTGCAAGAAAACAACCAAGTTCAAGGATCTCACAGTCTTCCTCCTCTTCTTCTTCCTCTTCCTCCCCTTCTTCCTCCTCTTCCTCCCCCTCCTCTCCACAAACCACACTCCCTTCTACCACTGATGAAGTTTCCTAGTTGGCTAATGAAACATCTGCAAAAAAACAACCAAGATAAGAGAGCACCAAGGACCCCACAGTCCTCGTCCTCGTCCTCCTCTTCCTCCACAAACTCTCCTCCTTTCCAGCATTGATGAGGTTACTGAGTTGGGTAATGAAACAGTTGCAAGAAAACAACCAAGCTCAAAGAGCACCAAGGACCCCACGGTTTAACCCTGAGCTACAGATATCTTCTTGTGCTTGTAATACCTCTCTGTACTTCAAAATGACCCTCTCTTTTGTATTCACACCACACATGTTCATTCTTGATTGTAGGTTGATGTCTTCATACTTCTTAGTATCCCCATTCCTACAGCATTCAACCTGCTTTTATGTTTCTCTTGGTATTCTCCATTCTCACTTCCAGGTACTAAAGTAGGCAGAGGCATGTTCTTATACAAGCTATTTCTGCTTCTTCCAACAAATGTTCCTTTTCACAGCAAACCATACACGACCCACTCTTTTTCAAAAACATTTGCACATCTTCGCAGTTCTCCATTTTCCCATCTGAACTAAATCTTCCACCCCGAGTAGGCCAATTCATTTTCTTCCTTTAGTTTGTTGCCATTTCTGTGCAAGCTGCATTCATTCACTCTGCCTCAGAACAACGATAGCAATAGCACTTAGACTTACATACTGCTTTACAGGGCTTCACAGCCCTCTCTAAGAGTTTTACAGAATCAGCATCAACAATCTAGGTCCTCATTTTACTGATCTCAGAAGGACGGAAGGCTGAGTCAACCTTGAGCCAGGTGAGATTCGACCTGCCAAATTACAGGCATCCAGCAGTCAGCAGAAATAGCCAGTAGTCCTGTACACTGGACCACTGTGCTGCCACGGCTTATTACCACATCAGAATCAAATACCTTGGCTTCTGATAGACTAATTTTTTGATCTGCGTTCCTTATGGTAGCATGAAAAGATATTGAGATTCTAGAAAGAATGCAGAGATGAGCCACAAAGATAATTAGAAGCCTGGTAGCTAAAACATTATGAAGAATGTTTGCAGGAATTGGTTATGTATATTCCAACAAATAGAAAGACTAAGGGTGACTTGATATGAGTCTTCCAACATTTGAGGGGCTGTCACAGAGAAGAGGGAATCAACTTATTTTGCAAAATATCTGAGGACAGAACAAGAAGCACTGGATGGAGACATCCATTTTCCTGACAATGAAACCATTAACCAGTGGAACAGCTTGCCTTCAGTCCATCAGCACTGGGTGAAAACTAATCAAGGAGAGGAGCAACCTACAACTAAGAAAGAAATTGTCTGACGGTGGAGAACAATTAATCAGTGGAACAACTTGCCTCCAGAAGTTGTAAATGCTTCAACACTGGAAGTTTTTAAGAAGAGATTGAACAACCATTTGTCTGAAATGGTATAGGGTTTCCTGCCTAAGCAGGGGGTTGGACTAGAAGACCTCCAAGGTCCCTTCCAACTCTGTTATTCTATTCTATTGAGTTGTAGGTGCTCCAACACTAAAAGATTTTTAAGAAGAGATTGTCCAGAATAATAAAATAACTGTCAAATGCCAGGAAAATCAGGAGATCCAGACTGTTCAAATGGGCATAAAGGTTTATTGTAAGATTAAGCTCTCTATAAGAATCTGGACTACTAGTGGCCAAGGGAAATTAGCAGGAGATAAGATCAGGAGGAAGTCAAGGTGGGCTGGACTTAGATCTCTTGTGGGTGTGAAGAAACTCAAGACTGATGACATGTTTGACCCCTCCCTTGAGCTCAGCCTGGGCTTCTCCTACAATAACAGAGTTGGAAGGGAACTTGAAGGTCCTCCAGTGGTGGGATTCAACTGGTGTAACAACCGGTTCAGTGAGCACGTGCTTTGAATGCACACGCAGCGTTTGAAAACCGCCCATTTTCAGCTCTAATACTTACCTTCTGCTGCAGCCCTAGTGAGTAAAACAGCTGAGGTGCAGCAATCTGCTGTGCCACACGAATCAACTGAGTTACAAAACATGGAAATAAAGGATAGAAAAGAATAGAATAGAATATGGAATGCAATGGAATAGAATAGAATATGGAATGCAATGGAATGCAATGGAATAGAAATCAGAATAGAATGGAATGGAATAGAATAGAATAGAATAGAATAGAATAGAATAGAATAGAATAGAATAGAATAGAATAGAATAGAATAGAATAGAATAGAATAGAATAGAATATGAAATGGAATGGAATAGAATAGAAATCAGAATAGAATGGAATGGAATGGAATGGAATGGAATGGAATGGAATAGAATAGAACAGAACAGAACAGAATAGAATAGAGGAATGAAAAATAGAATAGAAATAGAAATAATAGAATAGAATAGAATACATTTATTGTCATTGCATTCTACAAATACAATGAAATGTGAAAGCTACTCCAGCACAGTGTCCCAAGCACCACATCACAATCACACTATAGAGTATTTAAAAATTAAAATAATTAAAATAATAATTAAAAACCTAGTCTAAACCTATCTAAAACATCTAGTAAGTTAGATAGTTTAAAAATGCCACTATATACATAGGGCTAAATCACATATGTGTTGTATGATTCAAGACAATTACTGCCTTGGAAAAGAAACTGTTTCTCAGTCTATTAGTCCTCATTTTAAGACACCTATAACGCCTCCCTGATGGTAACAGTTTAAAATATGAATGTCCAGGATGAGAATGGTCTGTGGAGATTTTTAGTGCTCTAGAGAGGAGTCTGGTCTTTGCAATCTCTCCCAAAGAAGAAAGAGAGCAACCGATGATTTTTTGTGCTGTGTTTATAACTCTCTGGAGAAACTTCTTATCCACTATAGAGCATCCAGCATACCATACTGTTACACAGTATATCAAAATGGTATCGATGATAGACAGGTAAAAAGTAACCAGCAACTTCTCACCCAGATCACTCTTTTTCAGCAGCCTCAGAAAGTGCAGGCGCTGTTGGGCCTTCTTTGCAGTGGCCATAGTTTGGACCGACCAAGTAAGGTTGCAGGGCTGCCAACTCTCACGCAATCAGCGTGAGACTCACGCAATTCAATCAATTTTGACTGTCTCACTCTGATAAACAAAATCTCACGCTAAACCCCCAAAATCATGGAATGTACAAAAATATCCCTACATTCTCTGATTATATTCCGAATATTCCCCTTAGCTTAGGAGAAGGATGAGCTCCCAGCGCCGCCCCGCCCTGCCCAGCCACCCCGCCCTGCCCAGCCACCCCGCCGCGCCTCTTTTCCCGCCTTAATCCTTCTGCCGGCGTCCCGTAACTGTCACGATGCCGATCATTATCGCTTCAGGAAAGCGAAGAGCAGGAGGCTTCTTCGCCGCCCGGGGCGCTCGCAGCCACTTTGCCCCGCCCTCTCCCTCTCTGCAATGTCCTCTGGGACAAGCCAGCTGCCCTAGGCTTTCCAAAGAAGGACACGAGGGGGCTGGCAAAGCCTCTTTACAGCCTCGGCCAGTAATAACAATGGTAAGCAAAGCCAACGGAGTGGCTTCCATTTAACCCTTTGGTGTTTAAATCTTTGGTGATGTTTCTTTATTTTCTCTGGCTGGATTTCTGACCCAGGGGAGAAAGACCATTTAAAAAAGCAAAAAGGACAGAAAGAACACCAAGAAAGAATGGGACAACCCCCCCCCCCCAAAAAAAAAGAGATCCAACACAACTCTGAATAAAATTATTATTATTTTAAATTTTATTATTATTATAATTATTATTACCACCCCTTTACACGCCTTATGCTCTCTTTTAGCTGATCCAAAAGAGTCTTCCCAAACCAGCAAGGCGAGAAGCGCGCCAGGCTGATCTATAAAGGGGCTGGGCAGCTTTTTTGCAAAATACTTAATAGAAAGGTTGGAGGACTGACAGGATTACATCTCTGGCAGTGGATGAAGGAATCACTTTTTCCTCTTTCTCCTTTGAGTTTAAATCCTAGGTCTCCATGCACCAGATCGACAGGACTGTACTACATTATTATCATATTTTCAAACCCTTAGATAAGGACTCAATAAGGACTTTTTTTGATGCCAGTAGGCTTCTCAGCCCCAAATTGGGATAGCCCTGACTCAACTAGAACATATTCTAATCTTAACACAATTTACCATCCAAAGAGCAGTAAGACCATTAAGTTCAGAATCTAAACTTACCCAATAAATAATATACTGTTTCCTCACTGTGCTCAAGCTTCAGAATACAGTAGATGAGTTTTACAGTTAACAATATGTATATTTATATGAAGCACTCATTATTTGATTAAATGTTTAGTTTATACATGTCTGAAATTATGAACCCCTATTTCAGTCAACAAGTTAGTATATAATTAAAGACTGAGACTATAGCATTTGATATTGGCATGTAGTATGGTATTTGATACAGAAAGAAGAATACCCATTGATGTATTTGCATTATCTCTGTAGTTGTTTCGGGTTTTTGTCTTTTTGTTGCACATTGAATTCATCCTATAGTGGTCTATAGTACATCACTAAGCTAATAAAGTCAGTTGAGGTAGAATACTGCAGTTACAAGTCAGGAACTTCAATTATTCATGGTCAGTGAACTGCATTATTAATATCTTACAAATCTGGTTCAAGTACATTGGTGCTGCTTGCATGTATGTATGTATGTATATGTCCAAATCATGACTAAAGTATGCATCAGATTGCACCATTTAAAATGTAAAATTGTCAAAGCTCCCTACCGTGGAAGGGGGGACACCCCCCTTCCACACCATCCACCCCCCTCGGTCGCTCCGCTCCCTCGCAGTGTCTCACTCCGAACTATCACTCAAGGTTGGCAGCCCTGAGGTTGTCAGAAATATGAGTTCCTAGTAATTTAAAACTATGAACTCTCTCCACATAGTCTCCATTGATATATAGTGGGAGAGGCTCTGCTTTGCATCTTCTGAAGTCTATAATCAATTCTTTGGTCTTTTTGGTGTTCATGGTGACGTTATGACTCTTGCACCACAAGACCAGTCTGAGAACCACTGACCTATAGGCCCAACCTCTGACAATCTAAGGCAGGGGCGAGTGGCCAGGGCCAAATGATTGCCAGAACTACCAGTTCACCCGAACCGGTCGAATCCCATTCCTGAGGTCTTCTAGTCCAACTCCCTGCCTGAGAAGGAGCCCCAAAAGTGGTATTCTTCCAGTTTGGCCTGGTTCAGGAGAAACAATAGCTCCGAGGATCATCTGTGAGCGAACTGGTTCACTCCAATGATTGGCTGTTTTGAAGCTTAGCTGCTTCATGCAGCACAGCGGATTTCCATGGGTCAGCTGTTGAACACACAGGGAAGAGTGCAGGATTGCAGAAGAAAGTCAGTATCGAATCCCCTGCGCAGATGCATGGGGATGCAAAGTGCGCCCACTAAGCCACACCCACAGAACTGGTGGTTAAAAAAAAGTTGAATCCCACCACTTAGAAGACCCTATACTATCCCAGATAAATGGCTGTCCAATCTTTTCTTAAAAACCTCCAGTATTGGTGCACACACAATTTCTGAAGGCAACTTCCATTCCATTGATTAATTGTTCTCACCAATAGGAAATTTCTCCTTAGTTCCAGGTTGGATCTAATATTTGCTAAAAATCAGAGACTCTTAGAGTTGGAAGTGATCAAACAAGACATCAAACTCACCCCTTTTATACTGTACAGGTACTCCTTGACTTACAACAGTTTATTGAGTGACCAAGTTTTACAATGGCACTGGAAAAAGGTGCCCATCCATTTTTCACCTTTGCGTCATCCCCATAGTCGTGTAATCAAAATTCAGATGCTTGACAACCAATTCATATTTATGATTGTTGCAATGTCCTGAGATCATGTGAACAACAGTTGTGACCTTCTGACAAGCAAAGTCAAATGAGGAAGCCAGATTCACTTAAGGACCGTGTTACCAACTGAATAACTGCAATGATTCACTTAGCAACAGTGGCTAGGAAGGTCGTAAAATGGGGCAAAACTCACCTGGCAAATGTCTCATTTAACAACATAACTCTGGGCATCAATCATGGTCATAAGTCAAGGACTACCTATATGCTGCAAAATTCATTGCAACATCTATGTTAGATGATTATCCAGCATCTATTCCAAGGGAAAAATGATATGCAGTAACTTTTCCCTTGATTGAGAGCTCTTACTTCATCATTCAAAAACTTTGCATACTAGGAGACACATATATTCATGTCCTCAGTGAACACACTTCTATCACCACTACAAACATTCTCAATACATTTATTCATAAATACATTAAATAATCAAGGGGATATCACACAGCCTTGTCTTATTCTGTATTCGGGGCCCGATCTTTTGGCATTCTATTTATAAACTTCCATCACATTCTGCCCTCATTGCATTCATCAGCCAAACCTCAACTTCTTATTTTCACAAAACATTCCATAATTCAACTCTATTCATTTTATTATTCGCTTTCATTCCATCAACAAAGATACTGTACACTAGCCATCTTGCATTCATACATTTTTCAATGAAATGACGAGAAGCTAAAATCCGATCATGAACACCCTTTGACCAACCTAAAGTCCCTTCTCAATTGTTGTGCAATGCCATCTCCTGGACCCTTTCCAGTGGTGGAATTCAAAATATTTTACCACCGGTTTCTGTGGGAATGCATGGAGCATTCTACAATGGGCAATTTTAAGCATGAAAACTTACCTTACCTTCAGCGCTGGTGAGTAAAACAGCCAAGGCATGACAATCCACTTTGCTGCAGCTCTCAGCTGGGGCAGGGCCAACTGCTGACTGGTGCTACTGGATCAGTCAAACCGGTGCAAATCGGAAGCATACCACCTTTGACCCTTTCTATCAGAATTCTGGCAAATGCCTTCTCAAGGATGTGTAACAAAATAGGTTGCCTTATTCTCCAAAGCACCCAAGGGCAATACAAGGAAGCAATGAATGGGAGCTGGATAAAGCAGAGGTCGCCAACCTTTTGGACCTCAGGGACCACCAAATTAATAATTTTAAATCCTGGGGAACACTAATATGAATTTTGACTGACGGTGGCTTGCTGACATTGGTAGGAGAGAGAGCGATAAAGAGAGATTTGATTTAATATCTCTCCCTCCCTCCCTCCCTCCCTCCCTCTCTCTCTCTTTCTCTCTCTCTCACACACACACAAACACACAGAGGCAGGGATTCAAATTTCTTAATAACCAGTTCTGTGGGCATGGCCTAATTTGGTGGTCATGTGACTGCCTGGGCATGACCTGTATGTAAATATTATAAATATTTATATAAATATTGATTTTTTTTATAAAAAAGAACAACTTTTACCCAAAATCAGGCAAAGCAGGCAGGGAGATTGAGTTGCTCACAGAATCCCAGATTCACTAAGAGATCTATCATTCTGTCATTGGCTATCTGTCACATAAAATTTGCTTGCAAGCAAACTCATAAAATTAACTCACAACACACCATATATGTAAATATTGGATTTTTCATTTAAAAAAGAGCAACTTTTACCCAAAATCAGGCAAAGCAGGCAGGCAGATTGAGTTGCTCACAGAATCACAGATTCACTCCGAGATCTATCTTTCTGCCATCAGCTACCTGAGTCTGCACTGAATAATAGAAGCTTCAGTCCTAAAGGAAGGTTCGTCTCTGCTTAAAAGCAGTGGCAAAGATCTAAAGATTAGCTAGAAAGCAAGAAATCCAATGATTTCCTATTTTCTAGCTAATCTAAATCTCCTGGCACACTAGAACTGCTGGTGGTCAAGGGGAGAAAAGGAAAAATAGCAACTTAGCAGGCAAGTTTTCCAGATAAGGAGTGAGTGGGCAGGGAGGGTTCCTGCAGACCATGTGGGCGGCACAGCTTTGTGTTTCTATGCAGCCTGGATAAACTGCTTTGCAAGTGATATTTCTCTGTGGACCACCAAAATTTTCTTGCAGATCACCAGTGGGCCATGGTCCACCAGTTGGTGACCACAGGGCTAAAGAGAGATCCAACCTAGAATTAAGGAGAAATTTCCTGACCAGGAGAACAATTAATCCATGAAGCAGTTTGCTTCCTGGAGATGATGAGCATTTCATCACCTGCCTTAGATATGAAAGCCAGCTGAGTGACTTTGGGTCAATTACTGGGTGACTGAGAGTTCAAGTCCTGTCTTAGGCATGCAAGTAGACTGGATGACCTTGGTCCAATCACCAGAGATGGAAAATTCTAGTCCTGTAGTAGGCTAGAAAACTGTCTGAGTGACTTTGGGCCAATCACCAGGAGATAGAGTTTTAGTCCTGTCTTCGGCATGAAAGGTGGTTGGATGACCTTGGATCATCAAGAGATAGTGAGTTTTAGCCCTGCCTTAGGCACAAAAGCCAACTAGATGGTCTTGTTCCAATTACCTGGAGATGGAACATTCTAGTTTCAGTTTTTTTCGTCTTCAGCCTCCTCATTGTCTTTTTTCCATGAGACATTTTTATATCTTCTTTCATTAACTTAATTGTACCATATTTCCATGCCATTTTGTAACATAATTCTTTTATTATATCTCTTATGTCCATATGTCGGACAATTCCCCACCAACAATCAGCACACAGATGAGCATAGATTAACAGGAAGATTAACATCAGACCAACAATCCAGAAGTAAGCAATATTCCAATCAAGGACCTGCTAAACAAGTTAATAGCAAACAGCCCAACCAAAGACACTACAAGGCCTCTCCTACCAACACTGATAGGGCAAGCCACTCGAATATAAACTAAGAACAAACCCCATTTCCCTACCAGCACTGATGAAGTTACCTAGCTTGGATAATGAAACATCTGCAAGAAAAAAAATGAAGCTCAGAGAGAGAATGAAAGATTCCACAGTCCTTTTCCTCCTCCTCCAACTCCTCCTCCTCCACCACCACCTCCTCCTCCTCCTCCTTCTTTCTGCAAACCCCATTTCCTTCCAGCACTGATCATCATCTAATGAAACATCTGCAAGAAAACAACCAAGCTCAGAGAACGCCAAGGACTCCACAGTTCCCATCTTCCTCCTTGCAAATCCCAATCTCTTCTACCACTGATGATGTGGCCTAGTTGTATCATGAAATTTGCAAAAACAACCAAACTCAGAGAGTACCGAGGACCCCACAGTCCTCCTTCTCCTCTTCCTCCTCTTCTTCTTTCCTTCTCCTCTTCCTTGCATACCCCAATTCCTTCTAGCACCAAGGTTGTTAACTTGTCATCTAATGAAACATCTGCAAGAAAACAACCAAGAACCCCACAGTTTAACCCCGAGCTACAAATGTTACCTTCTAATTGTAACACACACATGTTCAAAATTCTGGCACAGCCAAAGGCCCAACTTGAAAGACCCTGAAGACACAGTGACCAAAGTTTTCAGCAGGGATTGGGTTACTCGCTTTGCAACTTTTATTTCTCTCACCTAGTTATCTCTCCCAATGCTACACCATCCTTGTAAGATCTCCACCCACTGCTGTAGCATCCTTGGAGACCACTGTGAAGAGCGGTGTTCACTTTCTGCTGAGCCTCCTTCCCAGTCAGTTTTCTGTCCTTGGCACCATGGCCTGGGAGATTTCCATTTCCAAAATGGCCCATTAATAGAAAGGTCAAGCTAAGTTTTCTGCTTCTCATGGCAAGGGTACCAGCCTAGTCAAAGCATGTTGAGGTATTAAGATTTAAGAGCTGACCAGCAGCTGAAAAGCTGATGCAATGTAAAGCTGATGCATTGGCATTGGTATTGCCTCTTTAAGACTGAGGATGGGTTCTACCCAGGGGTGGGATACGACAGGGTTAACTGACAGTTCGGGATTTACGAGCTTCCCCTCCCGCTGTGAGCCACACACCTGTTAATCATCATTAGCACGCTGCTTGCCGAGAAGCAGCCTTTGAAACAGCCCTCTTTTCTTGTTTTTTTAACTGTAACTGTGCCTTGTTTGGCAGCTGAAGTTGAACAATCAGGAAATAAAGGTCAGGTAAGAGCCTGGGTGGGCGGATGTGCAAAACCATCAGCAGACATAGAACCGGTTCTATGTCTGCTGCTCTTCAGAGCTACTGGTTCTACAGAGGCGGACAGAACTGGTAGAAAGCCACCCCTGGTTCTACCCCTTTAAGAGGTGTTTATATAAAGGCAGCCATTAGAGGGCATGTTCTCTCTCCTTGTGTCTGGTATCCATTGCAGAGTTCTCTGTGTAGAGTTAAGAAGATTGATTGCTTCTCAGGTATTTGCCTACCACATATATTTCTGTATATGTCTTATATATAAACCACTGTTAAATGTCTAAGTCTCTGTGTGCTGTGTTTTGCTCCTGGGTTGTCTTATAATAGTAGTCACACTGCAAACGCTTTGACACAGCAGCTTAGCCAGAGTTGGAGAGTGATGGTTGCAGTTGTGACATTGACTAAGTTGTCTGTGCTGTGGGCAAAAGAGCACAGACAATTTCCATCATTGCTTTCCCATTAGAAACGTTGCTCTTTCCCAAGGACTCTGAGAAGCCAGCCAGGCCTCCTTCATTATTCCCCAGCTGGCAGACAGGTTGAGAGGAAGGATATTACAAATGTCACTTGCTACTTCGAGAGAGACTCAAAAGAAATGAGAGGGAAAGAGAGAGCGGTGGGGAACAGTTGCAAGACCCAAAGAAATCCTTGTTTACTCGGTGGAAGAGAGTTCTTCCTGCCTTTGTTCTAATTGCCTTGTCCATATTGTGCTAAGAAGGGAAATTGGAGGCAAATAGAGGGGAAAAACCTAGGACTTACTGAACTGAACTGACATCTTCCTGCAAGCAGATTGGGACAACTCACCGTGGCCAACTTGCCACGGCCAATTTAATCAATCAATCAATCAGAATGGAGCTGAAAGGGATCTTGGAGGACTTCTACTCCAACCCCCTGCTCAAGCAGGAGTCCCTGTATCATTTCAGGCAAATAGCTGTCTGAACTCTTCTTAAAAACATCCAGTAATAAAGCACCCACAACTTCTAGAGGAAAACTGTTCCACTGGTTGATTGTCCTCACTGTTGGCAAATTTCTCTTTAATTCCAGGTTGCTTCTCTCCTTGATTAGTTTCCATCCTCTTCTGTTGCCTTCTGGTGCTTTGGAGAATAATTTGTGGCAGCCCCTCAAATATGGGAAAGCTCTATCATGTCACAACTAGTCCTTCTTTTCTCCAGACTGGCCATATCCAATTCTTGCAACCATTCTTCATATGTTTTTGTCTCCAGGTCCTTCATCAAATTAGAACTTGCCATGGCCAACTCAATGTAGCCAACTCACCATGGCCAACTCGCCGCTGTCAACTCACCATGGGACAACTCGCTGCAGGACAATTGAACAATTCAATTTAATTCTTTAAAATAATTTTAAAAATATTTTATTTTTTCTCATTCCTGTTTCATTTTGTCCCTCCTTTGGCAAGTGAAAAGTGATAACTTCTAGGGCTGGAAGGGACCTGGGAGATTTTCTAGTCCAGGGGTGTCAAACTCACATTGTCATGGTGTCATCATGTGATGTATCACAACTTTCCCCCCCTTCGCTAAACCAGGCATGAGTGTGGCCAGTGCATGACGCATTCTGGCCCATGGGCCATGAGTTTCGCACTCCTGTTCTAGTCCAACCCTCCACCACGGCCCATGGAGTTTTTATAACCAAGGGTGGGCTGCTGTGGGCTTGCAGAGGGGTTTTGGGAGAACCCTTAGCTAAGATTCTGTGCAGTTCAGAGAACCCCCAAATCCCACCCTTTTCTGGTCCCGCCCATCTCCACCCTGCCCCTCCCAGGAATCCCCACGTGGCCCATTTTGGATGCAGGTAAGTGCAGGGGTGCACAGAGGCTCAGGGAGGGCAAAAAAAACGGGCCTCCTGGAACTTCAGGAAGGCCGGAAATGGGCCCGTTTCTGGCTTTCAGGGACCCTCCAGAGCCCTCTGGAGCCTGGAGAGGGCAAAAATGCCCCCCCCACATAATTCAGGAGGCTGACTAGGCCACACCCAACATGGTCATGCCCACCAAGCAACCAGGCAGAGTAGTCCCTTTGCTAAATGTTTTGAATGCCACCCCTGCTTATAACATTCCCAAAAGATGGTGCTAAAGGACTGTATTTTCCATTAATATCCACCCAAGCCCCCAGAGTGGGGAGACGGGGGATATTAAGAGGCAGATCTCTCTCTTAAGGATGTCCTCTGGGCAATTTTTTTTTAAAAAAGGGACTACTCCATAATGGCTCCCTCCCTGTGGACCATCTCCCCTGCTGAAATAAGACTGCCTGACACCTTGATACACTTTCACAAGACCCTGAAGATATGGACAGCTGGGTAATGCAACATTTGCGAGAAAAGAAAAAAAAACAAAAAACAAACTCAGAGAACACTAAAGACCTCACATTTTTGTGCCAGTTCCATGCCTATTTAGCAATTAATTGGAGCTTAATGACAAGTTAATGAGATTATTTTTGGTGTCTTCAAGTCAGTTTTTGCCCCCTGGTAACTTCTTCCTGGACAAGTATCCAGATTTGCTTAATGACCACAAGATTCTCTTAACTGCAGTGATTTGCTTAACCACGGTGGTTAAAAAGGTCATCGAATTAGGTATGATTCACTTAACAACTGCCTTACTTAGTGTTGAAAATTATTGTTGGATTGTATTTTCATGCAACCACTACAGGAGTATTCAGCTAGTAGATGGCAGTGTTTACAAGTTTGGATATATGGCATACACTCGAGGCTCTTTTGTTCTAAGTAGAGTTTCCTGTTTCCTGTTACAGTTAAACAGCTGAGCAGTAAAGCACATGGTGACTGTACTCTTTGTTTGCTCTGTGGTGCTACACAAAATTTCTAACACTTAGCAATGGAAATTCTGGTCTCAATTGTGGCTGTAAATTGAGAGCTACCTACATTGTTGTGCTTAACACATTATTGTGCTAAGAAGGGAACAGATCTCTACTGTTTTTGAATTGAAGCACAGACCATGCCATTAAAAACTGCACCATTACAACATATTGCAATAGAATATGATGTGTGATAAAGAGGTGGGTGGAAAAACTAATGACAAAATTTGTCCAAAAAGACCCATTTTTTCTTTTATATTCTCTTCAAACAGTTGGAGACAGGTTTGCTTTCCAAAACCCCTGTATTTTTATTGTTATTGCATTAGTAGAGTTTTGACAGAAAATGCAAGGAAAGATGTGTGGGAAAACTTGCTAGAAACTGTTCCTCTGGACCACAAATGTCTCATATCAATCATAGAATTTCAATTAATGAGCCAAACTTTTTCAAAACTCTCTGATGAAGCCCGTGGTTTTGATAAATCCTGAAGAAGTGTTATGAGATAGAAGAGAAAGAAAATAAAAAAACCAACAAAGTCTTTTTATTGGGAGCAATTTCATGAAATCTATCATTTATCTGTCTATAATCTCTATCATCATTATCATCATCTATCTGTATATCTATTTTTGCAGTTTATCATCTTTCTCTTATCATCTTTTCCTTCCTCCTTCCTTCCTTTATTCCTTCCTTTCTTCTTTCCTTCTTCAGATCACTACCTACCTATCATCTCTCTCTCTGTGTGTGTGTGTGTGTGTATGTGTGTGTGTGTGTAATCTATCAACTTATCTGTTACATCTATTGTCTCAGTTTATCACCTCTTTCTCTCATCATCTTTCTTTTCCTTCCTTCCTTCCATCATCTATCCATCCATCTATCCATCCATCTATCTATCATTTCTCTCTCTCTGTGTGTGTGTGTGTGTAATCTATCTACCTATCATAACATAACTAGATCTATTGTCTCAATTTATCACCTCTCTTTCTCTCATCATCTTTCTTTTCCTTCCTTCCTTCCACCCACCCACCCACTCACCCATCTACCTACCTACCTACCAACTGTATCTATTGCCATCTATATCTATCTGTCTACATGTCTGTCCGTCTGTCTGTCTATATATCTATCATTTGTCTGTATCTCTCTTTCAGCTTTCTATCTATATCTTTATTATCTATCTTCTGTGTACATGTGTGTCTGTATATCTTTCTGTCTCCATCTAAATTAAGTTTCAGATAGAGCTACATTGGGGAAGGTATCTCCAAATTGTGAAAGATCATTATCATCATCCTTATCAGACACAGAGCAATCATAATCAAAATTTACAACCCTAGCAACAATTAAAAAAATACACAAAAAGCAATAAAACCAATCTATACCATGGAACATTTACACTCACAATAAAAAAAAACACCAACATATATATATTATTATTAACACGCTCTGATGCTAAGGAGTTCTACTCCCCCTCCCCACCTGAAAATAAATCTCTTCCAAATGCAAAACACAAGCAGAGGAGAGGAATTTCAGTTTCAGTTTTGTTTTTACAGCACCAAGCAGCTTTAGTCCAGAACAGTTGAGCTAAGCCACGCCCAGGCTCCTTGCTGTCTCCTTGCTCACATAGCAAATTCTGTTTCATTTTCCAAACAGTCCTCAACTCTCTCACACACTGACAGGACACTAGCCAGATGAATACCAATGGATGCTGGTAGGCAGAGGCAGAAACTTTTTTATCCCTTATTTTCCTCCCCAAAAACTAAGCCCGGTCACACAGTTTCATAACGAAGCACGGGTATAGAGTAGTTTGTGTGTGAGTGTGTGTGTGTAAAATGAGCACAAAACAATATAATAAAAATGCCACAGGCATGTCAGGGAAACAAAAAAAAACATATTTTTTTTGCATTGCTTTTCAGGTTTTGATTGATAACAAAACAGCCCTTATTGCATTTTCTAACCACTGTTTCTTAGCATCTTCTGATAGGACCAGCACAACAACTAGTTCATCCTTTGAACATCCTCACAACCTTTCTACAGAATGTTGCAGTCAGAACATTCAAGTGATTAGAGCTGGTGTGACACACTTATTCTCTCACTTACCCCTCTCTTAGGGAATTTAACACAAATACTTCTCAGCTGCATGAATGAACTCGGGAGCAGCCAACATGAGCTTTGTAGACAGTTTCAACCATCAACAGTTAATTGACTTCCACATCGCCGGCCCAATCTCGTTGCTGTGCTATTGCAACATTGCCATTTCTCTTCCCGCCCCCACACACAGGCACATGCAAACACACACACACAGACACCCCAGGCAGTGAGGTCCCGTTCCATTTCAAAATCCCCCCTCCGGGGCTGTGGAAAAAAAAACCCCCAGACAGCATGGCAAGCTGTCAAGTTCTTATGGAGCCAGCCGGGGTTTTTTTTATTTATTTATTTATGAAATTAGACATATTTGTGTTGATGTTTAGTAGCGAGCATGAAATTCAAATCGGCAGGCCAGTCCTTTAATAGTCAATGACATAACTTCATTGTTGTTTTGACAACACTGTGCAGCAGCTTGTGCTTACTGCTGGAAATTAAAGCCACCGAAAGAGATGACACCAGCAGAATTGCCAAGGCCAGCTCCCAAGCTTACAGGGTGTTTGTTATTCTCATTTGTTGAAGGTTGTTATTGTGTTTGTAAGACTGCCACATCCTATTTAGGGGTTTACTTCAAGTCAATGCCATTCTGCTTGGGTAAGAAACCTTCTGAGCAGCTTTTCGTTTTCTATTTTCCCACCAATAAGATTTCTGTTCTTTTTTCCTTATCGGCATTTTCATTTGTTCATTCTTCTCATCTTCTCATTTTCATGTCATTTAACAGGGAGGACAATTAACCAGTGGAACAGCTTGCCTCCAGAAGTTGTAGGTGTTTCATCACTGGAGGTTTTTTAAGAAGAGACTGGACAGCCACTTTTCTGAAATGGTATAGGGTCTCCTACTTGAGCAGGGGGATGGACTAGAAGACCTCCAAGGTCCCTTCCAGCTCTGGTCTGATTGTGATTTACTCACAACCCAATAGATTAGATCAAAGGTCTTCAAACTTGGGCACGTTTAAGACTTGTGGACTTCAACTTCCAGAATTCCTGAACTAACATGACTGGAGGAGGAATTCTGGGAGTTGAAATCCACAAGTCTTAAAGCTGTCAAGTTTGAAGACCCCTAGACTAGATCTTCACCTAATGCTTGAGCAGAGGATTTGACTAGAAGACTTCCATAGGCCCTTCCAGCTCTCTTATTCTGTTAATCAATGAAATGACTTGCCTTCAGAAGTTGTGGGTGCTTCATTACCGGAGGCTTTCAAGAAGAGATTGGACAGTCACTTGTCTGAAATGATACAGGGTCTCCTGCTTGAACAGGGGGGTTAGACTAGAAAACCTCCAAGGTCCCTTCCAGCTCTGGTCTGATTGTGATTTACTCACAACCCAATTGATTAGACCATCATCCCAAGCCCCTTTGGGAGAATGTCTCTGTGTGTGAGAGCAGAAGAATTAGGCAAGCTAGTTAGAAGAACATGTTTGTAATCTTCAGGAACTTGGTGCTTATTCTTTTGGGCTTATTTCTTTTTTCTTTTCTGTGGAGACTCTTTCAATGCCTAGATCAGGGGTCCCAAAACTTGGCAAATTTAAGACTTGTGGACTTCAACTCAACAAGCAAAGCTGGCTGGATAATTCTGGGAGTTGAAGTCCACAAGTCTTAAAGTTGCCATGTTTGGAGACCTCTGACCTAGATGGAATAAAAGGGCTGGAATGAACTGAAGAAGCTTTTTTGTATGAGGAGCACAACATCTTCAAGCAAAAAAAGAAAGAAAGAAAGTTATGTTGCCCTTTGAAAAAAAACAAAACACTTTTGGGATAACCATGACTTAGATGACCGAGAATCTCTATACACGAGAGATTTGGAAGGTACTTTGGGAGGGTCTTCTAACCCCAACTCCCTGCTCAGGCAGCAAAACCCTATTAAAAGCCCACTTCAGACAAATGGTTGTCCAATATTGTCTTAAAAATTTCCAGCGTTGGAGTACCCATAACTTCTGGAAAGAAACTCTTCCGTTGATTAATTCTTCCCAATGTCAGGAAATTTTTCCTTAGTTCTAGATTGGGTCTGTCTTCAATGAGCTTCCATCCCTTCAGTCCCAGCTCAGGGATGGTGTTAGGGATAACATTGTTTTACCCTAACTAGTTTAGGTAAATAATAATATGTAATCATAGTTTGTATGTTAAAGTGTCTGCAACTTTAACTGTGGGATAGTAATTAAGGGAGTGGTTGTGAAAGCACTTTAAAAGAAGCAAGACTGCAGCTTGCTCTCTCTCTGGCTTTGATGATCCCTGATTACTGCAAGGACTCAAGACTGCATTGCTCAAACGGGAGAGAAAACAAAGGACTGACTTGTAAGTGAACTGACATAGGATATTCTAAACGGACTTTGCTAACTGAATATCCCTGAATGGACTGACTAAATGATACATGACTATTGGACTGTTATTTTGACAATGCTATGAACTCATAATGGAATAAACTATATTTTTGATAGCACAAGCGTATCTGTTATTTTTACTGTATGTTAATAAACATACAAGCTTAGCTCACTCATTTATCTGTGTGCCTATCTGACTAACACTGCACATTCTGTTTAGCTTGTCTCCCTAACCCTGGTTGGGGAACCCAGGCTTAACACTGGTTATGGGCCCAGAGGCTGCAAAGTCAGTTTAACTAGGATAAAACAGATTTATGTAAAAGTGAGTTTGTGTTGTTTTACATTACAGTAAACAGACAGCTGTGTTTTATTAATTATAGTTTTATATCCATATAGAGAAAACATGGCACAAGTCAATCTACAAAGTTTGTCTCTTATATCCAAGTTGGATGGAACAAACTATGTATCATGGTCTATGAAATGTAGTCTGCTTCTACGAAGAGAAGGTTTGTGGAACATAATTGAAAATCCACCAAACGTAGAAGAATGGGATGCAGAGGATGAAGAAGATAAACTAAAGATAGAAGAATTTATGCATAAAAATGAACACGCTATTTGCATAATTGCTTTAACCTTAACTGATCAGCAACTTGTTTATATCCACGGAGAGAAAACGGCTGTTGGGTGTTGGCAGAAGCTGAAGAGGATTTATGTCCGAGATAACGTTGGTGCTCACATAAATCTAACACGGAAACTTTTCAGTACACATCTCCAAACAAATGGTGATATGATGAATCATTTGAAAACTATGCAAAGCATTTTTCAAGAACTGCACGAGAAAGAGCTTATTTTCCCTGAACTACACCAAGTCTACATAATTTTATCTTCCCTTGATGAAAGTTATGACAACTACGTAACTTCCCTTGAAATATTGCCAAAGGAAAGTCTAACTTTAACTGATATAACTGGCAGATTGATTGAAGAGGCCAGAAGAAGGCTTGAAAGAGATGAGTTAAGGAGGCAGCAACCTCAAAAAGAAGACAATGAATCTCCTACTGCATACGCAATTAAAAAGTGTTTTAATTGTGGAGGAAGAGGACATTTGGCAAGATTTTGTAAAAAGGCAAAGCGCCAGAACGCTGGCCAGAATACTAAAAGTCATCAAAAGATAAATAAAAATTTAGAGTTAGCCATGTATACTAACAGAGCTGTAAAAAATAATTTATGGGTGGTTGACAGTGGAGCATCCCACTGTATAACAAATGATAACAGAAATTTTATTAAAATGTCCAAGAGTACACAGCAGATATCATTAGCCAATGGCTGGAAACTGAAAGCTAAAGGTCAAGGTATAGCATATTGTTCTTTTATAAAAGAGAATGTAAAAATGTTATATGTACCACAACTTAAATTTAATTTAATTTCAGTTCGAATTTTGGTTAAACTAGGATATGTAGTTACTTTTAAAGGAGATAACTGCATAATTGAAAAACAAGATAAGAGAATTACTGCATCTTTAAGAGGTGAATTATATGTGTTAAATGATGATGGTTTAAAGGTGGCTAACACGGTTTATGAAAATAAGAAACCCCATGATGAATGTATTCACTTGTTACATCGAAGGCTAGGGCATATAAATTTTAAAATGCTTAAGAAAACTGTTGAATTATCTAAGGGAATAAGTTTGAAACCTTGTAATAAGTATTTGCAATGTAATGCCTGTAATCAAAGTAAGAGCAGGGTCACACCGGCTAATAGAGTTGATGGATTTACTACTAAAGAGCCTTTAGAAGTAGTATTTGCAGATATAATAGGTCCAAAAAAACCAAGTGTAGGAGGAGCTCATTACCTATTAAGTATAATGGACCACTATTCTAGATATGGGTTTTGCTATTTAATGAAGAGCAAAACTGAAACGTATCAAAATCTCTTTAATTGGATAAAATTTGCAAAAAGGAAAACTAAAAAGAAATTAGTAACTCTTATAACAGATAATGGTACGGAATTTACAAATAATAAATTCCAGAACAGACTAAGAATGTTAGGTATACAACATAAAATGTCTGCACCATATAGGCCACAACATAATGCCTTTATAGAGAGAAGAGGCCAAACATTACAATCAATGGCACGAACTATGATGTCTGATTCAGGATTACCTGACAATTTATGGGGAGAAGCAATAATGTGTGGTAATCATATATTAAATAATGTTGTTAATTCAACAACAGGTGAATTACCATTCACACTGTGGCATGGTACAAAACCTGATTTAAGTTACATGCACACATTTGGAGCACCAGCATGGGTGCATATCCCTTCACAACTTAGACACAAAGGACAACATAGAGCTAAAAGATTATATTTTGTAGGATATACATCTAATCATAGATCTTATAGATTCTGGGAACCAGGTACATCTAGAGTTTACACCAGTGCTAGTGCAAAATTCCTAGAACATGTAGGATGGAATAGATTAGAGCAAGATTTAAATAATGAAGTAATTATTGAACCCTACAAAAGGCAGAAAGATCAGACTAGTTATAAGAAGAGTCCAATTAAAGAAGAAGTCCATGAAGAACAAATAGGACCAGAACAAGAGGAAACAGTTGATCAGGAAGAGTTAGATAATCAAGAACAGTTAATAAATGAAAGTCCACCTGTAAGTCCTGTGATACCTAGACGTACTACACTTATAACTAGACCACCTGATAGGTATCAAGCAAGTATAGTTTGCCAAGTAACTAAAGTTCCAACTAGTATAGATGAACTTAAGATGTATCCTGCTAAGGATCAGGAGAATTGGCAAAAGGCAATGGAAAAAGAACTAAATTCATTAAAGGTAATGAAAGTATATGAAGATGCCAAATTACCTCCAGGAGAAAAATCCATTGGGTGCAAATGGATATTTAAAGTAAAAACTGGAAATGATGGGACTGTTACCCATAAGGCTAGGTTGGTAGCTCAAGGATTTAATCAAACTGCATCTGATTACGATGAAGTTTTTGCACCAAGTCTTAAGGCAACATCTTTGAGAGCAGCTTTAGTGTGGGCAGCTAAGAAAAACTATGTCATTAACCATTTAGATGTAGAGACTGCTTATCTACATGCACCATTGCAGCACACTATATATTTAAAAAAGCCAGTTATAATAAAAGACAATAAAGTAAATAGTAATGATTGTTGGAAACTCAAAAAAAGTCTTTACGGGTTGAAACAATCTGGCTTTGAGTGGAACCAATATATTGTGAAAGAATTAAACAATATAGGATTTAAATCTGGTTTAGCAGATCCATGTGTGTTTAAAAGAGAAAATAATGGAATGGTGTCATTATTGTTATTATTTACAGATGATATTGCTTTGATAACTAAGACTAATAATGAAGCTAATGAAATTATATCATTATTAGCCAAAAATATAAAATTAAAGCATTTAGGTGAAATTAAAAAGTATCTAGGATTGACAATTAACAAAACAAAAAAATGGATTTAAGATATCTCAAGAAGATAAAATTTGCCAATTAATTAAAACGTATAAAATGGAACTTTGTAAACCGGCAAAGACTCCAATGAGTCAGGAAGTTTGCCAAACGGATGATCAAAGTCCCAAATTTGATAAGTCCATATATCAATCTTTGATTGGCAACTTATCATATATAAGCAATTGGTCTAGGCCAGATATAGCTTATAGTGTTAATCAGCTTGCACATTTTAATTCAGATCCACATCAATGTCATTGGCAATCATTAAAGAGAATTTTAAGATATCTTAAAGGAACAATGAACCATGCATTGTATATAGAACCAAAGGGTGATTTGAGTCTTAGTGCCTATGCAGATGCAAGTTTTGCAACTGACATAAACACTAGAAAATCAACATCAGGAATGGCTATATTATTTGGTGATACACTAATAGGATGGAGGTCAAGCAGACAACAGCATATTAGCTTGTCCACGATGGAAGCGGAATTTTCATGTCTGTCATTAATATGCACTGACTTAATTTTGTACAAACAGTTATTATTAGACATGGGTGTAACTGTTAAAGATTCCATTATTGTGTACGAGGACAACCAGGCAACCATAAAGTTAGCTACTAGTAAAAACTAGATCAAAGCATACTGATTTAAGATACTTAAATGTTAGAGAATCTGTAAAGAATGGGCTAATTAAATTGGAATACTGCATGACAGAAGAAAACATTGCAGACCAATTTACAAAAGCTCAAGGAATAATTAAGTTTAAAGAGAGTTGTAACAAATATGATTTAAAGATGTAAATAGTTATAGTATTATTATATTTACCTAAAAGGGGAGAATGTTAGGGATAACATTGTTTACCCTAACTGGTTTAGGTAAAATAATAAATATGTTATCATAGTTTGTTAGTTAAAGTGTCTGC
The DNA here is from genome assembly GCA_033807585.1 of Hydrophis major. Taxonomy (NCBI): domain Eukaryota; kingdom Metazoa; phylum Chordata; class Lepidosauria; order Squamata; family Elapidae; genus Hydrophis; species Hydrophis major. The sequence continues at coordinate 376,370,032 of CM066329.1, forward strand.
AATTTTAACTGTAGGAATGTAATTAAGGGAGTGGTTGTAATAGCACCATAAAAGAAGCAAGGCACTGCAGCTTGCTCTCTCTGACTTGATGATCCCTAATTACTGGATGAAGACTGTGTTTTTTCCCCTACTGGAATGGGAGAGAGAAAGGACTGATTTATTGTAAGTGAACTGACATTGGATATTCTACACGGACTTTGCTTACTGAATATCCTTGAATGGACTGACTAAAACGATACATGACTAATGGACTGTTATTTTGACTATGCTATAATCTCTAAATGGAATAAACTATATTTTTGATAGCACAAGTGTATCTGTTATTTTTACTGTATGTTAACAAACATACAAACTTATCTCACTCATTTATCTGTGTGCCTATCTGACTAATGCTGCACATTCTGTTTAGCTTGTTTCCTTAACCCTGGTTGGGGAACACAGGCTTAACAGCTCTTCTCTGCATTCTTTCTAAGGTCTCAACATCCTTTTTGTATACTGGTGATTGTAGAGTTGTAATTGCAGGAATCACGGATGGCAAACCTCAAATAAAGAATGTTTCCAAGCAAATACAACTCAGGCAAACAAAGTCACTAATCTAAAGGAGGATTAGAGAGAGGAAGTAAACATATGTCAGACTTTAACTAGAGAATAATTACTTGTGTTAATTACTATTATGCTAAACAGTAAAAAAAAATTAACCAGTTAAGCAGTAACCAAAGTTAACCAATGATTGAGGATAACTAAAAATGTGTATAAATGCAAGACTAGATTCCAATAAAGGTCATCATGATTCAGTTGATCATGATCAAACAACTTGATTGTCTCATCATTACAACAGGTGATATTTTGATTAAGGGGACCTTAGGCTGATCCTTTTATAACTGAGACATTTTCCAGTCTTAAAAACCTCTTCATCTCCCCCACTGATCAATCAACTTCAACAAAAGTAAAACCACGAGATAACTCTCTGGCTATTGAACCCAATACCTCATCAGTGAAAGTTTACTCCAATGAGGGATTCTCCTTGAGGATTTCCATACTGGTTGGCAAGAGGTCCATTATATTTGTGTCCCAGCAGGTGGCAGCACCAAGCCAACCATGGCTGATCTCAGCCAGGGCAAAGCAAAGTCGCACCTGGTTAGTCATGGACTAGAGGCTGTCAGGAAACCCCAAAGCTCTTAGAGAATGGCAAAGTCAAAAGATATGTCCAGAATCCACCCAACCTTCTCATGGGATCACCAGGAATCCAGAGAGATTGTATCTTTGCCTTTATTTACTCATAGGTCTCCTCTGTATTGATTCTGTTTTGATTGTGTAGTCTGGGTTACAGATTAACAGAGTTGGAAGGGACCTTGTAGGTCATCTAGTCCAACCCCCCACCCCCACCCAGGCAGGAAACCCTACACCATTTATGACAAATGGCAGTCCAGTCTCTTCTTGAAAGCTTCCAATGAGGAAGCTCCCACAACTTCTGAAGGCAACTTCTGTTCCATGGGTTGATTGGTCTTACTGTCAGAAAAAAAAATGCCTTATTTCCAAGTTGAATCTCTCCTTGATCAGTTTCCATCCATTATTCCTTGTCTGGCCATCAGCTGTCTTGGAAAACAGCTTGGCCCCCTCCTCTCTGTGGCAGTCCCTCAAATACTGGAAGACCACTATCCTGTCTTCCCTGGTCCTTCTCTTTGCTAGACTAGCCAGGCCCAGTTCCTGAAACCGTTCTTCAGATGTTTTACCATCCAGTCCCTTAATCCTCCTGATTGGTCTTCTCTGCACTTTTCCTAGAGTCTCAACATCTTTTTGATAGTGTGGTGACCAAAACTGGATGAAGACTTGATAGCAGTCTTCCAAAATATAAGGGGCTGCTGCAAAGAAGAAGGGATCAAAGCATCTGAAGGCAGGACAAGAAGCAACTTTTTGGAAAGGGTTCAGAGAAGAGCACCAAAAATGATTAGGCTAAAACACATATGAAGAATGATTGCAGGAACTGGGCGTACCTACAGTGAAAAGAAGGACCATGTGGGTGACATGAAAGCAGTCTTCCAATACTTGAAGGGCTGCCACAAGGATGAGGGGGTCAATTTATCTACCAGAGCACCTGTAGGCAGGACAAGAAACAATGGATGGAAACTAACCAAGGAGGGAAGCAAACTAGAACTAAAGAGGAATTTCCTAAACAATTAACCAGCGGAATGACTTACCTCCAGAAGTTGTGTGCGCTCCATCACTGAATGTTTTCAAGAAGAGATTGGACTGGGGGTGAAATGATAGCAGTCTTCTAATATTTGAGGGGCTCCTACAGAAATGAAGGAAAGATTGAAGCCAATAGAAGAAGGGGATGACAGAGAAGGAGGTGGCTGGATGGAGTCACTGAAGCAGTTGATTTGAGCTTAAATGAACTCCAGAAGATGATAGAGGACAGGAAGGCTAGGACCAGGGGTGGGATTCTACCAGTTCGCCCCTGTTCACTAGAACCGGTTGTTAACATTCTAAACAGTTTGGAGAACCGGTTGTTAGAAGAAATTACTGGCCTAATTCTGTAAGGAAGGCAGGAAGGAAACATTCTGGTGTTGCTTACAGAAACTGCCTCTCCGTTAACCCTTATTACATTCTTGGCAGGACTAGACTTCCTGCCTCAGGAACTTCTCTGGAGTTTTTTTCCCCCTCCTTTGCTGGTACTTTGCTTGTGTGGAGGGACCATTCAAAGCTACAATGGCACTGAAAAAAGTGACTTATGACCATTTTTCACACTTATGATTGTTGCAGCATCCCCACAGTCATGAGAGGCCAGGCGAGGAGATGCGTGCCTCGATGTGAGTGATGTTGAGTTGCCACACCCAGCCACACCCAGCCAGTGACCACCAAGCCACGCCCACCACCTAAGCCATGCCCACAGAACCGGTTGTTAAAAAATTTGAATCCCACCCCTGGTTGGGAGGAACGTTGTCCATGGGGTTTCAATGGGTCGGACATGACTTTGCAAGTACAACAACAACAGAGATTAGAAGATCAATCTATTCTCCAAAGCCCCAGAAGGCAATGGATGGAAACTAAGGAGAGAAGCAACCTAGAACTAAAAAGAATTTCCTAATGGTAAGAGCAATCAATCCATAGAACAGCTTACCTTCAGAAGTTGTGAGTGCTTCATCATTGGAGGCTTTCAAAAAAAAAAAAAAGATTGGACAACCACTTGTCTGAAATGGGATAGGGCAGTCGTGGCTAACCTTTTTGGGTTCCTGTGCCAAAAATTGTGTACACACCTGCGTGCACTCCCTCACATGCCAGCACCCAGAAAGCAATGGGCGTGGTCCTCCCATGCCCCCTACGCATGCATGTGAAATCCCCCCGTCGCCGCCCCCTTGCCTGCACTGCACCTCCCATCTGATTTTCAGTCTGTTTGATGCCTTTTTCATCCTCCCAGAGGCTTGAGGAAATCTTCTGCAGCCTTTGCAGGGCAAAAAAATGGGCCCATTTCGTCACTTCCGATATCTCCGGAAATACAGGAAGTGACAAAATGGGCCTATTTTTCAGCCTGCAAAGGCTTTCTTCAAGCCTCTGGAAGGCTGAAAAAGGCCTCAGTCAGGCAGAAAATCAGCAGTGAGACACTCCCTTTTCAGTGAGTTAAATTTGCCTGTGGGTTGCCGGCACAAATGGCTCTGCGTGCCACCTATGGCACACATGCCATAGGTTTGGCATCACAGGGATAAAGTTTCCTGCTTGAGGAGGGAGTTGGACTAGATGACTTCCAAGGTCCCTTCCATCTCTGCTACTGTTATTGAGAAGGCACTATAGACTAGTGTTGTGATGACCCAGAGTGTAACACAAACGCAACAAACTTCAAAATGTAAATAAATGTCCTTTAATGCTTCCAACTTGGCCCCATTGTTCAATAATTCTCAGTTGGAGATTAAAATAGTCTTCAAAAGAAAGCAATACAGTCTGGACTTAATGAGCAGATAGAGGTGAAATAAAAAAAACTAAAACAAACCACAATGAAGGAATTTCCACATCAGACTAGGATAAGTAATTACCACTTCAAGGAGATAACAAGGCACAGTCTGTTGGAAGGATGCCAACCAAGATAACTCCAGCCCAAAATAACATACGCTTTGCTTCTGGCAACGCTGTGTTGTAACCGTCTCTCTTATATACTATTTTCCCCAGCTGCAACCAATGAGGGGGATCATGGCCACTTCCTCTCTCGAAAGCCAAGTTGTTTCCTTCTCCATTCTCTCTGCGTGTCCTGGGATGCAGAGGGGATGGGCCTGGTTCTTTCTCTGACTGCCCAGCCAGCCTTTGCCCTTCCCCAGCTTCCTCCGCAACCTCCAGAACCACACCTTTACTCCCTGTCAGTTGTTTCTCCTCTCCCTCAGAGTCTGACTCTAACAAGGGCATGACAAGTGTGTTGACCCTACTGCTACCATGTCAGCAGCGTGAAACATGAATCTATGTTTGAATCTGGGTTCAAATGGCATCCTGAAATATCACCAACACCCCAATTTGCAACCTGCAAATCAAACAGCTTTCACCACTCGGAGTGTGGCTATTGGGAGACCATCTCCTCCTAATTCCCTAGCAGAGGTGGAGAAGCTCCATGTAATTAAAACAAGCTGTCGTGTCCATTCGGCAAGGAGACCAGGAGGCAGTGACTGTGGTTTCAGCTCTTTATTAGGCCCCCAGAACCGATCTGGCTCCAAGGGAAAACTTGCGGCTTTTTATTTTCAAGCTGCGGCGGCCGCGGCCAATGGCACCACTTTGAATCTCCCACGATTCGTATCCGCCAATCATGGGAGATTCTCAGTGGGCCAACCAGCGCGGCTCGCTAAACCAATCAGATCACCCCGCGCTTTGACCAATCAAAACGCGGGGTTTCAAGAATGCAAATGAAGGTACAGAACACCCCTCCCCTCTTGGTTTGGTCCTACGTAACGTAGTCCCGTAAGTAGGTGGGGCTCCGCACTTGCCTACTGGACCTGCGCAGGTCAGTCGTTGGTTGGCTGCCGGCCGGTTCGGTCGGGTTCTCTGTGTCTCTTGGCCTCGTCAATGGAACCGCCTGGTAGGCCTTGCTGGGCCACTTGTCACAGCTCCCACCCAGTCTACCCGGGCTGGTTGAGCTGCGGTTCTCGCCGCTCCCGCCCGGTCTTTCTTGGCTGGTCGAGCTGGCCTGGCTGCTTCTCCCTGGTGAGTCTTCGAGCTGGCTGCTTGCTGGTGAGTATGGTTGGTTTTCTTCTGGGTTTTGGTTCCCGGGATATTCCCTCCCCTCTTGGCTTGTGTTAAGGGGATTTTCTGTGTCTGGTTGCATGTCGGTTGTGTTTCTTGTGACTGTTCTCGATCTTATTTGATCGATGTGGCATTTCCACACTCGTCCATCGGTTGTTTGCAGCCGGTACGAGTGGGGACCTGTCAGTTGGGTTATGGTTGCTGGTACCCATAGTGGGTCTCCAGTTAGGTTTTTTGCGTAGACGGCGTCACCTGGCGCAAAAGACCAGTGCTTGCTGGAGGAGTTTGGGGTTTTTTTCCGGGTTGTATGTGGGGTGCAGTCTGTCGAGTGGGGACCTTATTTTCCTCCCCAACAGTAGCTCTGCTGGGCTTTTGTTCGTTGTTGTGTTCGGGGTTATATATTGGACAAAAAACATTTTATTTATTTTGTCTTGGATTTCCCCGTGTTCGATTTTCTGGATGGTTTTTTTCGTGAATTGAACCATTCATTCCGCCCTTCTATTTGCTGCCGGATGCCCCAGAGCTGTCAGTGCGTGTCGTATGCCCCGTTCCACTATGAATTTTTTAAATTCCAGCGAGGTGAATTGGGGCCCGTTGTCCGACACGATGACATCTGGAGGCCGTGGGTTGCGAATAGCTTGCAAAGTTCCTTGGTTACAGCCTCTGTGGTGGTGGATTTCATGTTGCTTACCTCCATCCAGTTGGAGTAAGCATCTATGGTTACTAGGAATGTATGTCCCTTGGTGGGCCCGGCAAAGTCTATGTGGACCCTAAACCAGGGTCCCCTGGGGGTTTCCCATTCCAGGATCAGTGCCGCGGGAGGGCTCGGTCTGTTTTCTTGGCAGCGTTGACACCTTGCCACCCAGGCCACAATTTGCTTATCCATCCCTGGCCACCAAGCGTAACTTCTGGCCAGGGCTTTTGTTCTAACTATGCCCGGGTGCCCCTTGTGTAACAACCCCAATACCTTCCCTTGCAGTTTTTCTGGGATAACCACCCTATCCCCCCACAGTACACACCCTTTTTGCAGTGAAAGTTCCGTTTGCCAGTTCCGGAATGTTTTGAATGCTTCGTCGTTGTCCTTTTCCGGCCACCCTTTCTCTACCCAATGTAACACCCGCGCCAGACGTTTGTCTTTATTGGTTTCTCGGGCAATGTCTGATGCGGTTATGGGTAGATCGGGCAGAGTCTCTATGCTGAGGGTGCTAATTGTGGGTGCTGGGTCGGTGTCTAGGTTGGGTAGCGGTGAGCGGCTCAAAGCGTCTGCATGTGTAATAGTCTTACGGGGTTGATGTGTGAGCCGGTAGCTGTAGGCAGCAAGGAATTCGGACCACCTTGTCATCCTGGGAGATAAAATGTTCGGGGTGGCCCAGTTTCCTGTCAGGATGCCCAGCAACGGCTTGTGGTCTGTGATGATTTTGAAGGTGTATCCGTAGAGGTACTCGTGGAACCTCTTCACTGCTGCGATGATGGCTAGGGCCTCCTTGTCCAGCTGGCTATAGTTCCGCTCCGGTTTGGTGAGTGTCCTGGAGAAGAAGGTGATGGGCGCTTCTCTTCCATCCGGGATTGTGTGGCTGAGGACGGCGCCAATGCCGAAGGGTGAGGCGTCGTATGTGATGGCAAGCGGTAGGGTCTCATTGTATTGGATGAGGACAGCATCTGAGGTGAGCAGGTCCTTGGTTCTCCTGAAGGCGGCTTCCTCGCATTTCCCCCAAGTCCAGGTAGCTGCCTTGTCCAAGAGCCTATGCAAAGGCTCTGCCGCGGTCACTTCTGGGGCAGGAAAACATTGTAAAAATTAAGCAGTCCCAGAAATGCCTGCAGTTCTGTTTTAGTCCTGGGTGTGGGAGCCTCCTTAATGGCTCTGATTTTAGTTTCGGTGGGGTGGATGCCATGCCGGTCTAGGAGGTATCCCAGGAACTCGACCCACTCTGTGTAAAGTTGGCACTTTTCCCTCTTCACTTTTAGCCCGGTTTCCTTGAATTTGGTTAACACCTCCCTTAGCCGATCCTCTAGTTCTTGCTGGTTGGTTGCCGATACCAGCACATCGTCGAAGTAGGGCACCACCCCCTTGATGCCCTGCAAGAGTCTCTCCATGAGGCTCTGGAAAATTCCAGGCACCACGCTGACTCCAAACTGGAGTCGGTTACATCGGAAAGCTCCCCGGTGGGTGACTATGGTTTGCGCCTCCGCGGTTTCTGCGTCGACCAGCAGCTGTTGGTATGCTTGGGCCAGGTCGAGCTTTGCAAAAACCTTGCCTCCCCCCAGTGAGTGTAGAAGGTGCTGCACTACTGGGACGGGGTAGGCGCTTTGTTGCAAGGCGCAATTTACGGTGGCCTTATAGTCCCCGCAGATTCTCACCGACCCATCGGGCTTGATTGGGGTGACTATTGGGGTCTCCTACCGGGCATGATCAATTGGTTGTAGGACCCCTTGCTTGATGAGCTTGTCAATTTGCTCGTCAATTTTTGGCCGGAGTGCAAAAGGTACTCACCGTGGTTTTAGGCGTCTCGGGGGAATGTTAGGGTCTAGGCTGAAGGAGATGGGGGGCCCTCGGTACTTGCCTAGGGTGCCATTGAACACTTCCTGGAAGTCCCGTGCCAGTTGCTGCTCCCAATCGGTCTCGGTGATGTGGTTGATGCCCATGACTTTGATGCCAAGCGGTGCGAACCATTGCAGTCCCAAAAGGCTGGGCTGGTCTCGGTCCACGATTGTTAGGGGAAGCTTTGCCGTGCGGCCCTTAAATGTTACTTCGAATTGTCCAGTTCCAACCAACCGGGATGTGGTTTCCCTGGTAGTCTTTGATGATTAGTCTCTGGTTCTCCAGTCCCTTCTTGTGGATGGTAGGCACCAAGCGTTTGATTTCTTGCCAGGCGACCATGGAGAGGTAGGACCCAGAATCCACCTCCCTCCTGCATGGCTTGCCTTCGATGCCAACCTCCACGTAGACTTTTCGGGTGTTGGTGGTTGATGCATGGCCAATGATGACCGTCTGGTGGGTTTCCTCCTTCCGCCAGGTCTCTCCGCCTCGTCGGTTTTGCCTGCTCCAGTCCCATCGGCTGTCGGCTGGGCGATCTCTGGCTCTGGGGGGTGTGCTGTCCCATCTCCGCTCACTGTGGTCCCGCCATCTGGGGCTGTAGGCTTTCTTTAGTCGGCAGATGCAGGTGATGTGGCCCTTTTTGTCGCAATGCCGGCAGACTGCATCGAAGAAACGGCACTCCGATCTCGGGTGGTCACCTCCACAACTGGCACACGTGGTCCCCGACTTACGACCCTGCCGATTGCGTTGGTCGCGTCTCGCCTGGAGCCGATGGATTTCCTCCTCCTCGTCCGAGGTGTCGGAGGCAGAGTGGAATTCGCCATGGTGGGTGGTGGTCTCGCAGTGACTTGCTTCCAGTTGGGCCTTGGTCGCCCGTCCCGAGTCGGTGGTCGCGGTGCGGTCCCCACGTCCGATCTCCGCATGCGGTTCACCGACTTCCAGGTAGCCTCGGCTGCGGTGGCTTCAGTGATGGCGTCGGTGAGGGCGATGTCACCTTTGGCCATCAGTCGGCTCTGGAGGACTGGATCCTGAAGTCCGAGCACGACTCGGTCCCATAGGGCCTCGTCCATGTCGGAGAATCCGCACATGCCTCCTAGGTTCCGCAACTCAGCAACAAAGTCGCTGATGCTTTCGCCCGGTCTTTGGTCCCGCCGGTAGAAGTCGTGCCACCTGATGAGGGTGGGCATGGCGGGGGTGTAGTGGTTGCGGAGCAAGGGCTCAAGGTCGTCCCAGTCCATCGCTTTGACGTCGGTGGGTTTCGCGAGGGCTTTCACCATCTTGAACACTGCGGGCCCGCAGTGTGTCAGGAAAACAGCTCATTTTTTTGGCCCGGTGGCATTCTTCATGTTGCTGCATTCGAGGAACATGAGGAATCTGTCTGTGTAGGATTCCCAGTCCTTGCTAGCGGGGTTGAAGGGTGCGGGTGGAGCGATGCTGGTTATCTCGTCGGTCTTGCTTCCGGCGGACACGTGCTCGATGGGGTTCAGCCTTGGGATCCCATCCTCATCGCCAGTATCGTGTCCGTTCGGCAAGGAGAGCAGGAGGCAGTGACTGTGGTTTCAGCTCTTTATTAGGCCCCCGGAACCAATCTGGCTCCAAGGGAAAACTTGCGGCTTTTTATTCTCAAGCCGCGGCGGCCACAGCCAATGGCACCGCTTTGAATCTCCCGCAATTCGTATTTGCCAATCGCGGGAGATTCTCAGCAGGCCAATCAGCGCGCCTCACTAAACCAATCAGATCACCCCACCCTTTGACCAATCAAAACACGGGGTTTCAAGAATGCAAATGAAGGTACAGAACACAAGCCATCCCAAATTCTTCTGGAAAATGACAGATATTTGTGCTCGCTGATAATTGTAGAAGCTTCAAGGTGACCAGAGTTCTAACTGTATTTACTGAGTGTGGAGTAGCAAATAATGGATCCCTTAATTGCAAACATCAGGTAAAAGGTCTCCTTTTAATATTTGAACTTTCCCGAATGCTCACGCTCCCTGAAATATCTCCATAAATTAAAAAGCAAAATTAATTGGCTATGTTTAACTCCGCCTGGCCTAGCAGACCACCAATTTCCTTTCTTTTCATTTTAATTCTTCTCATCTCTTGGTAGTGATGCTTATCCTGTTGTAATATTTCCCATGGTGTGAGAATGTTGTTTTTATTTTAATGGATAGAAATCCATGCATGCATCCTTTCCTGGATGGACAATCTTTGCTCACGGTCACTCATGCCCCAGTCACCTCCTGTCTTGACTACTTCAATGTGCTCTACAATGGGCTGGCCTTGAAAAGTATCCCTAAACTTCAGTTGATTTCAAAGTGTGGTGGCTCACGTGGTTGTGTGTAGATCTAGATTTACCCAGGTGTCCCCTCTCTTGCAGGAGCTGTGTTGCCTCCAATCTATTTCTAGGTCCAATTCAAGGTGCCTCTCAGATATTGGAAGTTTGCTGTCATGTCACCCCTAGTCCAATCTTTTCATAAAAACCTCCAGTGATGAAGCACAACGTCAGCATTCCTCAAAAAAACTCCACTCCAACCAATACAGACATCTTCTCAAAAGTTCTTTTTATTTGGATAGTAAACTGGCACAACTGGGGAATCCTGAATCCGAAAGTTCCAGGCTTCCTTGCAATAAGTAAAAACTACAAAATCCATCCCCTGCACCCATCACCACATCACACGCCCCAATCACCATCTATCTCAACTTGAGACTTCCCCTCACTTATGTACAAAATAACATGACCTTGAATTAGAAAAAGAATGTTATTAGGTCTAACTACATACACTCCAAGAAATTCCCCCTCCCATTTTCCCAGGCTCAAAATGGGGCAGTGTGGGAGCATCTGGTCTCAATATGACTTCCAAAGCTGACACACAAACAACTTCTGGAAGCAAGTGATTCCGCTGGTTAATTGTTTTCCCTGTTAGGAAATTTCTTCTTATTTCTGGGTTGCTTTTCTTCTTGGTTAGTTTCCATCCATTGCCTTCTGGTACTTTGGAGAATTGTTTGACCACCTTGTCTCTATAGGAGCCCTTCAAATATTGGAATACTGCTATCATGTCACCACTAGTCCTTTTTTTCACTAGACTAAAAGTAAAGGTTAAAGGTTCCCCTCTCACATACATGCTAGTTGTTTCTGGTTCTTGGGGCCAGTGCTCATCTCAGTTATAAACCCGAAGAATGTCTCCATGGTCATGTGGCTGACATGACTAGACACCAAAAGAGCACGGAACGCTGTTATCTTCCCACCAAAGGGGTCCCTATTTTTTTACTTGCATTTTTACATGCTTTTGAAACTGCTAGGTTGGCAGAAACTGCTGGGACATGTAACGGGAGCTCACTCTGTGACGTGATGCTAGGGATTCGAACCGCCGAACTGCTGACCTTTCTGATCGACAAGCTCAGCATCTTAGCCACTAAGCCACTGCACCCTTTCGCTAGACTATATATACTCAGTTCAAGAAACTGTTTTTTGTACATTTAGCCTCCAGTGATGGAACATCCACAAGTTCTCAAGGCAAGCCATTCCACCAATTAATTGTTCTCACTATTAGGAAATTTCTCCTTAGTTCCAGGTTGCTTCTTGATTAGTTTCCATCCATTGCTTCTTGTCCTGCCTTCAGGTGCTTTGGATAAGAGGTTCTTCTTTAGATAAGAGGTTCTTCTTCTTTGTGGAAGCCCCTTAAATATTGGAATATTTCCATCATGTCACCTGTTAAGTCCTGGGCATGGGCACAAAGGACAGAGACGAGACATCGGATGGTGACTTCAACTCTTTATTAACCAGAAAGAACGGAGCCAAATATCTGGGCAGTAGTAGCTCTTTTATAGAACTTGCTGCCAACAAACAACCAATGAACTGAGTCTATCGCTTTCACAAGCGTCCAATCAGGGGTTCCCGTTAACAGCCAATCAGACTGGCCAAACCTGACCAATCACGAATCGCTATCTATGGGCCAATGAGAATTGCAGGATTACAAGCCTGCTGTAAGATGAAGCTGTTGAGGGTTGTATCGCTGTGTTAGCTTAATCCATAACACCCCTCCCCGCTTGGTTCCATCTGAGGGGTGGGGTGATATATTCTTGCAAGTAGGCAGGCCGCTTCACCTGTCTGCTCGACCTGCGTTGTTCCACGGGGTTCTGTACCGGTTCTGGTTCTGGTTCCGGTGGGCTGCCAGCTGGGTTGGATGGCAAAGATTGTGGTCCCGGGTTGCTTCCATCAGCGCTGTCTTCCAGGTTCCCTGGATCCGCCTCCGTCATGATGCTGTCATGTGGCAAGGCCACTCCCTGGCTCGGTTCTCCCTCGGATGGTGAGTATCCCCTGGGCTGTTGGGTTTCGATTTCTTCTTTGTCCTCCTCCATGTTCCTTCCCACCCCCAGCTAGAGGTTCTGGTGATAGTCTGGAACAGAGTTGATCTATGTGGCATTTCCACATCTTACCGTCTGCCGTTTGTAGGTAATAGGATCGGGGTCCCGTAAGTTGCGTTATTGTCGCGGGGACCCACAATGGGTTGCCCGAGAAGTTTTTTGCAAACACAAGGTCCCCCTCCTGGAATGTCCAACATTTGCTGCTGGATCCCAGGGGTTGTTCTGGCATGTAGTTTGGGTGGAGGCAATCAAGATGCGAGTGAAGTTTCCGGCCCATCAGGAGTTCAGCTGGGGTTTTGTTCGTGGTGCTGTTTGGGGTTATGTGTTGGAGAAAAAGCATTTGGTTTATTTTATCTTCAATGTCGCCGTGGTCCATTTTGTGCAGGGTCTGTTTTACAAATTGAACCATTCACTCAGCCCTACCATTTGCTGCAGGGTGAGCTGGTGATGTTAAAGCATCGCGGATGCCCCGATCTGCCAGGTATTGTTCAAATGGCAGGGCAGTGAATTGGGGGCCATTATCTGAGAAAAGGACATCAGGAAGTCTGTGGGTAGCGAATAGTTTATTCAGTTTCTTAGTGACTGCGTCTGTGGTGGTGCTCTTCATTTTTTGGACTTCAAGCCAGTTTGAATAGGCATCAACTGTTAAGAAGAAAGTGTGTCCTCTTGTGGGTCCCGCAAAATCGATGTGGATACGGGATCAAGGACCTTGAGGCGTTTCCCATTGAGTTGGGGGAGTCTTTGGAGGAGCGGAGCAAGTCTCCTGGCATTTACTTCATTTTGCGACCCAAGTCTCTATCTGTTTATCTAAACCAGGCCACCATGCATAACTCCTGGCTAGTGCCTTCATCCGCACAATGCCTGGATGTCCCTCGTGCAGCATTTTCAATACCCTATATTGCAATTTCTCCAGGACTATGACTCTGTCTCCCCATACTATGCAACCTTTCTGGGAGAATAGTTCTGTTTGACGATTCCTAAATGGCTTGAATGTGTCATCGGTTGCACTGACCGGCCAACCCCGTTCTACCCAGCTGAGGACTCGTGCCAAAACAGGGTCCTTTTTTGTCTCTAACGCTATGTCTCGAGTGGTTAGTGGCAGCGATTTGAGGGTTTCGATTTGTAATACGGTTACGGTTGGAGCAGGGTCCTCTATAATGTCTGGTAGTGGAGAGTGGCTCAAAGCATCAGCGTGGGGAATGGTTTTCCCCGGGCGATGTTGCAATCGGTAATCGTAGGCGGCTAAGAATTCTGACCAACGTGTCATTCTTGGTGATAAGATATGGGGAGTTGGTTTGTTTCCCGCCAAAATACCAAGTAGCGGCTTGTGGTCTGTAATTATGGTAAAGGGTCTCCCATATACATATTCATGAAAGCGTTTAATTGCGGATACAATAGCGAGGGCCTCTTTATCAAGTTGACTATAGTTCCTTTCGGTTTTAGACAAAGTTCTCGAAAAGAACGCAAATGGGTGCCTCATTTCCATTTGGTAGGACATGGCTTAAGATGGCTCCTACTCCAAATGGTGAGGCATCACAGGTAACCGTCAAAGGTAGAGTCTCATTGTATTGCATTAATACAGCATTGGAGGTTAAAAGGTCCTTTATCTCTTTAAACACTTTCTCTTCATGCCATCCCCAAACCCAAGAAGCTTTTTTATCGAGAAGTCTATGTAGGGGCTTGGCTACGGTTGCCTTCTGGGGCAAGAAAATGTTATAAAAGTTAATGGGTCCCAGGAAGGCTTGAAAGTCTGTCTTATTCCTAGGTCTCGGGGCCTGTTTGATTGCGGTTAGTATTTTTTCAGTGGGGTGGATTCCCTGTCTGTCGAGAAGGTATCCCAGGAACTCCACTCTCTCCGTACAAAGTTGACACTTGTCTCTTTTTACCTTAAGACCCACGTCTTTGATTTTCTGCAGGACTTTTCTGAGTCATTGTACTAATAACTCTTTAGTGGGGGCAGCTATTAGGATGTTGTCAAAATAAGGCACGATGCCTTTTATGCCTTGTAATAGTCTCTCCATTAAACTTTGGAAGATGCCCGGTGCCACGCTTACTCCGAATTGGAGTCTATTGCACTTAAAAGCGCCTTTATGTGTAACTATTGTCTCGGCTTCTGCAGTTGCTGCGTCTCCAGGGAGTTGCTGGTACGCCTGAGCTAAGTCCAATTTTGCAAATATTTTTCCGCCATCCAGGGAATGAAGAAGGTGTTGAACCACCGGTACTGGATAAGCACTCTGTTGAAGAGCATGATTTAGGGTGGCCCGATAGTGCCCGCAAATTCTTAACGAACCATCTGGCTTCATGGGCGTTACTATCGGGGTTTCCCAGCGGGCATGGTCAATCGGTTCCAATACGCCTGGGCTATCAGTTTATCTAGCTGCTCGTTGATCTTCAGTTTTAAAGCAAAAGGTATTCGATGGGGCTTAAGCTGAATGGGAGCTACATCTGAGATTAAATGATATAGGGGTCCCCTTGTACTTACCTAATGTTCCTGTGAACACGTCCTGGAATTCCTGGATGAGAGTCTCTTCCCAGTCGTCATTTCTGGTACGGTGTATGCCAGCTAGTTCAATTCCGAGTGTGGCAAACCACTGTAACCCTAACAAGCTTGGTCGGTCACGATCGACGACAGTCAGGGGAAGCATTGCTGTGCGGTCCTTACAGGATACTTGGACGTTGCTGGAACTGACAACTGGGATACTATTTCCCTGGTAGTCTTTCAGGATGATTCGCTGCGTGCTGAGGTCCTGGCGGGAAATTGTAGGAATCAGTTGTTTGAAGGTTTTCCAGCATACCATTGATAGGGACGATCCCGAATCGACTTCCATTACACACGGTCTATTCTCAATATTAACCTTTACGCAGATCTTTCTTGCATCGATCGATGAAGCATGGCCTATGATAATAGTTTGGTGGGCCTCTTCTCATCTTGTTGAAGAGGCAGGTGCTTGGTTTCTGGAGTAGTAGTGGTTGTTCCATTGGTGGTTCAGATGGTCCCGGTTCTCAGGAGGTTTGCCTATCTCCCGACGGAGGTTGTTCTCCCTTTGGTTGGGACTGGACTCTCGTCTGCTTCTGCAGACTTTCGTGATGTGGCCCTTTTTTCCACAGTTAGGGCAGAGTGCGTCGAGGAATTTGCAGTCCGATCGCGGGTGGTTTGCCCCGCGACCTGCACATTGGCGCGGACGTCACTGGTTCCTTTGCTCTCGTTCCGAGCAGAGCCAGTTTACCTCTTCTTCATCACTGTCTGAGGATGACTCAAGGTCTTTGTGGTGGGTAGTGGTAGCGTGCTTCTCAGTGGTGAGTGGGATCTCATCGGCGAGTTGGCGAAATGGTGCATTCGCTCGGTGCATTCGAGCGGCTGACTTCCTGGTTGCTTCTGTGGCAGAAGCGTCGGTGATGACATCGGTAAGGCTGATGTCGCCTTTCGCCATCAGCTTACTCTGCACGTGCAGTGCATTTAAACCCAGAACTATACGGTCTCTTAGGGCTTCCTTTAAGTTTGCAAAACTACAAAGGCCTCCTAGATTCCGGAGGTTGGCTACGAAATTCCCAATGCTCTCATCCTTCCATTGGTCCCTCTGGTAAAATTCATGTCTTCATATCATTGTAGGTACTGTGGGTGTGTAATGGGCTCGGAGGATCGGAGCGAGGGTATCCCAATCCATGGTCTTCACTTCCACTGGTTTTGCCAGTGCTTTAGCCATTTTGAAAATGGCTGGGCCGCAATGAGTCAGGAACACTGCTTGTTTCTTGCCAGGTGCAGTATCTTTTAAATTGTTGGTCTCCAGGAACATCTGGAAGTGATCTATATATGAGGCCCAGTCTTCGGTTGCTGGGTTGAATGGAGCGGGTGGTATGGCGCCGCTGGTCATCTTGCCGTCTGTTGAATGCGTTCTTTTGCCATGTGCTCTGTCTTGTCCTATGTGTTCTAGTCAGCTCTATCATCTCCGCATCCCATCCTCATCGCCAGTGTTAAGTCCTGGGCATGGGCACAAAGGACGGAGACGAGACATCGGATGGTGACTTCAACTCTTTATTAACAAGAAAGAACGGAGCCAAATATCTGGGCAGCAGTAGTTCTTTTATAGAGCTTGCTGCCGTTAAACAACCAATGAACTGAATCTATCGCTTTCACAAGCGTCCAATCAGGGGTTCCCATTAACAGCCAATCAGACTGGCCAAACCTGACCAATCACGACTCGCTATCTATGGGCCAATGAGAATTGCAGGATTACAAGCCTGCTGTAAGATGAAGCTGTTGAGGGTTGTATCGCTGCGTTAGCTTAATCCATAACATCACCCCAATTCTTCTTTTCTTTAGACTAGCCAAATCCAAATCCCAAAGCTATTCTTTATCTGTTTTAGTCTCCAGGCCTTTGATCATCTTTGTTGCTCTTCTTTGCACTCTTTCTAGTATCTCAAAACACACACACACATACACACACACACATTGTGGTGACCAAAACTTGATGCAATATTCCAAATGTGGTCTTTGTAAAACAGTCCTAGAACTAGAACAGCACTCGTGATCTCGGTTCTATCCCTCTGCTGTCCCAAAGGCAGCTGGACTTTCTGGTTTTTCTTTGAAGACCTTTTGCTTTTCATCCAAGAAGCTTCTTCAACTCTGGATGTTGGGGAATGGAAAGACACAACACAGTCCTTTCAGCCGTTCTAAGGAGGCTCTTCAAAGAAAAAACAGAAAGTCCAGTTGTTTCTTAATAAAGCACCTTTGGGACAACCAGGGCCTGGAGGACTGAGAATCTCCATAGATCTCCAGTGATGAAGTACCTGTTGGAAAGCTTCTCCTTAATTCTAGGTTGAATCAGAACACAGATGGAAGGGACGGTCTTCTAGTCCAACCTCTCGCTCAAGCAGGAGACCTTCTACCATTTCAGATAAATGGCTGCCCAGTCTCTTCTTAAAATCCTCCAGTGATGGAGCATTTACAATATCTGGAGGGTAGCTGTTCCACTGGTTAATTAACAGAATTACAGAATTGGAAGGGACCTTGGAGATCTTCTAGTCCAGCCCTCCGTTCAAGCTGACCCTAAACCATTTCAGACATATGGCTCCCAGTCTTCCCTTAAAACCCTCCAGTGTTGAGCTGAAGGAGCTTTTTGGATAAGAAGTGAAACAGCTTCAAATGAAAACCAGAAAGTCCATTTGCCTCTTTAAAAAAGCACCTTTGAGACAACCACAACTTGGATGACTGAGGATCTCCATAGACATTTATCCCTCTTTTAGTGCAGCCTAAGAGGGCATTGGCTTTTTGGGGGAGGCTGAGTTAAGATTGATAGCCTGTGTGATCACGAAGTGCCGTCTATTTTATAGGTAAATGAATCCTGCGTTAGCATCCATTTCTTGTCACATTTTTGACATGATGACCTGGTGAGAATGGATGAAGTAGAGGGATATTTTGTCCACCTGGCTTTAAATGTGATTAACTGTTAAGCGATTTAAAGAACATGAACTGTGCTTGTCACAAGCCATGGCCCTTTCACACAAGTGAGGAATCTGCTGATCTTTGCTAGTTTCTGGAGGTTTGCTGAAACAGGTCACTCTTACAAAAACGCTTCCTGACCTTACCTCTAATTAAAGGGGTTTGTGCAGCCGACAACTGCAACCATTTGGGAAAGAGAATAGATGTTTCTCTTTTTTTGTAAATTTTGAGTTTTCACAAAGAGAAAAAAAAAATACAAATAAAACATCTTTTTTGAAAGTAGCATATTCCTGGCTTACATTTCTTCGTACAGACACAAATTCAGGTTTGTGTTCATTTTTATATTCTATTCCATATCTTATTACTATTTCACATTTTCTGCATAGCTTCTCCCCTCTTTTAATTTTCTCAATTTTATTTTAATTATCTCATCTCAATTCAAATCATTATATTTATATTTTTTGTCTGTCCTGTTTCAGTTAACTATTATCTTTTCTCATTAAACAAAATTTCTCCTGTAGTTACTGATTAGAGTATGATGCCTTTATATCTTTTCCCTAAAGTTGTAACATTCAATATAATACATAACTTCCATTTAGATTCTGCTTGGTACATTCTTAAAATACACACTGTATTCTTAAAAAAAGAAAAAGTTATAAATGCATATGATTAAAACAACATTCCATTCCAATTCAATTCTATCATTAACAGTAATATTCATTAAAGTCTTAACATCTTTAACATTACTTTTCAATTAAATATCATACTTCTATGGGAACAATTATAAGCTTTCCATAGTTAATTCCCCCCCTCTTCAGTTATATTTTATAAAACATTAACTAATTATTCACTTATTTTATTCACAAACATTTCACTAAATTACGCTAACTATTTTATCGCTCATTTTAATCATACGTTGTTTCCAATTTTCTAAAGTTATTTCTATTACTAATATAACAATACAATCTTATGTACCTGTACAGAATCCCCTTTTCAGTTAGATTTTCACCCATTATCTCTAAATAGGTCCTGTTTCTCTATATCTTGCTCCGGTCCTTTGTAACTTCTTTTCCTTTCCTTCTTCCCTCTCTTCTTCTCTCTCCCCTTTTTACCCCCTTGTCTCTCTACCTCTATTTCTCTCTTCTGTATTTCCCTTTTCTGTTGCTTTCCAGTATTATACTTATTTTTCAAATTATTTTTCTTTTCTTTGGTTGTTTTTTTAAGTCTTAAATTCTCCATTCTCTTTCCCCCCTTTCCTTTTTCTTCCCCACATAGAATTACTTATTCATTAAAGATGGCTTCTTCTTTGTCCCAGTTTTCTTGTTTTGCAGTCGTTTCTTGTTGTTTCTCGTAGTTCCAAATCTCTGTTTCTAAGAATTGAAAAATGAAGCCAAAAGAACCCTTCCCTTCTTGTGCATCTTCTTTGTACTTTTTAAGTTCCATTTTCAATTCATCCAGAAGTGGTACCATTGTATAAATTTTTAAACAACCATTGATTTTAGTCCTTCAAATATAATAACCAAGAATCCAAAGATCACCAAATAATCCAAATACACGCAAACTTTTTTTTTGCTCTTTTTTTTCACCTTCTCTTTCTGGGGTTCTACTGTTTAGTTACAAAGTTTCAGTTAAAATGTATCTTTTAGAAGTCTTGTTGAAGTTTTACTGTAGATTCTTTTTAATTCCAGAAAGTCTCCTCCCTCTTACAGATCCTGCCCTTATTCTTTTTCTCTCCCTTCCTGCTTATGAAAAAGAAAATTGTTAATGTCCAGAAATCTTTATTATCCCTTTGGCATTTTGTTTTATTTTCAGCTTAATTGCCTATTGATGTCAAAGTGGATTTTTTCCGATTTCTTATTTAAGTCTCTTAGTTGTCAGTATAGGGAAGGAGAGAGAAGAAAAAAAAAAAAGCTAAATCTTTCCCTTTTCACTTTCCTTCACTGCTTCTGACTCTTCTTTGGGAGTGATGTTATTTTTTGTAAGTTTAAATTCCAGGGTACCTTAGTTGTTGCTTTTACAATTTAACCCAGTTAGCCAAAATTTTCACTTCTTATCTTCCTCCTGCACATTCTTTTCCAGTTGAGTTCTTCTTTGAGGTGGCCATTTATGACCACTGCTGCAACCGCCTTCCGGAAAGGGAGTAATGGCCAGCTGAGGAGGAGAGATGCGGCACTCCTCGACCCTGCTGGCGGTCTCCACCCTCTACAGGGTGGCTTAGCCCTGAAACCAGCCAGCTCAGGGCACTCCAGCGGTGATCCCAGACAGAAACTGCGCACGATCATGGATTTCTGTCTATCGCCGAAGCCCTTCAAACCAGAAGTTTGAAGAGAATAGATGTCTCTTGTTTGTGTTTCACTTCACTGGTGGAAATGAGAGGAAAATGCATGTTGCTACAAGAAAGTGCTATCCACAAAAAGTGGTTTCCACCATTCCACTTTTTTCCCCACAGGAATCCGTCAATTGTAGGATGGTGGGAGGTCATGTGAATGGGATCTTAAAAGAAAGTGGCAGTCAATCCAGTTGAGAGCCAGTTTGGTGGTTCTGGCTTAGTGGTTCTGGCTTAGAAACCAGGAGATGGTGATCCCAAAGGTGCTTTTTGCAAGAGGCAACTGGATTTTCTGGATTTTCTTTGAAGACATTTTGCTTCTCATCAAAGAAGGTTCTTCAGCACTGACTGACCTCCAGGGTCTTCAAACCTGACAGTTTTAAGACTTGTGGACTTCAACTCCCAGAATTCCTGAGCTAACATGACTGGAGAAGGTACTCTGGGAGTTGAAGTCCACTTGTCTTAAAACTATCAAGTTTGAAGACCCCTGTAGAGGAGGTTGGAAGATCTCCAAAGTCCCTTCCACTCACTAGGAGATGATGAGTTCTAGTCTGGCCTCAGTGTGTCCATGAGGTTGGTTATCCCATGTCAATCTCCTAAATTCCAGATATCCCAAAGAATATGGATACTGGCTCTTTTTACTGAATATGTTTTTCTTCAGAGTTCTAGTCCAACCTTAGGCATGAAAGCCAACTGGGCGATTTTGGACCAATCACCTGGTGACAGTGAGTTTTAGTTCTATCTCACTCACAAAAGGAGCTGGTTGACTTTGGGCCGCTAATCACAAGGAGATTGTTTGGCCTCATTATGTCCATGAGGTTGGTCATCCCATGTTGATCTCCTAGCTGTCCTAGGATAAATTCCAGATATCCCTAAGAAAATGAACACTGGGTATTTTTATTGAAGAAGGTGTAATTTATAACTAAATATCTGTTATGGTGGCACAGTGGTTAGAATGCAGAATTGCAGGCTGATTCTGCCCATTGCTAGGAGTTTGATTCTCACTGGCTCAAGGTTGATTCAGCCTTCCATCCTTCTGAAGTGGGTAAAATGAGGACCTATATTGTTGGGAGCAAGACGCTGTCCCTGTAAACTGCTTAGAGAGGACTATAAAGCACTGTGAAGCGGCATATAAGTCTAAGTGCTATTGCTAGTGATGGATGGATAGATTAGATGGATTTAATGGATGGATGGATAGCTAGATAGATAGCTGGGTAGATAGATAGATAGATAGATAGATAGATAGATAGATAGATAGATAGATAGATATACAGACAGATGATAGACATATGATAGGTAGGTAGGTAGGTAGGTAGGTAGGCAGACAGACAGACAGACAGACAGACAGACAGACAGACAGATAGATAGATAGATAGATAGATAGTTGATAGATTGATAGATAGATAGATAGATAGATAGATAGATAGATAGATAGATAGATAGATAGATGATAGATGATAGATAGATAGATGTTGTGGCTCCGAGTCCTGAGTCTGCATTCTTAGAGGAAGAGGATTCGGAAGAGGAGGAGGAGGTGGAATTGGGAATGCCTTCCTCCCCAGGACCTTCCTCTTCAGCAATGCCTTCCTCCCTGATTATGCCTCAGGTTTCGGGAGATAACCGAGAGGGACAGCATGAGGCTAATCAGGAGGAGGAGAAGGGCATATCAGAGCAGCCTTTGACAGAGAATCAAGCAGATGAATGCTGGCTTGATGCTAGGCAACGTCGCAGGAAAAAGTGTGGGCTGCTACGCAGGAGACATGGACGAATCAGAGACTGAGCTGAGTTAGTGACACACCCCACAGGGAATAAAAGTGGGTTTGTTTGCTCTAGGTTCTCCGTATGGGACAAAGTGTGAATTTTTCTGTGGAGCTTTGGTGTATCCTGTTTCTGGAAAGCTTTAGTGAATTATGTTTCTGTTATCTTGTCGGTCTTGGCAGATAGCGTGTGTGATACTGCTAAGAATTTAGCCAGCTCAAAGGAATTAACTCAGTAAATACTGAATCTTCTTGTCTGCTTGTATTTGGTCGGAGTTGGGACTGCTCATCTATCTTGTGAAGGTGAGACATAACAGATAGATAGATAGATAGATAGATAGATAGATAGATAGATAGATAGATAGATAGAGAATGAGAGAGAGAGAGAGATGATAGATAGAGCGAGCCATGGTGGTGCAGTGATTAGAATGCAGTATTTCAGGCTAATTCTCCCGACTGCCAACAGTTCAATCCTGACTGACTGGCTCAAGGTTGACTCAGCCTTTCATCCTTCCCAGGTCAGAAAAATGAGGCCCCAGATTGTTGGGGTCAAGAAGCTGATTCTATAAACCACTTAGAGAGGGCTGTACAGCACTGTGAAGTCTAAGTGCTAAGCGTGGATGCAAGTTTGAAGAAAGTTGTCATAAGTCTCTGGAAGCAAATGAATTTGATGCCCAATTTTGCAAAAGGGTATGATTATATTGCAATATTGTATCAGTATACATAACAAATGCAGATAGATGAGTTAAGGGTGGGGGGAAGATATGAATGCAGAAAAGGGCCAGTTTGTGTCCTTTCAGTTAAGACTTTGAGGATTCACACTCACTGGATTATAGTACTATTACTAAGCTCCTTAATATCTGGAGGGGTGATATAAAAACTCTCATCTCTATTCCTGCCCAAAATGATAAGATCAAACACCTGGTATATTCTAATTCCATGGATTTATGTTGGAATCTCTTGTTATGGTTTCTTTTTTTATTTCTTTCTTTTTGGTGAATTATGGCTTCAGACATGAAAAGCAACCTTCATGAATGAACGGGCCATTAGAGATCAGTTGGAACAGTGAGAACTTTCATATCACCTCCAATGTACGTACACCTTGGCAACCTCAGACCAAGTTAGAACTTCGAAATGCCCTCAAAAGTGACCTTAAATCTTAAAGAGGGAGACATACTCTGTATGTGAGCACATACATGTGCAGGACTCTCTTCTCTGTGTGATAAAATAATCTAGCAACTTGGAAATCTAAAACCATCTCTGCTGAAGAAATCTAAGTTATCAATAATGGAGAATATTTGCACCTCAAGGGTTGAAATGAGAGGTCCTTGGTGCTCTGTGAGCTTGGTTGTTTTCTTGCAGATATTTCATTAACCAAACTAGGTAATATCATCATTGCTGGAAGGGAGGGGAGTTTGGAGGGTGAGGAGGGAGGGAGCTAAAATGAGTTTCAGATGCCAGCTCTCAAAAGTATGTATGTCTGTATGTATATGGCCCAATATTATAAAAAAAATGTACAGATACTGGAAAGAGTGCAGAGAAGAGCAACAAATATTATTAGGGTACTGGAAGCTAAAACATATGAAGAATGGTTGCAGGAATTGGGTACGTCTACTTTAATGAAAAGAAGGACTAGGAACAATGTGATAGCAGTCTTCCAATATCACAAGGGCCTGCCACAAAGAAGAAGGAAGCAGTCTATTGTCCAAAGCACCTGAAGGCAAGGCAAGAAGCAACAGGTGGAAGCTAACCAAGGAAAGAAGCAATCTGGAACTAAGGAGAAATTTCCTAACGGTGAGAGCAATCAACCAATGGAATGGTTTCCCTTCAGAAGTTGTGGATGCTGCATCACTGGAGGCTTTTCAGAAGAGACTGGACAGTCACTTGTCTAGGCATGACATGATAGAAGTCTTCCAGTACTTGATGGGCTCTCATGAGGAAGAGGGAGCCAATTTATTCTGCAAAAGCAGGATAAGAACAATGGGTGGCAATTTAACTGAGGGAGATGCAGCCTAGAACTTAGGAGAAATTTCCTGACAGTGAAAACAATAAATGGAACAGCTTTCCTCCCAGAGTTGTGGATGCTCCATTATAGGAGATGAACAGGCGGAACTGGAAGGTGGAGTTAAATGTGTCATCAGTTTGCAATCTTTATGTCTCACAAGGGAAGACAGTCCTCCTTTTGTAAGTTCTGTCCTCTCTCGAAAAGTGTCCTCCTACATGTCCTCCTTTTTGATATTTGAAGACTAATCTGTAAATCTCTGTATTTGATCGATGCCGATCCGATCCATTGTGTGTGATGTGATGTATTTGTATTTGACATGACGATTCGTCGAAGCTTGGTACAGTGAGGTGAGACGCGATTATGAAATGCATGCGCTTCCCGCAGGAGAATTGTTTTGAGAGAGTGTGCCACATGCAAGAGTGCACCATGAGGAAGAGTGCGCCGTGCGCAAGTGGCTTTGTTTTTCTCTTCAATTTATTTGTGTCCTCCTTTTCACTGTAAAAAAGTTGGTCACCTTACACAAGATGCCAGCCCCCTCTGAATTACTTTGACCCTTTACAAGTGCCATTTTAGCTTTGACTGTTAGTTGACCAGATGGTTGTGTATATGTAACAATGATAAACCCTTCAGTTCTTTCAACTGAGTGAGTGTTCCTGGTTTTTTGTGCCTAACATTCCATCACCAGAGGTTTTCAAGAAAAGATTGGAGAACCGTTTGACCGGGATGATATAAGACCGTGGTTGCCAATCTTTGAAGATTGGTGAACCAGCGGAGGAAGGAAAGGATGGTTCTGTATGAGTGGTACGCACAACTGTGTACAATTCCACTTGTGTGAGCAGTGGTCATGCTTGCCCAACACTCAAATAGGCTGCAGCCTGGTACTGGGCTGAATAGACTGAGGCCTGGTAGTGGGCCGAATAGGCTGCGGCTTGGTAGTGGGCCGAATAGGCTGAGGCCTGGTAGTGGGCCAAATAAGCTGCGATCTGGTAGTGGGCCGAATAGGCTGCGGCTTGGTAGTGGGCCGAATAGGCTGAGGCCTGGTAGTGGGACGAATAGGCTGAGGCCTGGTAGTGGGACGAATAGGTTGTGGCTTGGTAGTGGGCCGAATAGACTGAGTCCTGGTAGTGGGCCAAATAGGCTGAGGCCTGGTAGTGGGCCAAATAGGCTGAGGCCTGGTAGTGGGCCGAATAGGCTGAGGCCTAGTAATGCGTTGAATAGGCTGTGATCTGGTAGTAGGCTGAATAGGTTGAGGCCTGGTAGTGGGCCGAATAGGCTGAGGCCTAGTAGTGAGTTGAATAGGCTGTGATCTGTAGTGGGCCGAATAGGCTGTGGCCTGGTAGTGGGCCGAATAGGCTGAGGCCTAGTAGTGAGTTGAATAGGCTGTGATCTGTAGTGGGCCGAATAGGCTGTGGCCTGGTAGTGGGCCGAATAGGCTGAGGCCTAGTAGTGAGTTGAATATGTTGTGTAGCAGGAGGACACACGAGGCAGACACAGATCTAAAGGCTAACATTGCTTTATTTGAAGCATAACGGGTTGCCGTGGCTGCCCGGCTGGGCTGGCAGCCAGCTGGTGGCAACAGCTGATGCCGTTTGACAGCTCCTTTTATAGCCAGATGTCAAACGGCATCAACCAATGGGAACAGTCGGTGCTCCCGCCAGGAATGCGGACCAGATTGAAGACTGCAGTTAGTCAGGGACACAACACCCTTTCCCCCTGGCTAAGAGCACGCGCGGCCCTGCCTTCTGGGGGTCCATGGTACAGAAAAGGAAGTTGAACTAGCAGCTTCTTTGCGCCCCTCCCCACCTTGGCTTCAAGGAACGGAAACCCGACCTGCCGCAAGGTAGGAGCAGCTGGCCTGAGAAGGAGACCCTTATAAGATGGTGAGTAAACAAGCCTTGGTGACCGCCAGCATGCGGTAGAGCAGGGATCCCAGTACCCTAAGGGCTGTGGGCCAGTACTGGCAGTCGCCTGTTTGGAACCGAGCTGCGGCAATGGCAGGCACATTCTGTTTGGGCGAGCAGCGTGCGTGTTTAGCTGTGGCTTGTGTGAAGGGAGATATACACAGCGCTCGGCCCTATGGAACCATCCCCTCATTCCTCCTGCTCCCGTAAAGGCAGAAGGTGGGGAACTGCTGAGCTAGGGAGTTGACTACGAAGGTCAAGGCCTAACGGCTGAAAGAGGAGCAGGCACGTCGTGCTCCCTCGGCCCCCTTAGGACGGGAAGATCAAGGCCTAAGGGCCGAAAGAGGAGCAGGCACGTCGTGCTCCCTTGGCCCCCTTAGGACGGGACAATCCAACCTCCCACTTACCCAGCCTTTTGCCCCCCTGGGGAGTGTACTGCCGCTGCCGAGGAATACAAGCCCAGGTGGGAAGGACCCTAAAGGTGAGTGCACGGAAGGACCCTAATGGTGGGTGCGCGCCTCCATATTCAGCACCTGACACCCACCAACCCCCCAAAATACAGGGGGGGCAGGGAGACCCCTTCCTCCAGAGTCACTTGGAGACCCCCCAACAGCCTTCCTGAGTTGCGTTGGAGGCTGCTGGAGCGAGAGTTCAACCCATAGGTGCCTTTGTTTGAGTGCCCATTGGCGGGCCAGACAGGTTCCGTCAGCCGGCTTGCTTCGGTGCGTGAGTCGGCTGGAACGGTAGACCGGGTCAGGCAGGAAAACTTCAGTGTTGGCTGGTAGACCGGGTAGACTGGATCCGGCAGGGGAACCTTAGCGCTGCTGAGTAGACCAGGTACGGAAGGGAAACCTCAGCACTGTCAGGTAGACTGGGTCTTTTGACTGGGGACCCTTAGGGTAGACTGGCTCGCGTTGCTGCAAACCTTCTGCATTCACTGGTAGAGCGGCTCGTTTGGCAAGGAGTTCTCGACTCTCGGCAGGTAGACCGATTCATCTCGGCTTTCGGCAGATAGACCAGCTCTCGGCGGGTAGACCAACTGCGGGTAGACCGGCTGTGGGTAGACCAGCTGCGGGTAGACCAGCTGCGGGTAGACTGGCTGTGAGTAGATCAGCTGCGGGTAGAGCAGCTGCGTCTTGGTTTTCAGAAACACCGGTGGCAGTGCCTGTCAGTGACGTCAGATTCCTCAGCTAGGGAGGTTTTTAGACTTTCACGCTCTTGGTAGCGCCGGCGGGGGTGCCTTTCGGGTGGCGTCTGTTTCCTCAGCTAGGGAGGCTTTGAGCTTCGCACCCTCAAAAGGGCGCTAGCAGCAGTGCCTGTTAGGCAGCGTCTGTCCCCTCAGCTGAGGAGGCTTTTAATCTTCGCGCACGCAGAGATCGTCTGCGGCTTGTGACATTCATCTCTCAGCAGCTTCGGCTCTTTTCAACAGTGACCTTGCTCAGCTGTTTTAGTCCAGTTGCCTCTCATTTGTGTGATCCCACCTTCATCGCCAGTGTTGTGTAGCAGGCGGACACACGAGGCAGACACGGATCTAAAGGCTAACATTGCTTCATTTGAAGCATAACGGGTTGCTGCGGCTGCCCGGCTGGGCTGGCAGCCAGCTGGCGGCAACAGCTGATGCCGTTTGACAGCTCCTTTTATAGCCAGCTGTCAAACGGCATCAACCAATGGGAACAGTCGGTGCTCCCGCCAGGAATGCGGACCAGATTGAAGACTGCAGTTAGTCAGGAACACAACACCATAGGCTGCGATCTGGTAGTGGGCTGAATAGGCTGCGGCCTGGTAGTGGACTGAAGCCTGTGGGATTTGGTACTCCAGATGTAAGGTATTCTGCTCAGGCAGGGGTTGGTCTAGAAGACCTCCAAGGTCCCTTTATGATTCTCTGATTCCTCCTCTTGAAATGGCTGCTGACAGAAACGGAGGAAGCTTCGAGGCAAAGCGATTATGCCCGCTTTGCATTAGGATGGGCAGGAACGTCAGGCCAATGCATCGAATCTGTTCTGGCACCACTATTATCCTCGCTAATGATGTTTCTATGAAAAACATAAAGATCAAGGAAAGCAAAGGGAATAACAACATCTTTCATTTTGTTGCTGTACGTCTGATAAAGTCATTAAGGAAAAAAACAGGAAAATGTCTTTTTAATGCTGATGTTGCATAAACATCTTTTTTTCCAAGGGAAAATGTTTTCGCATTATCTTAAGAGATGAAAGAGGGGGGGGGAGCAGAATTTCTCCAGCTCTGCATCACAAAGTGCCTTGAAAAAGACACAACAGAAAGATATTTTTCGTCTATTCAGTCTTGCCCTGCCAAGGATCAAGAAGAGATTCACATGGGAGCCAACTTCCAACTCTGTTATAAAAATAAAATCAGATTGATCTGATAATAACATCTTGAGATAAACAGAACAGAATGACCCCGATTCGCTTAACCACCTCATGATTCCCTTAACAACTTCAGTGATTTGCTGGACAGGTTGTAAAATGGGGCAAAACTCATTTAACAACCATTTTGCTGGGGAACAGAAACTTTGGGCTCAATTACATGGACTAGAAAAATGGAGGAGATTTTGAGTAGAATCCATCAGTTCTTATTCTAAAATCCTTGCCTTAGAACCATGATGGTGAATCTGTGGCACGCAGAGCCATTTGGACGGGCACGCAAGCACCAGACAAACTTACTTGCACTGAGCATACTTGTGCCTCCCAGCTGATTTTCAACCCATTTGAGGCCTTTTTCGGCTTCCCGGAGGCTCAAGGGAAGCCTCTGCTCCCTATGGAGGCCAAAAAATGGGCCTTCCAGAAATACCAGAAGTGTTGAAACAGGCCCATTTTTCGGCCTCCATAGGCTGCAGAGGCTTCCCTCGAACCTCTGGGAGGCCAAAAAACAGGCCTCAAATGGGCCAAAAATCAGCTTGGGAGGCATGCACACCGTGCTAGTAAGGGGGCAGAGGGGATGTAATGCGCACATGCACAAGGGGGGCGGGATGCATTGCATTGTGGATGCCGGCATGCACACACAGGCACTATCACACAAGTGAGTGCTTTCGGCACACCACAACAAAAAGGTTCACCATCACTGCCTTAGAAGATGCATATAACATAGAATAATACAGTTGGAAGATACCTTAGAGATATTCTAGTCCAACCCTCCGTTCATCAGTGGTGGGATTCAAATATTTTTACTACTGGTTCTGTGGGTGTGGCTTGGTGGGTGTGGCAGAGGAAGAATACTGAAAAAAAACCCATTCCCTCCCCACCCCAATAACCTGCTTTCCAGCTCTGTTCTCCTGTGCAGGGCAACAAAAGAAGACCCAGGCAATCAGCTGGGGACTCGGGAGGCAGAGAATAGATGGGGGAGGGGCCAGTCAGAGGTGGTATTTGCCGGTTTGCCGAACTACTCAAAATTTCCGCTACCGGTTTTCCAGAACTGGTCAGAACTTGCTGAATACCACCTCTGCTGTTCATGCAGGAGACCCTATACTATTTCAGATAAATGATTGTCTAGTTTCTTCATGAAAACTTTCAGTATTGGACCCAAAGGTGCTTTTTCTAGAGGCAACTTGACTTTCCCCTTCCCCACCATCCAGTCAGAGCTGAAAAAGCTTCTTGGGATGAGAAGTGAAATGTCTTCAAAGAAAACCAGAGAGTCCAGTTGCCTCTTGAAAAATCATGATCTGAATGATGGAGAAGCTCCACAGACCTCCAGTGTTGGAGCACCAACAACTTCTAAAGGTTGGTTGGTCTCATCACTAAGAAATTTCTCCTTAGTTCTAGGTTGCTTCTCTCCTTGATTAGTTTTCATCCATTGCTTCTTGTCCTGCCTTTTGATGCTTTGGAGAATAGCTTGACTCCCTCTTCTTTGGGGCAACCTCTCAAATATTGGAACGCTACTATCATGTTACTCCTAGTCCTTCTTTTCATAAAACTAGCAATACCCAATTCCTGCAACCATGTTCGTAGGTTTGAGCTCCAACCCCTAAACATCTTTGTTGCTCTTTCTCTGCATTCTTTCCAGAGCCTCAACATCTTTTTAAAAAAATTGGAGTGACCAGAACTGGATGCAGTCTACCAAGTGTGGTTTTTGTTTTACTCTTGCATTAGAAATGCAAGTGTTTTTTTTTAAAAAAAGATACATTTCAGGTGTAGCTGAGATCTTCAAAAGATTATTTAAAGGAGTTTGCATTTGAAATATGGTATATTCAGGAGCACCGAGTCTAAAGTAGCCCCCATTTATCAAAGCTGTTTTTAAAAACTGGTATCTTTAGGCAGTCTTAAAAAAAGATTTCTGAAGGAAAATTGTATGCAAAGCACCTTTTTAAAAATGGACAAATAGGTGCAAAGCTGCAATAACGTGCATATGAAGCTGGCTATGCTAAGCAAACAAATAAAGCTTTTTTTTTTTTCAGATTAAACTTGTATACGCACACAAATAAATTGATGGAACAGAATAAAAAGTCTGTTTGATCCTTGGGGACCACATGTACTTTTCCTGGCAAATATATATATATAAAATGTTTTGCATTGCTTTCTTCCAAGAATGTTGTTCCATTCCATAATGTTCTAGTCTTTCCCAAGTTGTTGAATTCCTATATATCCCTTATCCATAAAATAGAACAGTGGGGGCTAACCTTTATGGGCTCCTGTGCCAAAAATTGTGTGCATGCTTGCATGCTCACGCGGCACTACCCAGAAAGCAATGCACATCTTCCCCGTGTGCCTTATGCATGCGCACGTAATCCCCACACCCCCTACACATGTGCGCATCTCACAGCTGATTTTAAGCTGATTTGAGGCCTTTTTCGGCCTCCCAGAGGCTTGAGGAAGGCTTCTACAGGCTTTGCAGGCCGAAAACTAGGCCCGTTTCATCATTTCCGATATTTCTGGAAAAGCAGGAAGTGATAAAACGCGCCTAATTTTTGCCCTGCAAAGCCTGCAGAAGCCTTCCTCAAGCCTTAGGGAGGCCAAAAAAGGCCTCAAACTGGCTTAAAAACATTTGTGAGGCACGTGCATGTGCAGTGAGGTAAGTTTGCCTGCAGCTTGGGTGCTGGCACAAATGGCTCTGCTTGCCACCTGTGATACATATGCCATAGGTTCGCCATCACAGGAATAGAACATAGAATGATAGAGTGGGAAAGAACCATGGAGGTCTTCTAGTTTAACCCTTTGATTGAGCAGGAGACCCTATACCATTTCGGACAAGTGACTGTCTACTCTCTGCTTAAAAGCCTCCAGTGATGGAGTACCCACAACCTACAAGTGATTCCATTGGTTGATTGCTCTAACAAATAGGAACTTTTTCCTTAATTTTAGGTTGTTGCTCTGCATGGTTAATTACTATCCATCTTGTTTGGAAAATAGTTTGACACACACCCCCTCAAACTATTTTGTAGGAGCCCCTCAAATACAGATAGTTTTTTGGTTATGACCACAATTGAGCCCAAAATTTATGTTGCTAAGTGAAACATGTGTTAACTGAGTTTTACTTCCTCCTCCTCCTCCTTCCTCTTCCTCTTCCTCTTCCTCTTTCCTCTTCTTCTCCTTCTCACAGATATGAGAGGCATAAACACTAATCACCCCGAACTCGTTTCTCATTTAGCCAATCTGTTCCAGCACCTCTGCAAGCTTCTTTATGTCATCCAACTGGTTGGCATCCTTCTGCTGACAAAGATGAGTTTTCAATCAATTAATCAACCAATCGGAATAGAGCCGGAAGGGACCCTGTAGGTCATCCAACCTCAAACATAAAACCCTATACCATTTCAGACAAGTGACTGTCCAGTCTCTTCTTAAAAACCTCCAGTGATGGAGCACCCAACAATTTCTGGAGGCAAACCGTTCCACTGGTTAATTGTCCTCACTGTTAGGAAGTTTCTCCTTAATTCCAGGTTTTTATTTTTTTATTTTTATTTTTTACTTTTGAGTCATTGCCCAGAGCTGCAGCTTCACATGACATGGTGGGTTTCCTAATCACGAGCAAGATCAGAGCTCCTGCAATATTCCTTATAAATATGACTTGCTTCCCTTGAACAAATTATAGGGTTTTCCTGCAGATAAATGCTTTCAGATGAATAAAAGGCCCAAGGAAGACTCTCTGCATTCTACTTGAAATAATTGCTGGAGATGTCATTCTGGGACTGTGCTGAACCAAGAACTACCCAACCACATTTTAGAAGGTTGAGTTGTGGCAAGCAATCCCTTGAGGAAAGAGGATTAATTGAGGGAAACTTAGTTAAGTTCATGATGGGTGAGCATTTGAAGCATGCTGTGCTGTCTCTCTCTCTTTCTTTCTTTCTCTCTCTCTCCCTCCCTCCTTCCCTCTCCCTCTCTCTCTTTCTCTCTCTCTCTCCCAAAAAGAGAGGGAGAGAGGGAGGGAGGGAGAGAGAGAGAGAGAGAGAGATGCTAACTCTGATTTAGTGAACTTATTAACATTCCCCAGTGATTATTTTCACCAAAAACCCAGAACAATTCTAACTGTTCTTCATACTGTAGGAGAAATATTCATCTGGTTCTATTCCAATCCAGAAGAAAGACATTGAAAACATGGAGGATGATTGGAAAGATGGTTTATTGATGAAGCAGAACCACTTGGGATTTGAGAGGGTTTGCACTTGAGCTTCCTGTTCCTGTGCAAGAACATGCATTCTATTGGCTGTTGTCAGATTCCCAAGGGGTCATGTAGGGTCATGTAGGGGTCATAGCTAGCTCTATAGGCAAAGTACAAATCCTAGTTCTTTGTCTGAGCTAAGTTTGGTTGAAGTTTGGACTGCTCTGAGATTATACAATGAAGGGGCTTTTGTTCTGAGCTGGGCCATTCCTATTGTGGCTTAATGGCATTCGTCCTATTTTGGCTCGTGGGTGAGGGTATTTACTTATGAATAGAACTATCTAGATACTTGTCTTCTTTCAATAAGCTTTTTATCTCTTAAATGCTGACATCTGCTGTGGGCTATTAAGAAAAGTGGGGGTTGCTTTCTGCCTCTAAAAAAACATGTTTCTCCATTTCTCTCTTTAGGAAATATAATAATCTGGCTTTTTAAAAATATTCCTCAAAATATTTCATTCTTCACATCCTTCAGCTAGGAAATCCTCTTTGTTTCTCTTCTCTGCACTCTTTCCAGAGTCTCAATATCTTTTTTTTTTTACATTGTGGTAACCAGAACTGGATGCAGTATTCAAATTTGCCTTAAATATGCTTTTTATTATTATTTTAAGAGAGAGAAAGAGACAGATATTCCCTTCTATAGATTTTGTAATTTCCAGAGAACAAGAGAAATCAGAAATAGGAGTAATTCTGTGTCTCCATTTTTCACCTCTGTTTTTAAGAGAAGCCCTATCTAGATAGTTCCTAATGCACTCATTGATTTTGTCACATCCTTCATGCGAAGAAAGAAATGTACTTTTTCTGCTAAATTTTGCAGGTTTTTTTAAAGTGAAGCTTTTGTGGAATGATGAAGTTCAGGTGCTTAATTTATTTTATTTTATTTTATTTTTATTTTTAGCAACCTTTATTGTTTATATTCATTGCTGGAGTTGAATATTTGAAAAGATGTAATTATGCCCCAGATAAATGAAGGGGAAAAATATGCATAAGATACTTTTTTTTCTATTCTCTTCTTCCAGATGATTGGAAATCGCACAGGCTGACTTTGTCTTCAGAGAAGAGTAATTGGAGATCCCCTTGTTTCAGAGTTTAAGAGTTGGAGTCAACTAAAAATAATGCTTAATCAATGGTAAAGCAAACCTTTTAATTTTAAAGGCCTGGATTTTATTAGCAGAAGAGACCTGGTTGGAATCAGCCAACTTTAGAAAGTTGCAACAGTTTCCCAAACCTTTGTTTGTGCATTGGGGTGTGTGTGCAAGGGTGTGATTCTACCAGTTCGCACCTATTCGTTAGAACCGGTTGTTAACAATCTAAGCAGTTCAGAGAACCGGTTGTTAGGAGAAATTACTGGCCTAATCCTGTAAAGAAGGCAGGAAGGAAACATTCTGGTGTTGCTTACAGAAACTGCCTCTCCATTAACCCTTATTACATACTTGGCAGACTAGACTTCCTGTCTCAGGAGTTTTTTTCCCCTCCTTTGCTGGTACTTTGCTTGTGTGGAGGGACCATTCGAAGTTACAATGGCACTGAAAAAAAGTGACTTACGACCATTTTTCACACTTACGACTGTTGCAGCATCCCCACAGTCATGAGAGGCCAGGCAAGGAGATGCGTGCCTCAATGTGAATGATATTGAGTTGGCCGCACCCAGCCAGTCTCATGACCACCAAGCCACGTCCACCGTCACATGACCACCAAGCCACGCCCACCATCTAAGCCACATCCATGGAACTGGTTGTTAAAAAATTGAATCCCACCCCTGTGTGTGTGCGTGTGTGTGTATGTGTGTGTGCGTGTGCATGAACTGTGCAGAATTAGGACCATATGTTAAGCTCTAATTAATCAAGTTACGACTGGGACTCAGTGGGAGGCAGAGAAGAGATGGGGGCTTGGCCAGTCAGAGGTGGCATTTGCCGGTTCTCCATACTACTCAAAATTTCTGCTACCGGTTCTCCAGAATTGGTCAGAACCTGCTGAAGATCACCTCTGCTCTTTACAGGATGGAGACTGCAATTCAGTAAACAACAGCTTAATCAAAAATATCCTCACCAACATTGCCAGGGCAAGCCACCTGTAGGTAAATAGAGCAGGAGATCTTATACCATTTTAGGAAAAAAAAAATGGCTGTTCTATATCTTCTACAAAATCCCTCTGGAGGCAAGTTGTTCTACTGGTTAATTATTCTCACTGTCAAGAATTTTTTTCTTAGTTCTAGGTTGCTTCTCTCCTTGATTAGTTTCCATCCGTTGCTTCTTGTCCTGCCTTCAGGTGCTTTGGAGAATAACTTGACTCTTATTTGTGGAAGCCCCTGAGATATTGGAAGACTGCTATCATGTCACCCCTAGTCCTTCTTTTCCTTAAACTAGATGTACCCAATTCCTGCAACTGGTCCTCATATGTTTTAGCCTCCAGGCCTTCCTTGCTCTCCTTTGCACTCTTTCTACTGACCCACTGGTCTGTGGGGCTTCGAGATCCTCAGGAACCCAGGTGATCAGAAATCTTCTTCAAAGTGTGGGATCCCCCTGCCCTTTTTCATTCCACTCCACCATATATCATGGATCTTTCTGAAGAATATCATCCAAAGGAATGCATTCCTGCAGAATGCGAATTTTATCGCTCTCGCATTTTATGATCTCTTCTTCTGGAGGTTAATATCGGTGCGACAATGTCTCAAAAGTTATTTTGCCAGGGTGTGCAATTAGAAACCTGGCAGGTGTATAATTTAGTGTGGCATTAATTGGCTAAGAGACAGAGCATAAAGGAAATGTTTTGTGCGTGAGGCTGCAAAACCTTCCTGCTTTGGGAAGGACCTCTTCGCAAAGATGATTGCAACAATTCACCCGTGAAAACCGGTTGGCTCGCATTTTCGGCCTCTGCCACTTTTCTTCTACAAACAGTTGGATTAGACAGGGTGTGTTTCTGTGTGTGTTTTCCCCTCTCCCTGATTTAAGGATAGTAAATCTCCAGAGAGATTCGTTGGGGCTTCAATTGTGAGGGTGATATATATAAATAAAAATCCAAGCAAGCATTGGGACTTGTTTAATTACTTCTTGAACCTGGGAATCCATTCAGCTCCCAGAAATGCTGAATTGTATATTGTAATTGATATACAATTACAATCCTATACCATATAGGATCTCCTGCTTCAGGAAAGGGCTAGACTAGAAAACTTCCAAGATCCCTTCCAGCTCTATTTTGATTCAGGCACAGTTCCTGTAATTGTTTATCATGTGTCTGTAGAGATTCTGCATCATCCAGGTCATAGTTGTCCCAAAAGTGCTTTTTCACGAGATAACTGGACTTTCTATGTTTTTCTTTGGAAGACATTTCGCTTCTCATCCAAGAAGCTTCTTCAGCTCTGACAGGATATAAGTATAAAGCCTTCCATTTCCCATGTGACTTACTGTACAGCTGTAATCTTTACATTTTTTTTTCTTCTCTTTCTGCCTTTGCAAATTTTGTGTGGATCTTCAAATTTTGCACAGTAATGGAAACTGTCTGTTGTACATTATCAATAATTTAGCCGCAAACTGAATAAATTGGCCAGACTGATCAAATAAAACCCAAGCAGTGATGCTATTTAAGAACGATTCTTAGGAACGATGTTACATTCACAATTGTTTGAGGGCCTAATACTTTTATTTATAAAATATTTTTACTTGTATTTATTTAATGAAATTAATATGCCAGCTGATCAAATGATTCTGTACAGTGGGGGAATTCTGTTGGTTTGGGTTAGTTTTCTCGAAATTTATTTATTTGGATCTGTTTGTTTAAATTATGTGCTTGTCACAAAAATGGCTATCAGACAAGTGAGATAGTCCATTGAAGATATACATCAAAAACGGTATAAGGTCTCCTGCTTGAGCAGAGGGTTGGACTAGAAGATCTCTGAGGTCCCTTTCAACTCTGTTATTATATGTTGTAAGCCAGGGGTGGGATTCAAATTTTTTTTTTTTACTACTGGTTCTGTGGGCATGGCTTGGTGGGCATGCTTGGTGGGCTGGCAGGGGAAGGTTACTGCAAAAATCTCATTCCCTCCCCACCCCACTAACCTGCTTTCCAGCTCTGTTCTCCTGTGAAGGGCAACAAAAGAAGACCCAGATGATCAGCTGGAGGCAGAGAGTAAATGAGCAGTCAAAGGTAGTATTTGCCGGTTCTTCAAACTACTCAAAAATTTCCGCTACTGGTTCTCCAGAACTGGTCAGAACTGGATGAATACCATCCCTGTTCTAAACCCATCATTCCAGGCTGAAACCCTTCAAACCGGTTAGAAGCCAATGCCAAAAATGAAGTCAAAAAATGTAAACACCTCACCAGCAAACAATACCCAGATGAGCTCAAGACTAATTATCATATTGAGGTTATCATATTGATGTGTTCTCCTAATGTTCTTGATCATTATTTTGCAGTTCTATTATTTTACTTAATGTTGAAAAGTGTTAGTTAAGTACGAGAACACGTTTGCAGCTCTATCCCCTCAGTCAAATGAATCTATATAGATTAAAAAAGTTGGATACATTAGAATTTCCTTTTATATTTTGAAATACTTAGTCTAGTCCAACCCCTTTCTCCAAGTAGTAGACCTTATACAATCCCAGACAACTTCTGGAGGTAAGTCATTCTATTTATTAATTATTCTCATGGTCAGGACATGTCTCCTTAGTTCTAGGCTGGCAGACAGACAGAGAGACAATAGAGATAGATAGATAGATAGATAGATAGATAGATAGATAGATAGATAGATAGATAGATAGATAGATAGATAGATAGATAGATGATACAAAGAGAGAGAGAGATGATAGCTAAATAATTATATAGTTACATAGATAAGATAGATAGATAGATAGATAGATAGATAGATAGATAGATAGATAGATAGATAGATAGATAGATAGATAGAAATAGAGAGATGATAGCTAAATAGTTATACATGGATAAGATAGATAGATAGATAGATAGATAGATAGATAGATAGATAGATAGATAGATAGATAGATAGATAGATAGATAGATAGATAGATAGATGATACAAAGAGAGAGAGAGATGATAGCTAAATAATTATATAGTTACATAGATAAGATAGATAGATAGATAGATAGATAGATAGATAGATAGATAGATAGATAGATAGATAGAAATAGAGAGATGATAGCTAAATAGTTATACATGGATAAGATAGATAGATAGATAGATAGATAGATAGATAGATAGATAGATAGATAGATAGATAGATAGATAGAAATAGAGAGATGATAGCTAAATAGTTATACATGGATAAGATAGATAGATAGATAGATAGATAGATAGATAGATAGATAGATAGATGATAGATAGATAGATAGATGATAGATAGATAGATAGATAGATAGATAGATTGATAGATAGATAGATAGATAGATGATAGATAGATAGATAGATAGATAGACAGACAGACAGATAGATGATAGATAAATTTTAGTTTTATTTATTTATTTATTTTGTCAAGCAATTATAACAGGTATAAGTAAAAACATAGTTATGAATACATGGATACATATAAGAAAAATAAAAAATATATATAAAAGAAATGACAGGGACATTAGGCACATTGGTGCGCTTATGCATGCCCCCTACAAACCTCTTAGGAAAGGGATGAGGTCAATAGTAGACAGGTTAAAGGTTAAAGTTTTTGGGGTTTGGGGAAGGAACCACAGAGTCAGGTAGAGTATTCCAGACATTGACCACTCTGTTGCTGAAGTCGTATTTCCTGCAGTCAAGTTTGGCTTGACTCCCTCTTGTTTGTGGCAGCCCCTGAGATATTGGAACACTGCTATCATGTCATCCCAGTCAACATGCAAAGGCTAAAATATAGAAAGAATGGTTTCAGGAATTTAGTTTGTCTAGTTTAATAACAAGAAGAATTAGGGGTGACATGACAGCAGTGTTCCAATATTTGACGGGCTGCCACAAAGTAGAGGGGAGGTCAACATATTTTACAAAGCCCCTGAAGGCAGGATAAGAAACAATGGATGGAAACTAGTCAAGGAGAGAAGCAACCTGGAACTAAGGAGAATTTTTTTACAGTGAGAACAATTAATCAGTGAAACAACTCATCTCCACAAGTTGTGGTGCTCCAACACTGGAGGTATCAGATAATCAGGTAATCAGAGTTGGAAGGGACCTTGTAGGTCATCTAGTCCAACCCTCTGCCCAAGCAGGAAACCCTACACCATTTCTGACAAATGGGAGTTTTCCAGTATTGTGATGAAACAGGCCTGTTTTTTGGCCTCCAAAGGCTTCAGAGGCTTCTCTTAGCCCCCGGGAGGGTGAAAACGGTCTCTCCCCAGGCTCCAGCAGCCCTCCGGAGGCTGAAAATAGGCACTTCCAGTATTTCCGGACCTGTTTTTCGGCCTCCCAAGGCTGCAGAGGTTTCCCTAGAGCCTCAGGGAGGCCGAAAAAGGCCTCAAATGGGCCAAAAATCAGCTGGGAGGCATGCGCATGCGTAGTGCAGGTAAGTTTGGCTGGTGCTCATGTGCCTGCAGAAATGGCTCCATGTGCCACCTGTGGCATGCGGGCCATAGGTTCGCCATCATGGGACTAAACATACCCAATTCCTGTAACTGTTCTTCATAAGTTTTAGCCTCCAGTCGCCTAATCATCTTGGTTGCTCTTCACTGCATTCTTTCTAGACTTTTGACATCTTTTTTGCATCGTGGTGACCA
The DNA here is from genome assembly GCA_033807585.1 of Hydrophis major. Classification (NCBI taxonomy): domain Eukaryota; kingdom Metazoa; phylum Chordata; class Lepidosauria; order Squamata; family Elapidae; genus Hydrophis; species Hydrophis major. The sequence goes on from CM066329.1 coordinate 376,408,887, forward strand.
AGGCTGGATGGAGCATTCCAAGTTTGGTCTTACCAAGAAATTATAAAGTGGTATTAACACTTCATGTGGTCTTGATTCTGTCCCTCTGTTCATGCAGCCTAGGACTATTTTGGCAGCTGCTGCACACAGCTGGCTCACATTTAAATGGCTGTCCATTATGAAGGGTGGAAATAATGGATGGAAATTCATCAGAGGGGTTCAACTTATTTTCCAAAGCACTTGAAGGCAGACAAAGAAGCAATGGATGGAAACTAATCAAGGAGAGAAGCAACCTGGAACTAAGGATGCATTTCCTGAGAGTGAAAGCAATTAATCCGTGGAACAACTTGCCCTGAGAAATTGTGAATGCTCCAATACTGGAAGCTTTTAAGAAGAGATTGGACAAATGATATAGGGTGTCCTTCTTGGTTTGGACTAGAAGACCTCCAAGATTCCTTCCAACTCTGTTATTCTGTAATTCAGGTTCTCAAAGGGATAGAGACACCTAGTTCCAAACAACAAAATGGAGCAAACACCTTCATGGTAAGATGTTCCTCAGGCAGCACAGCTGTAGCCCCCTGAGAAGAAAAGCGAGACTGGGCACACCTGGCTATGTTTTTCAAATCTTCAAAGGGAGTGTTTTGGTTTGATGGTTCTCTTTGAAGCAGGTCTACAAAGGAATGGAGATGCTTGGATCCAAACAACAGAATGGAGCAGCAATGATGCTTTGCTTCATGGGAAGAAAAAAAAAATGTTTTGGGGTAGGGTCTTCACATGTGCAGACCACAATAACTAGCTAAAGAAAGCCCTGGACAGATTAACTCATACTTGTGATGACATCATTTGTTGTACAAATAGTGCAAAAGGGTTCTTGGAACTGCTACAACACAGTCCTTTCAGCAGTTCCAGGAAGGCTCCACAGCCATTTGCACTATTTAGGTGACCCCGAGGACAAAGACAAACCTCCAAGTGGCCTCAGCGACCCTCTAAAAGGATGCAAGTGACCAGCTATCTAAAAGGAGTATAAATCCTTCCATCCTTCATCATTCATTCAGAACTGAAGAAGCTTCTCGGATGAGAAGCAAAACATCTTCCAAGAAAAACAAGAAAGTCCAGTTGCCTCTTGAAAAAAAAGTACCTTTGGGGCAACTGAGGACACAGATAAACCTCCAAGTGACCTCAATGACCCTCCAAAAAGGATGCAGACGGCCAGCTGTCTGCAAGGAGTATAAAATCCTTTTCATTCTCCACCATCCAGTCAGAGCTGAAGACCCTTCTTGGATGAGAAGCAAGACATCTTCAAAAAAATAGCACCTTTGGGACAACTATCTCCTGGATGACTGAGAATCTCCATACATATCTAGATACTTAGGTTTTCTCCCAAAAGACAAGGCACAGTGGACTAGATGACCTACACGGTCTCATCCAACTCTGTTATTCTTTTAAAACTTCACGTCTTCTATAGCTCTGCTTTGTTGATCTTTTTTTAACCTTGCTTCTAATCGTCACTTCATAAAAACATGTCCTGACCACAGGCTGTGAGAACTTCTCAACTCAACTTGAGCAGCAAAAGCAACGTAATAAAAAGAGAGGGAATATTGTGATAAACACTCACTCTGTGGCCTTTTCCTACCTTTTTGCATATAGATACACACAGACATGTGCACACAGCATTGTATGAATTCTTCCCTAAGAAAATGAGAAGCTTGTTTCATTAAATCACTGGTTCCTTAATCAAGCAGTCTTTAAAAACATTCTTAAATAAAATACTACTTAAAAATGGGTGCTTTTCTGCACTGAGTGGGAGAGAGATAGCAATGGAATATATAGTATATCAGCCTGAATTAGCTTTTCGTGGCACAAGATGTAAACAAATCTATTTAATTAGAACACCTTGTTCGTGTCGCATCCAAAGTTATTTTTCATTACGAGGGGGGCGGGGAAATGCTTACTGGGACATTTCAGGCAGCATTACGCAAACTATCTAACAGTTGGGTTAGATTTAATTGTGCTTATTTCTGCATTTTTATGATTATAAACACTCTCTGCCAGCTTGTCTCAGCTAACTGGTGTTTCTGCGAAATTCAAATCCTGTTTGTGTTTTAAGTTGGAGATATTTATTTATTTATTTATTTTTGTCAATTGCTTATAAGATAATAGGTATAACTAAAAACATAGTTATGGATACATGGATACATATAAGAAAAATAAAAGAAATAAAGCAAACAATAGGACAGGAACAGTAGGCGGGATGGGAGTTGTAGTCAATACAACGAGAGAGGGGGAGGGAGAGAGAGATGGGAGGAGGAGGAGGGAGGGGGGAGGGAGGAAAGGAAGGGACTGGAAGGGGGGGAATAGGAGGGAAAGGGAATGGATAGGAAAAGCAGATAAGAAGGAAGGAAGAGAAGGAGGAAGGAAGGAAAAAATAGGAAGGGAAAGGAAAGGGAAGGAAAGAAGAGAGACAGAGGGAGAAAGGAAGGGGAAGAAGGAAGGAAGGAAATCGGAGGGAAGGGCAAAGGAAGGGCAAAGGAAAAGTGGAAAGGAAAGAAGGGTGGTGGACTCACGAATTCTCCAAACAAGGAACAAGAGCCCAATGAGAGAAGCTTCCTAGGCTTAAGCCGCAACCCTCCTGATTGTCCCTCTGTATTTTGATTTGTTTTGCCTGCTGAAAAGATGCTGGATCGGAAGACAGAACCCCACACAGACATGCAGGAGAAATATCTCCGTCCTCTCCGTCTCAATTCTTTGTGGCATTGGAGCTCCCCGCTGTCTAATGGAATGTGACATTCATACACCAGCTGGAAATTTAACCTTGGCCAGAAGTGATGGTGCACATTACAAGGGAAGGGATGGGAAGGGGAAGAGGAAAGGGAAGGGAAGGAAGGAAAAAAATAGGAAGGGAAGAAGGAAGGAAGGGAGGAAATAACAGGGGAAGGTAAGGAAGGAAAAATGGGAAGTGTTATGGACTAAGCCAACGCAGCAATACAACCCTCAACAGCTTTAATTTACAGCAGGCTTGTAATCTTGCACTTCTCATTGGCCCGTAGACTGCGAGTCGTGATTGGTCGTTTTTGGCCATTCTGATTGGCTGTTAATGGGGCCCCCTGATTGGACGCTTGTGAAAGCAGCAAATTCAGTTCATTGGTTGTTTTGACAGCAGCCAGCTCTATAAAAGAACTGCTGCTGCCCAAGTATGTTGCTCTGTTCTTTCTTGATAATAAAGAGTTGAAGTCACCATTCGATGTCTCGTCTCTGTTCCTTGTGCCCATGCCCAGAACATAACACTGGTGATGAGGATGGGATACAGAGATGATAGAGCTGACTAAGAAAGCTTTGAACAAAACAGAGCACGTGGCGAAAGAGCGCACGTAACAAACTCCAAGATGACCAGCGGCGCCATACCACCTGCTCCATTCGACCCAACAACCGAAGACTGGGACTCGTACATGGATCGCTTCCAGATGTTCCTGGAGACCAACAATTTAAAAGATGCTATGCCTGGCAAGAAACGAGCGGTGTTCCTGACCCATTGCGGCTCCGCCATTTTCAAAATGGCAAAAGCACTGGCAAAACTGGCGGAAATGAAGACCATGGATTGGGATACCCTCACCCCAATCCTCCGGGCCCATTACGCACCCGCAGTACCTACACTGATACGAAGACATGAATTTTACCAGAGGGACCAACGGAAGGACGAGAGTGTTGGAAATTTCGTAGCCGACCTCCGGAACCTAGGAGGCCTTTGTGGTTTTGCAAACTTAGAGGAAGCCTTAAGAGACTGCATAGTTCTGAGATTAAATGCACCCCATGTGCAGAGTAAGCTGATGGCGAAAGGTGACATCAGCCTTACAGATGTCATCACCGATGCTACTGCCGCAGAAGCAACCAGGAAGTCAGCCGCTCAAATGCACCGAGCGAACGCACCACTTCACCAACTCGCCAATGAGAGTCCACTCGCCATTGAGAAGCACGCTACCACTACCCACCACGAAGACCTCGAGTCATCCTCAGACAGTGAAGAAGAGGTCAACCAGCTCTGCTCGGAACGAGAGCAAAAGATCCAGAGACGTCCGCGCCAATGTGCTGGTTGCGGGGCAACCGGGCATTTTCCAAAGCTTAATGGAGATACTATTGCAAGGCATAGAAGATGTCGTGCCTTAGTTTGACAACGTCCTAAGAGCTGCCCCTACTAAAGAGCTATTAGTACAACAACTCAGAAAAGTTCTTCAGAAATTTAAAGACGCTGGTCTGAAGGTAAAAAGGGACAAATGTCAACTTTGTACGGGGAGAGTAGGGATACCTTCTCGACAGACAGGGAATTCACCCCACCGAAAAAAAACTAACCGCAATCAAAAACGCCCCAAGACCTAGGAATAAGACAGACCTCCAAGCCTTCCTGGGACTCATTAGCTTTTATAACATCTACTTGCCCCAGAAGGCAACCATAGCCAAACCCCTACATAGACTTCTTAATAAGAAAGCTTCCTGGGTCTGGGGACAGCGTGAAGAGAAACCGTTCCAAGGGGTAAAAGACTTCTTAACCTCCGATGCTGTATTAATGCAATACAATGAGACTCTACCTTTGACGGTTACCTGTGATGCCTCACCATTTGGAGTGGGAGCCATTTTAAGCCATGTCCTACCAAATGGAAATGAGGCACCTATTGCGTTCTTTTCGAGAACTTTGTCTAAAATCGAAAGGAACTATAGTCAACTTGATAAAGAGGCTCTCACTATTGTATCCGCAATTAAATGTTTCCACGAATATGTGTATGGGAGACTCTTTACAATAATTACAGACCACAAGCCGCTACTTGGTATTTTGGCGGGAAACAAACCAACTCCCCACATCTTATCACCAAGAATGACACATTGGTCAGAATTTTTAGCCGCCTATGATTACTGATTGCAACACCGCCCGGGGAAAACCATTCCCCACGCTGACGCTTTGAGCCACTCTCCACTACCAGATATCATAGAGGACCCTGCTCCAACTTTAGCCATATTTCAAATCAAAACCCTCAAATCACCACCGTTGACCGCTCGAGACATTGCCTTAGAGACAAAAAAGGACCCTGTTTTGGCACGAGTCCTCAGCTGGGTAGAACGGGGTTGGCCGGTCAGTGCAACCAATGACACGTTCAAGCCATTTAGGAATTATCAAACAGAGCTCTTCTCCCAAAAAGGCTGCATAGTGTGGGGAGACAGAGTCATAGTCCTGGAGAAATTGCAATATAGGGTATTGAAAATGCTGCATGATGATCATCCAGGCATCGTGCGGATGAAGGCATTGGCCAGGAGTTACTCATGGTGGCCTGGCTTAGATAAACAGATTGAGACCTGGGTAGCAAAAGGCAGCAAATGCCAGGTGACCTATTCCACTCCTCCAAAGACTCCCCCAACTAAGTGGTAAACGCCTTGAGGTCCTTGGTCCTGTATCCACATCAATTTTTCAGGACCTACAAGAGGACACACTTTCCTCCTAACAGTGGATGCCTATTCAAACTGGCTCAAAGTCCACAAGATGAAAAGCACCACCACAGAGGCAGTCACTAAAAATCTGAATAAGCTATTCGCTACCCACGAATTTCCAGATGCCCTGGTCTCCGATAATGGCCCCAATTCACTGCCCTGCCATTCGAACAGTATCTGGCAGATCGGGGCATCCGCCATGCTTTAACATCGCCAGCTCACCCTGCAGCCAATGGTAGGGCTGAACGAATGGTTCAATTTGTAAAACAGACTTTGCACAAAATGGACCACGGTGACATTGATGACAAAATAAACTGGATGCTTCTTCTCCAGCACATAACTCCAAACAGTACCATGAACAAGACCCCAGCTGAACTCCTGATGGGCCGGAAACTTTGCTCGCATCTCGATCGCCTCCACTCAAACTACACGCCAGAACAACTCCCCGGATCCAGCAGCAAGTGTCGGGCATTCCAGGAAGGTGACCTTGTGTTTGCGAAAAACTTCTCGGGCGACCCATTGTGGGTCCCCGCAACCATAACGCAACTTACGGGACCCCGATCCTATTGCCTACAAACCGCAGACGGTAAAATGTGGAAATGTCACATAGACCAACTCCATTCCTGATTATCACCGGAACCTCTAGCTGGGGGGGGGGAGGGAAGGAATATTGAGGAGGCCAAAGAAGAAATAATAATCGAAAACCAACAGCTGACACAACCAACTGGGGAATACTCACCATCCGAAGGAGAACCAAGCCAGGGAGTGGCCTCGCCACGTGACAACACTGCGACGGAAGCAGATCTAGGAAACCCAGAAGACAACACTGGTGTAAGCAGAGAAAACAGCCCAGGGCCACAATCTTTCCCGTCCATCCCAGCTAGCAGCCCACCGGAACCAGAACCAGGACAGAAACTGGTTGAACAGCGCAGGTCAAGCAGACAGGTGAAGCGACCTGCCTATTTACGAGAATATGTCACCCCACCCCTCAGACGGAACCTAGGGGGGAGGGGTGTTATGGACTAAGCCAACGCAGCAATACAACCCTCAACAGCTTTAATTTACAGCAGGCTTGTAATCCTGAACTTCTCATTGGCCCGTAGACAGCGAGTCGTGATTGGTCATTTTTGGCCAGTCTGATTGGCTGTTAACGGGGCCCCCTGATTGGACGCTTGTGAAAGCTGCAAATTCAGTTCATTGGTTGTTTTGACAGCAGACAGCTCTATAAAAGAGCTGCTGCTGCCCAAATATGTTGCTCTGTTCTTTCTTGATAATAAAGAGTTGAAGTCACCGTTCGATGTCTCGTCTCCGTTCCTTGCACCCATGCCCAGAACATAACAGGAAGGGTAGGGTAGGGAAGGAAGGAGGGAAATAGGAAGGAAAAGGGAAGGAGAAATGGAAGGCAAGGAAGGAAAAATGAAAAGGGAAGGGAAGGAAGGAGGGAAATAGGAAGGAAAAGGGAAGGAGAAAGGGAAGGGAAGGGAAACTAGGAAAGGGGAAGGGAAGGGAAGAGGAAGAAAAGAGGAAGGGGAAGGCAAGGAAGGAAAAATGGGGAGGGAAGGGAAATGAAGGAAGGAAGGAAATGGAACAGGAAAAGGGAAGGGAAGGAAGGGAAGGGAAGACCCATTTATTATGGGACTTGGTCCTGTGCCTGCTGCTTTAATCCATGGCTCATCCCTTTTCCAGTCTGTCTTTCTCAGAGCCTCGGTGGGGACATTAGCATGCAAACATTTCTAGAGTTTGCTGCTTTTCTTTTCTTGAAGTGTGTGTGTGTGGGGAGAAAAAAATTAATATACTCTCCAAATATGCCAGCCAGAGGGGAAAACCTGTTTATGAAAGAATGTCTTTGTTTATTTATTTATTCTTCTAACTTTTTTTTCCAAGCAACCGGAGAAGATAGAGAAGCAGAGGAGAAAAAAAAGAGAAGCGGGGAAGGAAAAAAAAACAGCCTCCATCATTTTTTTCTCTCTCTCTCTCTCTCTTTCTCCAACTCTTTTAAAGCTAATGATGCAGTTTCTAATAAAAATAAAAGAAGAGGGAAGACAAAAAAAAAAAAAAAAGCAAAATACATGGGAGATCGTTTCCTTTTTTTTTTCTTTTTTCTTTTTCCTTGCAAACATTCCGCAAAACACCAAGGACATTAATATTGGGGGAGCTATCATTTCTATATTACAGTCATATTTCAATAAGGATGGGTTCGGGAACGGCTGCTAACTTGGATTATTTCTTATTAGAGGGTGGGAAAAATATGCAGATTTCCGCTTCGGCTCACCATCTCCTAGCCCTCCACCTCTCAGGTTTCAGAATTTGCCACCTGAAGGAAGAGAAGAATGAAGCCTTCAGAGAACCCACTCCCCAAAAGGAGATTTGAACATCCCTTCAATGATGCCAAACTCTTTCTCCCTAGTGAAACAGTGAGGGGGACATTCAGCGCCACCCAGCATGAGATTGGTTATAATTATTCAAAGGGCAAAACGTTATTCCCACTGAGAGAAGATGGAGAGATGAAGCTAAAATCCTGGAGGAACTTCACAGGGCTCCACGGCCTGCGTGCTTCACAATACAAGGTCCTTTTACTATAAGAGCTGTGGCAGCAAAATATTTTCCTATAGAGGGAGGGTTGTTGTTGTTGTTGTTGTTTTAAAAAAAATATTTTGTGGGTTGGTTTGGAATGAGTTGAACAATTTCTGTCCTGTCTTGCCAGGTTCTGGGGGAGAAGAGAGCCTGGTGGGCATCTTGGGAACTCTCTGACTTTGGTTGTTTCCTTGCAGACGTTTCGTGACCCAGCTAGGGAACATCATCAGTGCTAGAAGGGAGCAGTATTCTTTTTTTTTTTTTTTTTTACTACCGGTTCTGTGGGTGTGGTTTGGTGAGCATGGCAGGAGAAGGATACTGTAAAATCTCCAGTCAGAGGTGGCATTTGCCGGTTCTCTGAACTACTCCAAATTTCTGCTACCAGTTCTCCAGTCAAAACCTGCTGAATACCACCTCTGGAGAAGTGGCTTGCTCTCTATACTAATGGGTTGCTCCATCAGTGTAGGTAGGCAGACAGACAGACAGACAGACAGACAGATGAGAGAAATAGATATGATAGATAGATATGTTAGATAGAGACATATAAAATGTCTGTCTATCTCTACTTACCTACCTACCTATCTATCTACCCAACCAGCCACCCACCCAGCCACCCATCCATCTATACATACACACACACACACATACATACATACATACATACCAGTGGTGGCATTCAAATGTTTTTACTACCAGTTCTATGGGCGTGGCTTGGTGGACGTGGCAGGGGAAGGATACTGTAAAATCTCCAGTCAGAGGCGGTATTTGCCAGTTCTCCAAACCACTCAAAATTTCAGCTACCGGTTCTTTAGAACTGGTCAGAACCTGCTGAATACCACCTCTGATCCATATAGCCATATATCTATGTATATCCATTTATTAATCATCTATCTATCTATCTATCTATCTATCTATCTATCTATCTATCTATCTATCCATCAATCTATCTATCTATATCTAATCTATCCATCCATCCTTCCATCCATCCACTCACCCATCCACCCACTCACCCATCCATCCATCCCTATCTATCTATCTCTATCTCTATCTCTATCTCTATCTCTATCTCTATCTCTATCTCTATCTCTATCTCTATCTCTATCTCTATCTATCTATCTATCTATCTATCTATCTATCTATCTATCTATCTATCTATCCATCCATCCATCCATCCATCCATCTATCTATATCTAATCTATCCATCCATCCTTCCATCCATCCACTCACCCATCCACCCACTTACCCATCCATATCTATCTATCTATCTATCTATCTATCTATCTATCTATCTATCTATCTATCTATCTATCTATCTATCTATTCTATCTTCACTGAAAAAATAACCTCTGGGTTCAGTTCCAAGTGGAGAAGAAAGACACTGGAAACATGGGGACTGCTTGGAAAGATGATTTAATGGTGGACAGGACCACATGGCTTGGAGATCCTGGGGAAAAAGGAAGAGATGCTGAGAGTCCCTGGGGTTTATGCCCTCTCTGGGCTTTGAACTTCCTGGGGCACAGGAAGAGTTTCCTGATTGGTTGCTGTCAGAGGTCATAGTTAGGTTTGTAGGTTGCCTGTGTGCTAAGTTTGGTTGAAATTTAATGGGTGATGCAATGAAGGGCAATTAAATGGCTCTGCCTGAAGGAGGTAGACCTTTGTTATGTAGAGTAGACTGGTCCAGGCCTTAATGGCCCATTAACAAAGGTGGGATATCTATCTATATTTAATCTACCCATCCATCCATCCACTCACCCACCCACCCATCCTTTTTCTTATCTATCTATCTATCTATCTATCTATCTATCTATCTATCTATCTATCTATCTATCTATCTATCTATCTATCTATCTATCTATCTATCTATCACCTCCAGCATCCCTTTCAACCCTTTTTTCTGTGGGGAGTTCTCAGTCATCCAGGTTATGATTGTGAAGAACTGAAGAAGCTTCTTGGATGAAAAGTGAAATACCTTCAAAGAAAAAAAAAAGTCTAACTGTCTTTTGGGTTGCCACCCTATTATTCCGCTCTCTTATTCTTCCTATGGTTATGTGTTACCCATCCACCCTCAAACCCAAATAAAATCCCAGAATGTTCTAGCATCTCCCGCCGCAGACAGGGGACTGGACTAGAAGACCTCAAAGGCCCCTTCCAATCCTATTATTCTAGTCAGGACAACGACAAGGCAGTGCCCGGGTATGTTGAGACCCATGTCTGAATTCTGCTTTAACCACAGAAAGTGGAGAAAGAGACTTCACGGGTGGTTACAACCCAATGGCGATGCCCCAATTACAACACACAGCTTCCTACCCCTTTATGTACCTGGGGTAAACAAGAACCAGGTAAAACTCATGACTACACCTGGATTGCTTGCTAAGGAGAGTATTTCACTGGAGCTCTGCCAACCAGATTACATATGACAGACCACATTAGACTTCTAGTTTAGATGGATTACATCCCAGAGACAGATTCTCCATGAAATATGCTCTCAAACTCCTATTGCTCTGTTTTCCTACTATGGGCTCCTGAAGCATGCTTACAATTTTAAGCCACTGGAAAAAAAGAGAGAGAGAGAGAGAGGAAACCTACAGGAAAATGAGAGCAAAGGTGCAATGATACATGTAACTTAACTGCAATATTTTTTTAGATTTCTGTTCATTCTTTTTCTTCATTTTTTTTTTTTCAACAGTGTCTGGAAGAGCACACTTTCCATTGCTACCATTATGGCGAAAGACGGACTGAAAAAAAGAAAAAAAAAGTTCCCCTAGATCTTTGCAAGCATATAGAATTTCATTTATTATTGTACTGTATTGCATTTATTTTGCCTTGTATTATTATTTTATTTTATTGTTTCATTTTATTTGACTTTATTGCATTATTTTATTTTATTTTATTTTTATTAGATTTTTATTCTACTTTCATTACTTTAGAAGTAACGCAAGGAGATGGGTGTACTTAATAGTCCTTGTTTCTCCAATTTCCCCAACAACGACAACTGTGTGAGGTGGGTTGGGCAGAGAGGCACCCAAAATCTCCAAATAGTTTTCATGCCTAAGGCAGAACTAGAACTCACTAACTCCTGGTGATTGGCTCAAAGTCACCCAACTGGCTTTCACATATAAGGTAGAACTAGAAGCCACCATCTCCTGGGGATTGGCCCAAAGTCACCAGCCAACTTTCATACCTAAGCTAGAACTAGAACTCACTGTCTCTTGGTGATTAACCCAAAGTCACCCAGCTGGCTTTCATGGCTAAAGGAGGACTATAACTCATAGTCTCCTGATGTTTGGCCCAGTCACTCAACTGACTTATATGCCTAAGGCAGAACTAGAACTCATCCTCATTTATCTTGAACCTGTATGGACCTGTTGGAAGAAATATGCATCTGGTTCAGTTCCAAGCAGGGAGAAAGACACTGGAAACATGAAAGCTGATTGAAAAGATGGCTTAATGATGAAGCAGAACCACCAAGCACATGGGGGATTCTAGGTAGCTGACCACATGAAATGGAGAGTGGGGGATTTTTATACTTCTCTTGGGCTTGGAGCTTGAGCTTCCTGTTCCTGGGCAAGAACATGCATTCTATTGGCTATTGTCAGACTCCCATGGAGCCATGTACAAATCCTAGGAGTTTGTCTGAGCTAAGCTTGGTTGAAGTTTGGCTGATGCACTGAAGGGGCTTGTTGGACAATGCCTATTAGGTTAGCTAAGGGCTAACCCTACCTTTGTTGAGACCTTTGATGTGATTGCTTATTGTACCCTATGATTATTATTAAGGGTTGTACCTTATGATTCTTGACTCTTGGCAAATGTATCTTTTCCTTTATGTACACTGAGAGCATTTGCACCAAGACAAATTCCTTATGTGTCCAACCACACTTGGCCAATAAAGAATTCTGTCTGTCTGTCTGTCTATCTATCTATCTATCTTGCTGCAGGCAGTAATGGATTACTGAATCTGCCTTTCTAAAAGCTGTCCTCAGCTTAGTATCTGCCTGGGGACAGGGAGATACTCAGGGGCTCTGAGTTTCTGTCCCCCTTAAGATTTTTATTTTGCTTTTAGAAGAAATATTTTATCCTGCATTTTTAAAATATTTCCAAAAATATTTCATTCTTTTAGGAGAGGGTTGGGTGCTAACTTTCTACAGAACTGAAACTAGATGCGTAAAATATCCTCTACCAATCATATCTATCTATCTATCTATCTATCTATCTATCTATCTATCTATCTATCTATCTATCTACCTATCTATCTATCTATCAGACGAACACAATATAGAAGCCTGATGATGGCAGATGAGATTCTGCCGAAACGTTGCTACAACTTTAAAAGCACAACTATAATGACATGGGAAAATACCCGAACAAAGCTGAATACCATACATGTAAGTACCCACGAAAACTTAAGAAAACAACTATCTATCTATCTATCTATCTATCTATCTATCTATCTATCTATCTATCTATCTATCTATCTATTTATCTATCTATCTAATCTAATCTAATCTAATCTAATCTAATCTAATCTAATCTAATCTAATCTAATCTATTCTATTCTCCCCCCCCCACTCTCTTTCCCATTGCTACAGTACCAATGAGTATATACCCAGAAATAAAACACCACCACCAAAGCATCAATTAAAGCAATCTGGAACATAACTGTTGTCTCAAGATTCTTTCGTGTAGAATATGTATTTTTGTCAATGTTTATCAGGGCATCTGCTTCTTGACAAAATCTATATTTTTTAAAAAAAGTCACCAAATCATGTTTCTTTAGAATTGTGCTTGAATCAATACACAGAGGACTAATATCTGCCTGAAGAGGCCCAGAAGCTAAAGTTCGAAATTTGTGAAAATTATAGCCCAAGTCCAGAATTCATTTTAGAAATTTCTAGATTGATTTGGGCAGAGTTAATCTTGAAAAATAATGGGTTCCCTGAATCTTTTGAAAAAGAAACCAAGATATGGAATGGATTAAATGATAATATACATTGCGACCACAACTGAACCCAAAATTTTTGTTGTTGAGTCATTTGTTAAGTGAGTTTTGCCCCATTTTGTGATCTTTCTTGCCACCATTGTTACGTGAATTACTAGTTAGTAGCACTAGCATTAACAATGAACAGCAACATCATTAAGAATGATTAGGGAGCTGGAAAACATATGAAGAATGGATTGGAGGAAACAAACTCAAGGTAAACCACACCAAACTTGATTGCAGGAAATACGACTTCAGCAACAGAGTGGTCAATGTCTGGAATACTCTACCTGACTTCTTCCCTAAACCCCAAAAACTTTAACCTCAGACTGTCTACTACTGACCTCACCCCTTTCCTAATAAGTCTATGTGGGGCGTGCATAAGTGCACCAACGTGCCTACTGTCCCTGTCCTATTGTTTCTTTTTATTAGTATCCATTTCATGTATTCATAACCATGCTTATACTTATACCTGTTATCAATTAACCAGTGGAACAGCCTGCCTTCAGAAGTTGTGGGTGCTCCAACATGAAGTCTTTCAAAAAGAGACTGGACAACCCTTCAACTGAAATGGGATAGGGCCTCTTGCTTGAGTAGAGGGTTGGACTATAAGACCTCCAACATTCCTTCCAACTCTGTTGTTTTGTTATTCTATTATTCTGAATCCCCCCCAGTTCTTCGTTGGATGATTAGATGGACTAGACTTTTAATGCAGAAGTTGGAATCTCATGAGGAAAAAACTCTCAACTCAGCTGACTTGCCTGAAAAGACCAAATCCATAAATACTGTAAAATTTGAGAATTTGGCCAACTCTGACCTCTGTCTCGCTCTCTCTCTCTCACCACTTTCAACCTCATTTCTGCTTTCTTCCTTTTCATGTTATTTCAGGGGCTTTGTCCCCCTTCAGGCCAAAACTCTGTTCCCAAGACACAGCAAGCAAGCAAGTATGGATTGTTGCTTCTATGTAAAAAATATCTCTACCTGCCCACAGTACAATACATTTTGGGTTTTTTTTGTGTGTGTGTGTATATGCCTGTCATCCCTTCCAGGCCTCTTTCTATCTTGAAGGAACTTTTATTTTTCTTTAGAATATTTCCACGAATTCCTCTCTGCATCTCTGATAGACTTCCAAAAGTCAGTTCAAATGGAAATCTTCGATAGGATGCCCTAAGAATTGTTTCTATGATGATCTGATTTAAAACTCTCGCTTAGTGTTGCTTTGATAGTTGTTTTATTATTATATTTTGTATAATGGAGGTTTTATTGCTTGCAAACGTCGGACCACTTTGAGGCCTAAGCATTCAGTAAATACAAATATAAAATATTTGTGCTGAAGTGCTGAATTATTGAATTATTGGGACTGTTGATTGATTATATGCCACTAAGTCTTTATCAACTTTTAAAGATCAGATAGGCAGATTTTCTACAGAAGGAGAAGGAAAAAGAAAGAAGGGAGGAGTGAGGAGGAGGAGGAGGAGTGTATGAGTTATTTGCTGGTCTCTGAGTTTGGTTGCTTTCTTGCAGACATTTCATTGCCCAGCTGGGTATCATCAGTGCTAGAAGGGACTGGGTTGGCAGAGAGGAGGAGGGGAAGGGGGAGGAGGAGGAGGAGGAGAAGGATGGGAAGGGTATAAAGTGATATAAAATATAAAATAACTCTGTTATTCTTCTCTCCTCTAACCTGTACACAGTATTATGTTTGTGAAATTTTGTTGAATCAAGGGCCACATTTTCAAGGTCAGCTGAAGGGCAGAGAATTTGGCAAGAATTGTCATTACAGGCAGCCTTGTAATTTACGATTAGCAGCTTAGCGACAACTTGAAATTACCTGGGACCCCTGAAAAGTTACTTAATGGCCCCATTTTAAGTTCCAACATCGCTCCTCGCTGTCCCCTGGGATCACAGGATCGCTCATGTTTATGGCTGTTTGTAGCAACCTGAGGAAATACGATGGATTTTTAACAATGTTTTCATCCTATTTTTATTTTATTCAAAAGTGAGTTAAAATACAATATAACTTAGGTAATGATGGAATATATTTTTGAAAGATAATAATTACAATGTTAATAATAATATAACAATTGACCAATGTGATATAAAATATCGATTAGAATGGTTATAAATATAAAATAAGTAAGAAATATATGATATTAATATATGATATTAATATATGTACCCAACCGACACACTGGAAAACTGAAAGATGGTTTTATTTGTTTGTTTTTGTTATAAAAAAATTTTTAAAAAAACTTTTAAAAGTGAGTTAAAATACCAACCTAAAAATAAATAAAATCCAAAAAAGGACAACTGACCCCCATAAAACTACCAACTATGATTGTGGTTTTCAACATTTTTATCGAAAACTGGCATTTAGTTCCAGTTTCCAGCAAAAACTGGCCAATAATGAAGAATAGATTCACTTAATGGCTGTTTTATGACCAAGTCATGACTCATGACCGTAATTGCCAGGTTGAATAATGGTTGTAAGTTGTCACATGGAAACCTCCTTTATGACCATATTGTGACTTATGACCATAATTTCCAAGTTGAATTATGGTCATAATTCGAGGATCTGGTAGCATGATGACCTGCTTTATGACAATATCATGACTTATGACTGTAATCACCAGGCTGAATTATGGTAATTATTCAAGGACTATCTATAAGGGATTCCTGATTTTTGGCTTGTTAGTTCACCAACAATCCCAGTCTAAACTGTTCTTCAAAAGCAGTCATAATATCCATTTTCTATTTTCCAGCCTGTGTCCTATTCTCCAAAATTGTAAAAAACAATTTTTTTGTAAAAAATATTTTTTTATTTGTTCACATTTTAAAAACATCTTTTTTTAGTGAACAACATGATTCCAGGTTTTCACATTTCCATACAAACATGATCTTGATTGCATATTCATCTTTCACATTTAGTTTCATATCTTATCATTACTTTACATATTTTCTATTAATTTTCTCAAGTACTTTTCTCAAACTTATTTTATATATTTTCTATTCATTTCTATTTCTTTTAACTTTAAATAATTATCATATCTTCATATTCATTGTGCTTTATACTTTTATCTGTCAGATTTGCAATTTCATCGCATATTCTTATTTCATCATTTCAAAAACCCCATCTCAATTCAAACATTTCAAAAAAAGTTTTCCCCACAATTACCAATTAGAGTGTACCACCTCCTATACTTTATATATCATTTGGCTACCTTCTCTTTAATTCCATATAATCATTTAGCTTTTTAATTATCACCTTAAAGATTAATAACAATAATCTCCTAGCAACTACATAACACATATAATGTGAAAACAAATCTTGATTTTCTTTTCACAGTGGCCTTTTTGGATCTTTCAAAAGTGAAGTTGTATAGCTTTCTCAGGGCTCTGGTCTTCTATTTCATTTATTTATGCGTCTATGTATTTATTTGCAACTTTCCTACCTAACCTAGAAAATAGCTGGGCAGGATGGCAATTAAAAACAGAACCCCGAAGAATAAGATTGTTTTGCTATTGTTGTGAATAGTTATAACAAAATAGGATGCACACATGCACATACACAAACAACACAGTAGAATAATGACACAAATTCCATTGTGTGTATGTGTGTTTGTGTCTGCTCGGTTTTACCTGTGGCAGGGTTATGTCAGGGGCTCCAAAATTGCTCCTGAGTTGTTGGATTTATTTATTTATTTTAAATTGCATGCAGAATGTTATCATTAGATATATACTGAGAGGAAGGAAGGAAGGAAGGAAGGAAGGAAGGAAGGAAGGAAGGAAGGAAGGAAGGAAGGAAGGAAGGAAGGAAGGAAGGAAGGAAGGAAGGAAGGAAGGAAGGAAGGAAGGAAGGGGCTTGGGAGAGAGAAAGAAAACTAGGGAGGAAGGGAGGGAGGCAGGAAGGAAGGGAGGGAGGATAATGAGAGAGGAAGAAAGCTAGGAAAGAAGGAAGGAAGGAAGGGAGGAAGCTAGGAAGGGAGGGAGGGAGGGAAGGAGGGAGGGAGGGAGGGAAGGAGGGAGGGAGGGAGGGAAGAAGGAAGGAGATAAATTTCAGATGCTATCTTTCTTTTTCTAAAAACGCCACTTGAGGAAATCAAAAGTGTTCTTCATTTCTGAAATACTTAGTTGCAAACTGAGGCTCATAAATTCCTAGTTGACTTAACCAGGTCTGACACTAAGTAATAATATTTCTGGAAATACCTTTTGGGCCCCCTCCCCTTTCCACGTATAACTGTACCTGATCTTGTCTAAATGTATTCATAAATGATGTTTGCGCCTACTGCAGCTGTAATAGAAATGTTCCAAATTGTTGTTATGGAGGTATTATGGATGCATCCAGAAGGAAAACTTTATTTTAACCAGGTGCATTATCAGAAAAATTACCATCTAGGGACATAAACAGTCCAAATGTGTATCTTCTTTATGATGTAAAATTTTGCAAATAATAAACATCTCTTTTTTCATTTGCCATTATTTTATGTTTGGTGTATTTATCCCCCGCATCTCCTTTGCATTTTTTTATTATTATTAGCAAAAGTCCTGGGTTGGATGTTTCTGAGCTAAATCCATTCATGTCCCATTAAATCTGAGGTCCAAAGTTTATGGAAACTTCTTAATGGCTCTTAAAGCAAAATTCCATATTTCACTTGATGCAATGCATGGAATCTATTTCAGCCGCACAAACTATTGTTCCTGACATTACAAAACAGTGTCCCAGAATTTCTCCTTGTTGCTGGTTTTTTTTTCTGGTTCGGGTTAAATCATAAAGGAAGGCAAACTAAAAGAGATCAACAATTCTTGCAGAGATCAGAAATCAGAGAGAGAGAGAAGGAAAGAGAAAGAGAAGGAAAGAGAGAGGGGGGAGAGAGAGAATACAGAGATATGATAGGGAAGGAAATAGATAGATAGATAGATAGATAGATAGATAGATAGATAGATAGATAGGAAAACAGATGCATAGATAGAGATACATACATACATACATAGAGATAGATAGATGATAGATCGATGATAGGTAGGTAGGTAGGTAGGTAGGTAGGTAGGGTGAGTGAGTGAGTCAGTCAGTCAGTCAGTCAGTCAGTCAGTCAGTCAGTCAGTCAGTCAGTCAGTCAGTCAGTCTGTCAGTCAGTTTGGTCTAGTCATTAGTGGTAAAGGCACCAGGTTACAAAGCAGAAGATTGCAAGTTGAAGTCCTGCCTTAGGCATGAAAGATGGTTGGGTGACTTGAGACCAATCAATTGATGGTAGATAAGAGTCAATGGAATTCCAGGTGGGCCAGATTTAGATCTCTTGTGAGCACAAAGGAATTCAAGACTGATGATGAGTTTGACCCCTCCCTCGGGCTCAGCCTGGTCATCTCCTATATCAGCGGTTGCCAACTGGTGGGCCGTGAGAAAATGTTGGTGGTCCACAGAGAAATCTCACCCCCAGACCACCACCCCCAAAGCAATTAATCCAGACTGCACAGAAACACAAGGCTGTGCCGCCCACATGGCCCGCGGAAACCCTCCCTGCCCACTCACTCCTTACCCGGAAAACTTGCCTGCTAAATTGCTATTTTTCCAACCATCAGCTGTTCTGCTGTGTCAGGAGATTTAGATTAGCTAGAAAGCAGGAAATGGTTGGATTTCTTGCTTTCTCGCTAGCCTTTAGATTTTCGGCTCTGCTTTTAAGCACAGCCAAACCTCTCTTAGGACTGAAGGTTCTATTATTCAGTGCAGACTCTCTTAGGACTGAAGGTTCTATTATTCAGTGCAGCAAGCAAATTTTATGTGACAGACTGAGCTAGCCAATGGCAGATAGATCACTGAATGATTCTGTGACCAACTCAATCTGCACGCATTGAAGAACATAAGAACTCAATCAAAAAGGAAGAACCGACCTCTTCCCTGGTCCAACACCTCAAAGCCACAGGACATGAGATTGACTTTAAAAATACCAGAACTATCGCCAAAACCGAACACTTCAGCAGCAGAATCATCAGAGAAGCCATAGAGATAGAAAAACGCCCACACAGCATGAATAAACGAGATGATGCCTCCCGCCTACCAGCCATTTGGAAACCCGCCCTCATGAACAGACGCGTACCTAACATGAAGAGTGACACCAGACCCACACCCCTGATAGCCACACAAGATGCCACCACCACACTTCCACGTAGAAAGCAGACTCACACCCACACAGAAGATGAAACACGACCACGGACCAGAAGCTGCACTGCAGCTGCATCACTACCCACCTCAAACCCCTCTGAGCCATACATGAAGCGAACTGACCCCCACAATGAAGATGCAGCACGACCACGAACTCGAAGCCAAACAGCAAGATCACAGCTCACCAGCTCAAACCTTCCAGCAACTAAGACTAACCTGAGCACAATCAAGCCCCCACCTGAACAGAACACGCCTCCAGCCAATCAGAACACAGCCAACCCCCCAACCAATCAGAACACAGCCAAACCCCCAACCAATGAGAACACCCCCCCATCCAATCAGAACACAGCCAAGCCCCCAGCCAATCAAGTCACACCCCCAGGAGCAGTTAAAAGGAAGAAGCAGCTGCAAGCTCACATCACTCTGAGAAGCACAGAGCTGAAGACCAAGCCTGAAGATGATGAATGAGACTTCATCGAAACGTTGCCCAGATACTTCCAATCTTACGCGGGAGAAAACCCGAATAACCAAAGATCCACATATAAGTACCCGCGAGAACCTCAGAAAACACATATATATATATATATATATTTTCTTAAGTTTCTTAAGTTTTTGCGGGTACTTACATGTATGGCATTCAGCTTTGTTCCCAAAATACCTGAACAAAAATACACAAAGAAAGCATACCTCTCAGACCCATAGTCAGCTCCAGAGGAGCACCACTACAAAACCTAGCTAAACACTTAGCAAAACAGCTACAGCCCCATGCTGAAACAGTAGCTTCACATGTACAAAACTCATACCACTTCTTGGAAATGATCAAAGATCTACATGTGGAGCAAGAAGATCTGCTTGTAAGTTTTGACGTGGTTTCACTATTCACTCAAGTCCCGATAAAAGAGACCCTTGAAATCATCAAAAATAAATACCAACCAGCTAAACACCTCATGGAACTAACAGAACACTGCTCATATTTCATATACAAAGGACAAAGATACAAACAAATTGAAGGAGCCCCTATGGGATCACCACTGTCACCCGTCATTGCAAACCTGTTCATGGAAGAATTCGAATCCAGAGCCCTGGCCAATGCCATCCACAAACCCAAACTATGATTAAGATACATCGATGACACATTTGTGATTTGGCCCCATGGAAAAGAAAACCTAAACAATTTCCTAACACACCTAAACAGCACACACCCCAAAATCAAGTTCACCATGGAAACGGAAACAAACAAACAACTACCATTCCTAGATGTACTAATCTACAAAAAAATAGATGGCACCCTAGGACACACCGTATACCAGAAGAAAACACATACTAACCGCTATCTCAACTCCCAATCCCACCACCATCCAGCACAGATAAACTCCGTGGCTAAAACACTAATTACTAGAACCAAACGCCTGGCAGACAAGACACACATTAAGACTGAACTATGCACCCTGACTAAAGTACTGACAGCCAACGGCTTCCACAAAAGCAAAATCACCAACTTGATCCACAAAAACACACTGAGACATAATAGAGACCCAGAAGATGAACAGACCTATGGAACAGCTGTCCTGCCCTACATAAGAGGTACTACAGACAAAATTAGTAAGATACTACACAGACATCACATTAAGACTGCCTTCAAAACAGACATAAAAATAGCAGCCATCCTTAGAAAGCCCAAAAATAAAATTGACCTGGAAAACCAAGGCATATACGAAGTCCCCTGTGCATCATGCCTGGCCACATACATCGGACAGACCAATAGAAGAATAAGTACCCACCTGGATGAACACAAAAATGCAGTCAAAAAGCTGGAACACACTTCCTTACTAGTCCAACACATGGAAGCCACAGGTCATAGCATCAACTTCAATGGCACCAAAACCCTAGCCACTATATAAAATCCCAGCCACTGAATCATCAGATAAGCCATAGAGATTGAAAAAAGACCAGAAAGCTTGAATAGAAGAGATGATTCCACCAGGCTGTCAATCATTTGGAAGCCTGCACTCACAAATAAAAAAATCTCCACACCACAAGCTAGGCAAACACTGGGCACAAACAGATCCCCCCCTGATACCTCCAGCTCAAACACACCCCAACCAGGCACCCAGATGAAACCTAGCTGCCTAACTAATGATAGCCGTCCATTTACCGGGAGTCAAGCTGCACTAAAGGCCTCCAATAAAGTAACACAATGTTGCCAGCCAATCAAGATACAAAAAGAGCCAAAAAACAGACAGAAGATATTAGAAACACCAATCAAGCAGAACACAGCAAACTCCAAGACCAATAAACACAGACCAAGACCCCCAACCAATCAGGACGAAGAAAAAACCATTCTGGCACAGCAATAGGCTGCCCCAAATTTAAATCTGAAACCACTGTAAATGTCTGACTCACAGACGAACACTATACAGAAGCCTGATGATGGCATATGAGATTCTGCAGAAACGTTTCTACAACTTTAAAAGCACAAGCTGCCGTCTCTCTATAAATACTGGTGGTGGGGGCTGGTGTGCTGGGCTGGTTGGCTGCACTGCTGCCTCTTGATTGGTTGATGGAGTTGATGTTGGTATAATGGGCTGTGTGATGGCCTTGTGAGTTTTGTTGTGGAGATATCCTTGATCTTGTGCTGTAATCTCTTGGGTCGTTTGTTTTGTAGTGATCTTTTTTCATTAGCCTCCTGTATTTTAACAGCGTGGGTAGTGGACTGTGTGATGGCCTTGCGAGTTCTTTTGTTGTGGTATCCTGGGTCCTGTGTTGTGATCTCCTGGGTTGTTTGTGTTTTGATCTCTTTTCCATTAGCCTCCTGTGTTGTAGTGCCAGTGCACAAAGCACGAAGCCAAAAGCATGCTTTGTTCGGGTATTCATCTGCCATCATCAGGCTTCTGTATAGTGTAAACTCACAGACGAACACTATACAGAAGCCTGATGATGGCAGATGAGATTCTGCTGAAACGTTGCTACAACTTTAAAAGCACAACTATAATGACATGGGAAAATACACAAACAAAGCTGAATAACATACATGCATACATACATACATACATACATACATACATACATACATACATACATAAAATATATTGAGAGAGAGAGACAGAGACAGAGACAGAGACAGGCAGAGAGAGAATGAGAATATATATTCCTTATATATATTTGGAAGTCAACAGGAAAATGCAAATGTTGCTTGGTTACAAATATTCAAATACTCTACAGATCGGGGGAGTCCAACCTTGGCAACTTGTGGACTTCAATGCCCAAAATCTCCCAACTAGCACTGTGTTCTGGGAGTTGAAGTCCACAAGTCTTAAAGTTTCCAAGGTTGGCTATCCCTAATATAGATATTTCTAATCACAGATGGTACATCGATAAGGTTTGTCCATACCCAATGAAGAGACTAGACTAGAAGAATGGAGTAAATGAAGAATATCCTTCCATAAATTCAATCTCCAAAAATTGTGACACTCCATCACTGGAGATTTCTGAAGAAGAGACTAGACAACTGTAGCATCTCCTGCCTTGAGCAGGGGGGGTGGACTAGAAGACCTCCAAGGTCCCTTCCAACTCTGTTATTCTTTTATTCTATTATTTCCCCACCATTCTGTTTTCTTTTCTCTCACTCACCCACCTATTATACACTGGATAGAAGGCACACACAGACACACACAAAGGGAAAATTTTTCCATAAGATGAACTACAATATCAAAGAACCTGAAAACCCCATTTTGAAAATTGTTTCTTTTTCACTTCTTCCAACCCAGGGAGAATCAATACGCCAGAAGAGCATTGCCTTAAACATTAATATTAGAGAACACAAACATTCGTTCCTGATGGATTGACGATATATTTTTCTTTAAGGGCAAGCCGTAATCCGCACAGCAAGTTTTTCTTCCTCTTTTTCTTCTCTCTATTCCAGCCTTCACTCTCTCCAACCCCACTCCTCCTCCTCCTCCTCCTCCTCCTCCCCATTCCTTGCCCCCATGGAGATTACAGTGAATAATTGGTTAGCATTCGCCATACCGGAGCCCATCTGTTATTAGGCGGTTGAGATGCTACAACACAGCCTGCTGCCCTCAACTCTTTTTTGGCAAGGAAAAATAAGAAGAAAGATGAGGTTCTTTGCCTCTAAGGTTTGGCTTCCTGAGTCAATTGAGAAAAAGGTTTGGTTTTGTGTACCGCTGACTTATAACTCCTGCTGACCTCTGGATTGCAAAGGCCCCTTAGTGGCTGAGCTTAAAAGCAAATCTGTGTTGCCACCATAATTTTAACATCAAGGTTTGCATTGTGTTGTAGCCTTCACAAATCAGGAAAACATCAGGCCTTTGTTTTTTACAGAGATGCCAAATGTGTGTGGTTGTAAGACATGTTTAGCAATGAAGACAGGGCACCACTGGTACACAATACTTTGTGTTGTACAAAAGATCTCTCAGCTATGACTGGTACCTGTTCTTTAATGAGTTTTCATAAACAATTTACATGAGGGAATACACGGGGAACTTACCAAGTTTCCAGATGATACTAAGCTGGCAGGAATAGCTAACACCCAGGAAGATAGGCTCAAGATCCAGATGGATCTCAACAGACTTGAACACTGGGCCATATCTAATAAAATGAAATCCAGTGTAGAGAAAAGGAAAGCCTTATATTTAGACAAGAAAAACCCAAAAGTACACATATGGACTGGGTGAAAGCAGGCTCAATAGCAGTAACTATTGATTGAGAGGGATCTTGGAGTCTTGGTGGACAACCAATTAAATATGAGACAGCAGTGTGTGGTGGCAGCCAAAAAAGCCAACACAATCCTAAATTGTATTAACAGAGGGATACAATCAAGATCAAGGGAAGTACTAATACCACTCTATAAAGCCTTAGTAAGACCACACCTAGAGTACTGCATCCAGTTTTGTTCACCATATTACAAAAAAGATGTTGAGACTCTAGGAAAAGTACAGAGAAGACCAACCAAGATGATTAGGGGACTGGAGGCTAAAACATACAATGAACAGTTGCAGGAACAGGGCTTGGCTTGTCTAGTAAAGAGAAGAACCAGGGGAGACACGATAGCGGTCTTCCAATATCTGAGGGGCTTCCACAGAAAGGAAGGGGTCAAGCTATTTTCCAAGGCACCTGAAGGTCAGACATAATGGATGAAAACTGAACAGGGTGAGATTCAATCTGGTAATAAGGAGAAATTTTCTGACAAGGAGAACAATCAACCAACGGAACAGAAGTTGCCTTCAGAAATTGTGGGAGCTTCATCCCTGAAGGCTTTCAAGAAGAGACTGGACTGTCATCTGTCAGAAATGGTGTAGGGTTTCCTGCTTGGGCAGAGGGTTGGACTAGATGACCTATGAGGTCCCTTCCAACTCTGTTATTTTCTTCTGTTGTGTCATGAGACTAGGAGAATTTGAGGTCAGAGTCCTTGGTGTGTTCTCTGAGCTTTGTTCTTTTCTTGCAGATGTTTCATTACCCAACTAGGTAATATCATCAGTGTGAGTAAATAGATAGTTTAGCTAGCATTGATATAGTCTTATAGCACTGATGATAAACCTAGTTTGAGTAATGAAATGACTATAAGAAAACAATCAAATTCAGAGATCTCCAAGGACTCCTTATTTCAACCCTGAGCTCCAAATATTCTCCTTTATTGTCTAGGGGTAGTTCTGGTGTTGTTCAGAACCAAGGATGATAAACCTCCACGTCTCAAGGTCTACTGAACCCATAGCCAATCTCAGTCTCATTACCAGGCCTGACACCTGTACATCCTTGTTTGTTTCGGACTACAGACATAGCTGATTTATTATGAGCTAAATGTTCATCAGTCTGTACTTGGAAGATGAATTTAAGTTTTTCACATAGAACATCAAATAATAAAGTTGGAAGGGACCTTGGAGGTCTTCTACTCCAACCCGCTGCTCAAGCAGGAGACTCTATGGCATTCTGGACAAACAGTTGTCCCATCTCTTTTTGAAAATTTCCAATGATGGAGCACCCACAACTTTTGAAGGGAAGTCGTTCCATTGGATAATTGTTCTCATGGTCAGGAAATTTCTCCCTAGTTCTGTTGTATCTTCGGAAATGATGCCAGGAGTCAGTGACTTTGTATCAAGCTCTTTTATTGATGTGGGAACCGAACTGGCGCTATAGGAAAACTTCGTGGCTTTTATTCCTTTAGCCGCGGTGGCCGCGGCCAATGGCACCGCTTTGAATCTCCCGCGATTCGAATAGACCAATCGCGGGAGATTCCTAGCGAGCCAATCGGCGCGGTTCGCCTAGCCAATCAGAGTGCCCTGTGCTTTGGCCAATCAAAGCGCGGGGATCTCAAGAATGCTAATGAGGGGACAGAATAAGTTCTATGTTGGATCTCTCTTTGTTAAGCTTCAATCTGTTTCTTCTTGCCTTACCCTAGGCTGCTTTGATGAATAGATTGGTCCCCTGTTCTTTGTGGCAGCCCCCCAAATATTGGAAGACTGCTATCATGTCACCCCCAATTTTTTCTTCTTTAGACTAGACATAGCTAGTTCCCTCAATTCTTCATTCTTAACGAATTTTTGTTTTACTTATTCATTACATTTATATGCTGCCCATCTCATCCTTATAGTAAGCCTTAGCAAGAACACACCTAGAGTACTGCATCCAGTTTTGTTCACCACATTATAAAAAAGATGTTGAGACTCCAGAAAAAATACAGAGAAGAGCAACCAGGAAGATTAGGGGACAGGAGGCTAAAACAGAAGAACGGTTGCATGAACTGGGCCTGGCTAGTCTAAGTGAAGAGAAGGACCAGAGGGGACATGATAGTAGTCTTCCAATATTTGAGGGGCTGCCCCAGAGAGGAGGAAGGGGTCAAGCTATTCTCCAAGGCACCTGAAGGCCAGACAAGGAATAATGGATGGAAACTGAACAAGGAGAGATTCAACTTGGAAATAAGGAGAAACTTTCTGACAGGGGGAACAATTAACCAATGGAACAGAAGTTGCCTTCAGAAGTTGTGGGAGCTTCATCACTGGAGGCTTTCAAGAAGAGATTGGACAACCATCTGTCAGAAATGGTGTAGGGTCTCCCGCTTGGGCAGGGGGTTGGACAAGATGACCTTAAAGGTCCCTTCCAACTCTGTTAATCTGTTATCATCCTCCAAAGTGATTCTGGATAGTTCACACTGTAATAAAAATAGACATATGAAAACAACTTCTGGAGACAAGCTGTTCCATGGGTTAATTCTTCTTATGGTCTGGAAATTTCTCCTTAGTTTAGGTTGTCTCTCTCCTTGATTAGTTTCCATCTATTGTCTTGTTTTTTGGTGCTTTGGAAAATAGTTTGACCCCTTCGTCTTTGTAGGAGCCTCTCAAATATTGGAAGACTGCTATCATGTCTTCCCTGGTCCTTCTTTTCTCTAGATTAGCCATATCCAATTCCTGCAACTGTTCTTCGTATGTTTTAGCTTCCAGTACCCTAATCATTTTTTGTGGCTCTTCTCTACACTTTTTCCAGAGTCTCAACATCTTTTTTGTATCGTGGTGACCAAAACTGGATCCGGTATTCTAAGTGTGTCATACAAGGCATTATAAATCAGGACTAGAAATTCACGTGATCTTTATTTTATCCCTCTATTGGTGCAGCCTAGGATTGTGTTGGCTTCTTTGGCTGCTGCAGCCCACTGTTGGCTCATATTTAAGTAATAGTCCACCAGGTTAATTCTTATAATTATTTATAATTAAGTTACAATTCTTACAAAGATTCCAACAAATGAAGATGGCAATATTTTTGTGCCTTGCCAAATATCGTGTTTAATTTTCTCTTATCCGCCTGCCAGGTGTTCAATAGCCTCCTGTTCTTTGCCTAAGCAGCATTTACCGTTTTGCTGAATTTTCTCAATTTGAGTTTTCCTTACATTTTTTATGCATTATTGTTGTTATTCCACAGGACCACAAGCTAACTGCTCTGTGCAAATTTTACAAATGAGCTAAAGGGAAAAGGTATTTTAATATTTTCCTCGTCACCATTTTTGCTATCATCAATATTGCAACAAAATGCCTTTGCAAAACTCGGTTGCAGATATTGCTTTATTGTTCCTAATTTAAAAGCTGTTCCTGATTTTATGCATGTGTGTGAGTGTGTGAGCTTTAAAAAAAACAACATTACTTATAATACATCTGTTTTGCTTCACTGGGGAATATGGTTAATGGCTAGCAGATAAAATACATTCTGCTTGGTCAGATTTGAATTTATTTATTTGTTACATATCACTTTTGTTATAGGTAACAAATTTCTTTTCTTTTCCTTTTTCTCTTACCTGGGATGGTGCAGAAATTTGATGTGGGGATTGGATAATTGATGATCTTGTGGCGAGCAGACTTAAACATCAAGGTTTGCTCAAGGTCATCTGAACCATGACATGTCCCAAGGTGCTTTTTCAAAAGGCAACTGGACCTTAACATTTTTTTCTCTTGAAGATATTTCACTTCTCATCCAAGAAGCTTCTTCAGTTCTGACTGAATGGTGGAGGATGGAAGGATTTATATTCCTTGCAGTCATCTGGTATTCCCTCTGGGAGTCATTTGCCTTCAGCTCACATCGCCATCAGATGAGATTCTGCCGAAACGTTGTTACAACTTTAAAAGCACAACTATAATGACATGGGAAAATACCTGAACAAACCTGAATATTATCTATCTATCTATCTATCTATCTATCTATCTATCTATCTATCTATCTATCTATCTCTTAAGTTTTCATGGGTACTTACATGTATGGTATTCAACTTTGTTTGGGTATTTTCCCACATCATTATAGTTGTGCTTTTAAAGTTGTAGCAACGTTTCAGCAGAATCTCATGTGCCATCATCAGGCTTCTGTATTGTGTTCGTCTGACAAGCAAGGGTATATATATATATATATATATATCAGTCATAATGAGATAATAGAGGTGAAGTGACAGACTAATAAATTTTGCCAAAGGACAGGAGCTTATAAAACATTTATATATAAGGATGTTGACTGCCATTTTGGTTAGATGAAAGAATAGTCATGTTTTCAATATATAGTGGAAGATAGATGGATAGAGAGAGAGAGAGATAATAGAGATGTTGATAGGGATAGAGAGAGAGAGAGATACATACAGATAGCGATACAGATAGAGAGATAGAGATTGATTGGAAGAGATAGATAGATATTGAAATAGATTGAGAGAGATAGTGAGAGAGAGAGAGAGAGAGAACACTCTCCTTTCATCTAACCAAAATGGCCACCAACATCCTTAGTAGAAAATGTTCCCCAATAATGTTGATACACACTTACCTCTCAGGACTCTCTCTCATTAGACAGCAAAACCAAAACACACCAGACCAAACTTAGGTAATACTCATGTCCTTCATCCAGTAGACAAAATATCATACAGTTGCACAAAATAACACACAGTTGCATGTTATTGAATTCCTGTAAAAGCCCTTCTGATAGACCCGAAGACAAGGATTTACAGAAAAACCCTGCCAAGCAGTTCCTTTTTAGCAAATTTCATTTTGTCTTGGCTTCAGTTCTGTTCCTTCTTCCCACTCTTGCCCAAAACAGTCACAATAACTTTAAAAGCATGTCATGCTAGGGACCAAGGAGGCACAATATATCATGTAGAATGCCACCATCCTCGTTTATGGTGAAGCATTTGATATTAATGTCTCCATCCCTTATCACAGACACTGGCATTATAAGTGCTTAACCCAGCCTGCTTTATTTATTAGAGTGTGTCTCGCTGCTCTTTTCTTAAATGAAATGGCCGTTCTCCATGTTTTAGGAAATAGCTTTTCTCCTGCCACTTGGAGGGCCTTGTCTGTCTCTATTCATCATCTAGAGGTTCTTGGGTGCATGACGTGGGTGCGTTAATAAATGTTATATTGCTAGTTGTGATCCAGAGACTTTTCCTGCTAGAAGGAATGTGACACAAGACATCATATCTGGAAAGGTGTAATGTGATCTGGCACACCCATTAATTGGCCAAGTCCCCCCTACAAAAAGATTGAAATCAAGAAGGGGCTGTTTAGATTGCAGCAAGGAGAGAGGGAGGGATGAAGGGAGGGAGGGAGGGAGGGAGAGAGAGAGAGAGAGAGAGAGAGAGAGAGAGAGAGAGAGAGAGAGAAGTGGGTGAATGGACAATATCATTTGATAGATAGATAGATAGATGGATGGATGGATGGATAGATAGATAGATAGATAGATAGATAGATAGATAGATAGATAGATAGATAGGAGGAGAGAGAGAGAAAAAAAAATCCAGAAGGAGCTGATTAGATTACACCCAGGAGAATGTTACTCGCCTCAAACAGAACAATGAAAAAGATGGAAACTTCATGGAAACACATCACTCTTGCTCCTGTTGAGAGAAATACCCATCTGGTTCAGTTCCAAGTTGGGAGAAAGACATTGGAAACAACATGGAGGCTGATTGAAAAGATGGTCTATTGATAAAGCAGAACCACATGTGATTCTGGGCAGCTGACAAAATGGAGTTGAGAGTGGGTGAGTTTTTATACCTTCTCTTGGGCTTTGTATTTGAGATTCCTGTTCTTGTTCCAGAACATGTCCTTTAATATTCTATTGGCTGTTGTCAGATTCCTATGGGGGTCATGGAGGGGTCATAGCTGGCTCTATAGGCAAAAGAGGAAATGCAAATCCTAGGTGTTTGTCTGAGCTAAACTAGTCAACCTCTGGCTTATTGTTTATCTGAGTTGCCAAGTTTCTGTGACTTTGAAGTTTGGACTGCTCTGGAATGGTGCAAGGAAGCGGTTTATGTCCTGAAAAGGTGTTGGGCCATTCCTATTGTTTCTTTTTTTTTTTTTAAGAAAATTTTATTAATTTTCTACAAACAAACAAGAAAAACAAAACATTAAAACATTCAACTCTTGTATGTACATCCAGTGTGGTTGGTTGGTTCATCATTTTTGTGCATTCATTCTGTAGTCCCAGTTACAATTATGTTACATAATAACTCATATTATCAATCCAAACTTATATATCCTATAATCACTAAAAAAAATAAAAAAAAATTTTGACTATACTTTTAATCATTCATGCTTTATGAGCTAACAATACTTTAACCAGATTATTCAACAAATCATATAATCATACCAAATCAATCCTAAAAAAACCCTTTATAAATATAATATCAAATAACAAAATAATAGCCAAATAGCAAGATAAAGATATTTCTTACTATCTAAAATATTCTATTATCGTATTTTATCATCTAGCCATTTATAAAAAAGATCCCAAATTTCATAAAATTGTTTATCCTCTTGCTCTCTAATTTCAAATATCAATCTGCTCATCTCAGCACATTCCAATATTTTCTTAATAATTTCTTCCTGTAATGGTATTTTCTCATTCTTCCAATTTTTAGCAAATACAATCCTGGCCGCTGTTAATACATTTACAATCAGGTATTTCAAATCTTTACTATATATATATCTGGTAAAATTCCCAACAAGAAGATCTCTGGTTTCAAGTCTATATGTTTCTTTGTCATTTTTTCCAACCACATGCGAATTATAGTCCAATATTTTCTAGCGTCCTCACAAGTCCACCACATATGGTAATATGAGCCAGGTATCTGATGACATTTCCAGCATTTTTCAGATTTGTTCTTAAACATTCTTGCTATTCTTGTCGGGGGAAAGTGCCACCTGTAAAACATCTTATACAAGTTTTCTTTATATGCTGTTGACATTGTCATTTTATAATTTTGAGACCACAATTTCTGCCATTTCTCTAAATCAATCCCATATCCAAAATTCTTCCCCCAAACAATCATAGTTTCTTTGACTTGTTCTTCCTCTAATTTCATTCCCAGTAAATAACCATGTAATTTTTTAATCACCTTCTCATCAGTACCCATCAAGATCTTATCTAAATCAGTCTCCTTATCATAAAATCCCTCCGTTTTGGAATCTTCATCATACCTTGAATGTATTTGTGCATATGAAAACCAATTCATCCTTATACCTTGTTCCTCTAAGTTTTGGATTGATTTAAGTTCACCCTTTTCATCCAAAAGTTCCCCATATCTAACTGTTTGTTCCTTCTTGTAGATTATAGGATAGGAAAATGCTTCAATGGTCGATAACCAAACTGGAATTTTCAAATAATATTGTCTTTTTATCTTCTCCCAATTTAACCACAAAGACTCCCGTACATAATGTCTTCTAAAATAACCCTGTGTTTTAGTTCCCTTATACCATAAAAAAGCATGCCAGCCCAACAGCAAGTCATGCCCTTCTAATGTCAACAACCTATGTTTCCTTAATGTTATCCATTCTTTGACCCACATCAAACTTGCAGCTTGATAGTACAATTCCCAATTAGGCAGGCCAAAACCTCCTCTAATTCTAGCATCTTGCAAAAGCTTTAGCTTTATTCTCACTTTTTTACCTTGCCATATAAACTTCAACATAATTTTATTTAAATCTTCAAAATAGTCTTTTCCAAGCCTAATTGGTATTGTTTGAAACAAAAATAAAATTCTAGGTAAAATATTCATCTTAATTGTTGAAATTCTCCCTATTAATGACAATTGCAAGTTTTCCCACTTCTTCAAATCTGTAGTTATCTGTTGTTTAAGTTTAATATAATTATTCTCCTTTAATGTACTACATCTTGTTGTCAAATATATCCCCAGATACTTAACCTTATTTGTAACTTGAATTTTCAAAAGATCTGCCAATTCTTCTCTCTGTCTCAATAGCATATTCTTTGTCAAAAACTTTGTTTTGTCTTTATTTATTTTCAAACCAGCCACCTCTCCATATGTCTCTATCCTTTCCAATAACCTTGGAGCTGTTTCTAGCGGGTCTTCCAAAATAAAAGCTAAATCATCAGCAAAAGCTTGTAGCTTAAATTCTTCCTTCTTAATTTTCATTCCTTTTATGCTTTTATCATCCCTAATATTTCTATTCAACACTTCCAAGGTCAACACAAATAGCAAAGGAGATAGGGGGCATCCTTGTCTTGTGCCTTTCCTTATATTAATAAAATCTGTAAGTTCCCCCTCCATCATTACCCTTGCTGTCTGTTTATTATATATGGCTTCTATTGCTTGAATATTTTTTTTAGCAAAACCCATCTGCTCCAATAATAATAACATAAATCTCCAGTTCACGTTGTCAAATGCTTTTTGAGCATCTAGGAATATCAAAGCCATTTGCTTTTCAGGATGAACCTCATAGTATTCCAAAGTGTCCAAGATTACTCTCATATTGTCTCTAATTTGTCTCTTTGGCAGAAATCCATTTTAATCTGGGTGAATAAAATTATTTAAATATTTTTTAAGTCTTTCTGCCAAGATTAAAGCAAAGATTTTATAGTCTGCATTCAATAAAGAAATAGGTCTATAATTCTTAATTTGCAGTGGGTCAGTCTCTTCCTTCGGTATAAGTGTAATATAAGCCTCTGACCATGTTTTGGGTATCATCTTTTTTAACATAACTTCATTCATAACTTCTAACAGTGGGATGCTCAATGATTCTTGAAATGTTTTATAGAATTCTGCTGGAAGCCCATCTGGACCCGGTGCTTTCCCATTATTTTGTCTCTTAAATGCTTCATTTAGTTCCATCATTGTTATATTGCTTTCTAGCATTTCTTCAGTCTCTTTAGGTATCTTCGGTAAATTAGCTTCCTGTAAATACTGTTTGACTTTTTCCTCATCAATATTCTCTTGTTTATATAGTTGCCCATAAAAATCTCGAATAATTTCTTTTTTCTCCTTATTCCCATAACAAACTTGGCCTTGTTCATCTATTAACTTCAATATTTTTCTTGATTCCTTCTCTTTTCTCAATTTATATGCTAGCCATCTACCTGGTTTATTTGCATCTTCAAAATAATTCTGTTTAGAGTTTCTGATTTTCTGTGCCAGTTCTTCTTTCTCTATTAATTCCATTTTATGTTTAATTACATCCAGCTTCAATTTAATATCCTTTTTCTGTGGCATTTTCTGTAATTCTTTTTCAAGAATTTTATACTCATCTTCCAAGGCCTTAGAAGCTTGCCTTTTCCTAATATTCTTTTTTCTTGTATAATCTATTATAAAACCTCTAGCGTATGCCTTCATTGTATCCCACACATTCTGCGTTGAAGTATCTTCTTTTTTATTTTCTCTGAAGAAAAAAGCCAATTCCTTCTCCATCCATTGTATAAAATCTTTCTCCTTTAAAATAGTATTATTTAATGTCCATCTCGATCTTTTTTTTTGTCCCTTCCATTTAATTGTCATTGGGCTATGATCTGCCCAAGTACTTGTTTCAATATTTGTTTCTTGAATATTGGATATTAATTCTGTTGAGATCCAAATCATATCTAATCTGGACCATGATAGATGTCTATTTGAATAAAAAGTATATTGTTTAGCTTTAACATTTCTTTCTCTCCAAATATCTTTTAAAGTTAATTCATCTGTCATTTTAAAAAAAGACCTTGGGAGAGCCTTTCTATTTTGCTTTGTTGTTGTTGCTATATAGTCCAATTTATTGTCCACAATTCCATTAAAATCTCCCATCATAATTATATTAACATAGTCCAGCCCAATTATTTTCATGTGTAGCTTTTTATAAAACTCTTCTTGTTTATCATTCGGAGCATAAATTGCAATCAAGAGTATTTTTATATTATTGTCCATTATTTCTACCATTAATACTCTTCCATCTTCATCCGTGTAAATCAATTTTGCTGGGATAGCCTCTTTAATGTATAGAACCACTCCTCTTTTCTTACATTGAGTCAAAGAAGTAAATATTTTCCCCAATTTTGGCTGTACTAACAATTGTTCATGTTGTTTTTTAATATGAACTTCTTGCAGACAAATTATATCAAATTTTAATTTCTCTAATTTATGAAAAGTTTTCCTTCTTTTAACAGCTGAATTAAGTCCATTTATATTCATTGTAATCAGTTTTTTTCTTCCATGATTATGCTTTATATTTAGGTCTAACCACTCTCGTGGATCTCACTTCACGCTGTTCTTTGCTATCCATCTGTCCCCCTACTGCTCCTTTCTCTTTTTCAGTCTCCAGTTGTTCCTCTTGAAACTCAATTAATGAGACCTCTTTCTCTGCCTCCTCTCTTCTTCCTCCAAAAAATTCTGCATGGAAAAGTTCCTCTTTCTCAATTGAATCAATTCTATATCTCTGCTCTTGCCACCTAAACATTAGTCCTTCTGGAATCAGCCATCTATAATTCACTTCGTTTTCCAATAGCATTTTGGTCAGAAATCGATATTCTCTTCTCATCTCTCTCACTCTTCTGGGTATTTGTTTTAAAACCACAACCTCTTTACCTTTGTATTTCAATGTTTTCTCTCTTACTACTTGTAATATTTGCGTTTTAACAGATTTTTTGGTAAATCTAATATGGACTTCCTTGGGTAATTTATTTCTCATCGCATATCTTGTATAGACTCGATATATCTCATCTATTCCATCCATCATCTTTTCCTCTGTAATTTCCAAAGCATCTGCCAAAATTTCTATCATTACCGCTGCCAAATTTTCTCCTTTTTCCTCTTCTATATTTTGAAATCTGAGGTAAAATTCTGACCTTTCCATCTCCCACCTCAACATCCCACTTTTTTCTTGTTCAACTGCTGTTAATCTACTGTCAATATTTCCAATCTTCTTCTCTCTTTGTTTTCCTTCTTCCTCAATTTTTTGGAATCTCTCCTCATACTTGACCATCATTTGTTTAATGTTTTCCACTTTTTCATCAGTCTTCTCTATTCTTTGTTCAATATTTTCTGTTCTTTGTTCAATATTTTCTATTCTTTGTTCAATATTTCCTGTTCTTTGTTCAATGATGTCTGATTTTGTCTTGAGATCTTGGATTCCTTGCATAATCATCTGTAAAGTTACTCTTTCTTGTTCCTTATCTTGCTTCAACATTGTCTGAATTAAACGTTGTCCTCCAGCTGGTGGGGAAGCAGAGGTAGAAGTAGAAATGCCAGATGGTATTGGCTTCCTGCTCATTTCAATGCTTCCAAAGCTTCAAATTCTTCTTGACTTTTAATCCAACTGGTAGAGCAGCCAATTATAATCCAAAATGGAAAACTCCAATAGTAAAAGGCACGAAACCAAAAAGGAAACAGGAAAAAAGGAAGAAGAAAGATCTTCAGGTTCTTCTAGACCCTAATCCAATTACGAAGTAGTCCACCATAAAACGGAAAAAATAGAAAGGAGAAAAACAAACAAATCCAAAAATAATAATATTGATTAAGAGCAAAAAGAAAAGAAAAGAAAAAAAAGCAAAAAGAGAAAAAACAAAAAGTTCCTTCAGGTTCTTCACACCTTAATCCAGTTGAAAAGTCTCAATAATCAAAAAAACAAAACAAAACAAAGTGGTCCAAAAACATAGATAGGAAAAGCAAAAAAGTCCCAATAAAAAAGAAAAGAAAAATAAAGAAAAAACTCTGAGGCTTTCCCTTTAAAATAAAAGGCAGAAATAAAAATATTACTAGAATTGAAATTTAGAAAAAGGCTGGCAAATAGGATATATATATATATATATATATATATATATATATATATATATATATATATATATATATATATATATATATATATATATATATATATATATATATATATAGGCACACTGAACTTTATTTATTTATCCAAGGCTCTTGTTATGACTCTCTTCTCCAGCAGCTTCAAAGCCAAACCTCAAGTGTTGAATTATTGATAACAGTCCAGGAAAGCACCTGCAATAATATTTTGCTGTGCTCTCCCTCTATCTTATCACGTAAAAATGTCCTTGAGAAGAGGTCTTTTTGCAATTCTCTCCAATTCAAATAAAATACTTTCAAGCCTCTAGTTGGCAGTGTTGCAAAGTTTCTTAATGCTCTTCCTCCCCCCCAGCCAGAGAAAAGGAGTAATATATACAAAGACAAAAAAAAAATAGCCAAAGGGAGCCTCTATCCTAAAGAAAGTTAAAAAATCAAAGGGAGCATAAAAATATATATAAGAGAAAATTCAATCCGGTTACCTACAAAGTCACACTAAAGTCCCCCCAAAAAAATATAGAGAAAAGAAAAAAAAAAAAAACCCAAGCCTCAATTTGACATCACTTTAAAAAACGCCGCTCCGACAGTTTCAGTCAAAAAAAAAAGTCTCACAGATTTCTTCTTTGTTCACGATGCCCTTTCAAACCTCAGCGAATTTACAACACAAAAGGAATTTCTCACCCAGCCGACACACTTTCTTTCCAGCCACTTTCTTTCCGGAGCTGTCCCGACTTCAGCAGCTATGGGGGCTGCCTCTCCGCCACCAGCAAAAGGGCTTCTCCCGGATCAAACCAGAGATTTTGCGATATCTCTGGGAACCTGGGACAGTACCCTTCTCAATCCCCGTCTCTACAGGACGGTTTAGGTCCGTTGGGACCGACCAGGGGTGAAAATATCGGCTGTGATCTCAGAGCCCCAAGATTGCAGCTGTATCGCCAAAACGAAGCTCCGCCTTCTCTCCTATTGTTTCTTAATGGCTTTTCTGGTTTAGATCTTGAGTGAGGGCTGATCCTACAATACTACTCAATTCTGCCTTCATTTCAAAATATCCTGTCTTTAATGGATGACCAAACTTGCATTTCTAAAAGTTGGCCTCCTCAGTTTCTGCTTGGAGGCAGGGAGACAGGGGCTGTTTTAAGAGCACATTTCTCCATTTCTCTCTTTGGGGAAATATAATATCTTGCTTTTTCATAGTCCTTAAAATATTTCATTCTTTTTTTGGAGCGGGGTTTCTCACAATCCCTTCTGGATAACTTGATAATGGAGGTTGGTTGAACTGGCATCCTTTAGTCTCAAGAGACTATGGTATCGTGCTATGGAACTGGTAGCTGCCACTTCCCGTGTGGCTTCAATGCTGTATGCAAAACTGGAGTATCCTCCGCAGAGCACGAGGCCTGGGTAATTTAATATGGAGGATAAACTGTTACCCAAACAGCAGATTCCCCCCCCCTCTCCACGTCACTGGAAGAGCCTAACGGAATGGCAGAGCTGATATGATTAGTTCCAGCTGCGTCACAGAAGTTACCAGCACGTGATTGTACAGAGTCACGAACTGCTTCTGGGACTCCGGGTCTGGATTTTGCCTTGAGGTTGACTCCTGAAGCCTTTCCCAATAAAAGATATAGCCACAAGGCAGTAGAGGTTTGAAATCAGAATTTCCCTTCTCCTAGAAGATGGTTCTACCGTTTTATCCGCCATTGGAGCATAAAGCCCCCTTCTGCTTTCAAAAGTGGAGGCTGGTAATCTACAAGTAAACTGTCAACAATTTAAAAGAAAGAAAGAAAAGGAGTCTGGCATTCTCAATGATCTTCTTCCATCTCTTCCCTCAAATGGTGGAATCAAATGGGGACCAAGGCCTTCTGGATGTCAAACAGTCAAGGTTTCCAGATGGCCTCCAATCCCTCTTGTGTGCTAGATCTGATTCAGAATGCATAACGCTTCAGATCTGTTTGACTCAATATCCTGAATCAGTTTGCACAGAAAAAATTGGAGGTTTGCACAATGCAGAAATACCTAGGCCAAGTATGCTCGATCATGGGTGATTCAATTTGACAGCTGGCTTTGATTTTCCCAAAGAAGTTTGATCTGATTGAATCATCTGGGAGTTGAACCTCCAAAGAGCTTCACACAGCTCATTGTTTTATTAGGTGGTTTATTTTTGAAATGTGCACTTATTTATTTAGCCTTAAAGATAAATTGTTTGTCTGTGTGGTGTGCAGTGTAGACAATAGTTAAAAGGACGACGATGATGATACAAAGCTGTGTGTGTGTGTGTGTGTGTGTGTGTGTGTGTGTGTGTGTGTGTATATATATATGTTTTCTTAAGTTTTCGCGGGTACTTACATGTCTGGCATTCAGCTTTGTTCGGGTATTTTCCCACGTGGTGCTTTTAAAGTTGTAGCAACGTTTCAGCAGAATCTCATCTGCCATCATCAGGCTTCTGTATGGTGTTTGTCTTGAGTCAGACTTTTACAGTGGTTTCAGATTTAAATTTGGGGCAGCCTATTGCTGTGTCAGAATGGTTTTTTTCTTCCTCCTGATTGGTTGAGAGTCTTGGTCTGTGTTTATTGGTCTTGGAGTGTGCTGTGTTCTGCTACTAATATCTTCTGTCTGTTTTTTTTTGGGGGGGGGGGGCTCTTTTTGTATCTTGATTGGCTGGCAACATTGTGTTACGTTATTGGAGGCCTTTAGTGCAGCTTGGCTTCGGATAAATGGATGGCTATCATTAGTTAGGAAGCTGGGTTTCATCTGGGTGCCTGGTTGGGGTGTGTTTGAGCTGGAGGTATCAGGGGGGATCTGTTTGTGCCCAGGTGTTTGCCTGGCTTGTGGTGTGGAGATTTTTTTGTTTGTGAGTGCAGGCTTCCAAATGATTGACAGCCTGGTGGAATCATCTCTTCTGTTCATGCTTTCTGGTCTTTTTTCAATCTCTACAGCTTCTCTGATGATTCTGTGGCTGGGATTTTCTATGATGGCTAGGGTTTTGGTGCCATTGAAGTTGATGTTATGACCTGTGGCTTCCATGTGTTGGACAAGTGAGGAAGTGTGTTCCAGCTTTTTGACTGCATTTTTGTGTTCATCCAGGCGGGTGCTTATTCTTCTATTGGTCTGTCCAATGTATGTGGCCGGGCATGATGCACAGGGGACTTCGTATATGCCTTGGTTTTCCAGGTCAATTTTGTCTTTGGGGTTCCTGAGGATGGCTGCTATTTTTCTGTCTGTTTTGAAGGCAGTCTTGATGTGGTGTCTGTATAGAATCTTACTAATTTTGTCTGTAGTGCCTCTTATGTAGGGCAGGACAGCTGTTCCATGGTCTGTTCATCTTCTGGGTCTCTATTATATCTCAGTGTGTTTTTGTGGATCAAATTGACAGACCTACTCCAAGACTCCACATACAAACCCACAAACACAGACCCAACAACATATCTGGAAAAATTAACCAAGAAGAAAATTATAACCAGCCACATGAGCAAAGAGATCCAACAGATGATTACCCCAAGAGAAAAATCTTCCAGATGCCCCAAACTATACAGCCTCCCAAAAATACACAAAAAAGGCATACCTCTCAGACCCACTACAAAACCTAGCTAAACACTTAGCAAAACAGCTACAGCCCCATGCTGAAACAGCAGCTTCACATGTACAAAACTCATACCACTTCTTGGAAATGATCAAAGATCTACATGTGGAGCAAGAAGATCTGCTTGTAAGTTTCGACGTGGTTTCACTATTCACTCAAGTCCCGATAAAAGAGACCCTTGAAATCATCCAAAATAAATACCAACCAGCTAAACACCTCATGGAACTAACAGAACACTGCTTAACCAACACATATTTCATATACAAAGGACAAAGATACAAACAAATTGAAGGAGCCCCTATGGGATCACCACTGTCACCCGTCATTGCAAACCTGTTCATGGAAGAATTCGAATCCAGAACCCTGGCCAATGCCATCCACAAACCCAAACTATGGTTAAGATACATCGATGACACATTTGTGATTTGGCCCCATGGAAAAGAAAACCTAAACAATTTCCTAACACAGCTAAACAGCACACACCCCAAAATCAAGTTCACCATGGAAAATCACCACTTTGATCCACAAAAACACACTGAAACATAATAGAGACCCAGAAGATGAACAGACCTATGGAACAGCTTTCCTGCCCTACATAAGAGGTACTACAGATAAAATTAGTAAGGTACTACACAGAGATCACATCAAGACTGCCTTCAAAACAGACAGAAAAATAGCAGCCATCCTCAGGAACCCCAAAGACAAAATTGACCTGGAAAACCAAGGCATATATGAAGTCCCCTGTGCATCATGCCCAGCCACATACATTGGACAGACCAATAGAAGAATAAGCACCCGCCTGGATGAACACAAAAATGCAGTCAAAAAGCTGGAACACACTTCCTCACTAGTCCAACACATGGAAGCCACATTGTGTTACTTTATTGGAGGCCTTTAGTGCAGCTTGGCTTCGGGTAAATGGATGGCTATCATTAGTTAGGAAGCTGGGTTTCATCTAGGTGCCTGGTTGGGGTGTGTTTGAGCTGGAGGTATCAGGGGGGGATCTGTTTGTGCCCAGGTGTTTGTCTGGCTTGTGGTGTGGAGATTTTTTTGTTTGTGAGTGCAGGCTTCCAAATGATTGACAGCCTGGTGGAGTCATCTCTTCTGTACATGCTTTCTGTTCATGCTTTTTGGGCAAAAAAGATCCCCCCTGATACCTCCAGCTCAAACACACCCCAACCAGGCACCCAGATGAAACCCAGCTTCCTAACTAATGATAGCCGTCCATTTACCCGAAGGCCTCCAATAAAGTAACACAATGTTGCCAGCCAATCAAGATACAAAAGGAGCCCCCCCCCAAAAAAAACAGACAGAAGATATTAGAAGCAGAACACAGCAAACTCCAAGACCAATAAACACAGACCAAGACTCCCAACCAATCAGGAGGAAGAAAAAACCATTCTGACACAGCAATAGGCTGCCCCAAATTTAAATCTGAAACCACTGTAAAAGTCTGACTCACAGAGAAACACTATACAGAAGCCTGATGATGGCAGATGAGATTCTGCCAAAATGTTGCTACAACTTTAAAAGCACCACTACTATGACGTGGGAAAATACCCGAACAAAGCTGTATGCCAGACATGTAAGTACCCGCGAAAACTTAAGAAAACATATATGTGTGTGTGTGTGTGTGTGTGTGTACGTATGTATATATATATGTATGTATATGGCATTCAGCTTTGTTCGGGTATTTTCCCATGTCATAGTAGTGGTGCTTTTAAAGTTATAGCAACGTTTCAGCAGAATCTCATCTGCCATCATCAGGCTTCTGATGGCAGATGAGATTCTGCTGAAACGTTGCTACAACTTTAAAAGCACCACTACTATGACATGGGAAAATACCCGAACAAAGCTGAATGCCATACATGTAAGTACCCGCGAAAACTTAAGAATATATATATATATATATATATATATATATATATATATATATATATATATATATATATGAATAATATGTGTGTATTTGTGTGTGTATGGATGTGTATAGATATGGATATGGTATATATCGTGTGATATATGTGTGTACGTGTGTTGATGGGTGTGTGTTTATGTGTGTGTATGCATATATATTGTGTGCTATATAAGTTTTATTTATACACACAGACACAGAGACAGACACACAGACACACAGACACACAAACACAGATGCACAGGCACACACACAGACATAGACATAGACATAGACATAGACATAGACATAGACATAGACATAGACACAGACACAGACACAGACACACACAACCTCCAGCAGCCTCATACACATACATATACACACAAATACACACATATACATATATACATACACAGATATTACAAATAGGGGTGGGTGTGTAATATACATATTACATGTGTGTGTGTTGTATGTGTGTTTTTGTAATATAGTATATCACACACACACACTATACATGCACACACACACTATACGTACACACATACACACACATATATAGTGTGTGTGTGATATATATATATTATCAAACATTATAGATATGTGTTTTTGATATGTGTGTGTGTGTATATATAGTGTGTGTGTGTGATATACTATACTGCAAACACACACACACAATACACACACATGTAATTAGTATATTACACACCCACCCACATATATGTAATATAAGTGTACGTATATATAACACTATACAGAAGCCTGATGATGGCAGATGAGATTCTGCTGAAACGTTGCTACAACTTTAAAAGCACCACTACTATGACGTGGGAAAATACCCGAACAAAGCTGAATGCCAGACATGTAAGTACCCGCGAAAACTTAAGAGAATATATATGTATATGTGTATATTTGTGTGTATGTTTGTGTGTGAGTGTAACACAAGCAGATAATGTGGAGGACCCATCAAGTTTATCTGAGTGTTTAATGAGTTCTGTCGAAAGGACTCAGAACAAAAACAGAGAGAGAGAGAAATCTAATCCAGTTTCAAGAACTGCGGATGAATTTGTGCTGAGCGCAGAAAAAATAGTCAATTAAATCGAGAGGTCAAGGCGGGTCACCTTTCAGGATTTGAAAGTGGAAACACGAAGCTGGGATTTCGTCTGGATTAAAGTGATATGCATGTCCCCTTTCTGCCTTCTCGTGCCTTCTCGGACACATTTTCTCTGCCTTGGCTAGGCCTTCATGGTCAGTTTTCTCTCCTCCAACCTCTTTCCTCCCTTCCTCTCCTTTACACACATCTTGAGAAGTTAAACTGTTGGTTTTCTAAAAGGAGGGAGTCTTCCCTGATTAAATATTGTAACCGTGGGCACTGGAACGCTATTCTGGTTTCCAGAAGATGGTTTGAAGACCAAGGATCCAAGCATCTATTTGACCAACCACAGGTCTGTATGATGTTCTCCTGAAAAAAAATTTGATTATGGGTGGTGGAGGGAAAGGACTCCTCGCTTTTCCCCTCAATGAGGAAAAATTACAGGCAGTCTTTCACTTGCAACGATTCATTTAGTGACTGTTCAAAGTTAAAGCGGCATTAGTGTGGGAATAAACTTTGACTTCAGTATTGGATAATGATTAGTCTAAGACCTTATACATACATGTCTGCCTAAGGGTCACTGAGATAAGCAAGGAAATTAAAAACAAACACCAGAAACAATTAAGCAGCTCAGACAATTGTAAACAGTTTTGTGTGCTATATCTAATTATTGTAATCCACAATGTGAATGCTTACTATGTACGAATTTCTCAATAAAAGGGGGCACTAGAATTTGCTCTGGACTCCCATCCCGAGTACACCAGCCTCTGTGTCTCATTCTTTCCATGGGAGTCCACCACAAGTGGTGACCCCGACGTGATCCACTGCAGGTGGTACATGTCCGGACCTCCATGTTTCCTTGCCTGGAATAGGTAAAGTATGTACTTAACTATTGCTGGACAATAGGATTATTCAGGGAGCATGGGGGGAAAACTCTCTCAGCCACAGGAACGGCATGTTAGTGAGCTGCTGAAGTTAATAAGGACAAACTTCTTTATCTTTAAACCCTCTGGGGGGGAGCAAATAGTTCTTTCAAAAGATAATGTGAGAGAGCTGCTGCAAGAGATCTGGCGGCAATGTCCCTGGTATCCAGAGAAAGGCTCTTTAAAGTTAGACACATGGAGGAGAATTGGAAATATCCTTCATGAAGAGCCACGGGCAACAGCTGAAATTTTGATATTTTGGAAGATTGTTATGACTGCTTTAGAGACCCAGCAACAACCTCTTTTAAAAACTTTAGTAGAACCTCTTCCTTATAAAGGAATTGTATTGCACCCGCCTTCTCCAAAACTGGAGTGTGCTTTATCATTTCCAACAACGCCTACTCCAATGGATGATAAAATCCAATCAAAAATGGGAAAAGTTCAAGCCATGATGCATCAGGCTTTCAATGAGGGGAAGTTAGAGTCTGATGAGATTACCCAGATGAATTTGTTTCCAGTCAATAGGCAAGTGGATGCTCAAGGCAATCTGCAGACTGAATGGGTTCCGATTCCTTTGGCAGTTCTTAGGGAAATTAAAAAAGCAGTAAAAGATTATGGTATTCAAAGTCCTTTTACAAAGGGGCTTCTGACAAGTTTGGCTACCTCACTCATGATTCCTAGTGACTGGAAAGATTTAATGAGAATGATATTGAGCTCTACTCAGTATGTGGTCTTTGACTCAGAATACCAAAGGGAGGCTGTCACTAGGGGAAGGAATTCGGGGGGGCTGTATACACCAGACCAAGTCTATGGGGCAG
Source organism: Hydrophis major (assembly GCA_033807585.1). NCBI lineage: Eukaryota > Metazoa > Chordata > Lepidosauria > Squamata > Elapidae > Hydrophis > Hydrophis major. The sequence goes on from CM066329.1 coordinate 376,452,889, forward strand.
GCTTGTTTGAATCCATTGCAGATCAAGCTGCTAATTTGCCTGATCACGTATTTCCAGTGGTTATGGCAGCTGTCCTTTGGGGCATTGTCCTGCATTCAGGATGTGGGAACCCCAGCACGGTCTTTTTCTCAAATTAAGCAAACAGCATCTGAGTCTTATAATGATTTTGTGGAAAGGCTACAATTGGCTATTACCAGGCAAATCTCTAATGAGGAAGCTGCAAAAGAACTTTTGCTGAAATTGGCAGTTGAAAATGCAAACGCTGACTGCAAGCATATCTTGCAGCCCTTGATGGCTAGAGGTGAGGTTACTCTGGCTGATCTGTTAAAAGCATGTGCAGTGGTGGGTTCTCAGGCTTACAACATGGAGACTTTGGCTATGGCATTGCAAAAAGGGATGAAACCTACAGGGAATTGTTTTAATTGTGGAAAGCCTGGCCATTTTAAAGCCCAGTGCCGTGCCCCTGGGGGGGGAGTTGTAGGCATTTTGCTTCCTCTCCTTCTGCAGGTACGCCAAGACCAAAAGTTCGGTATAAGAGACTACCAGATCCAAGGTGGAAAGGACCTGTCCTGCTGATACGCTGCTGTTAAAGATGAGGGGACAGTTGTTTGGGTTCCTGCTCGCTGTGTGCGTCCTTATCATCAGCCAAAGGGGCAAGGGGATGGATTTGGGCGAATGGAAAAGAAACACATTGATCCAGGACATGGGGAAGCTTGCAAACCTTCATAATAAAACTGATTGTTGGGTATGTATGCACATGCCAACTCACAAAACATCAGGGCTTCCAATGGTTGCAGTACCTTTGGCCGAAGGTGACTGGTATAAGGGACAATGCTATGGTTGTTCAGGGATGTGGTTTAACAGTTGGACTAAAAGTAACATAAATACATTGCATCTTGGAAGCCGAATCCAAGAGGTGGCGGGAATCTGCTGGACTCACAATGAGACAGTAGAAAATATGACTTACTTGGGAACATATCAATTTTGCAACAAAACAATTGTTTTTGGCAATGGAAGTCGGGTTTATCCGGATGACATGAAAACTAAAAATCTCACTTACTTTGTACATAATATTTCAAAATTTGATATCATATCTTTGATCAATGAAAATGGGTGTCCAATTATCCCTGCCACATGTTGTCCCATCATGATAGAAAACCAGCTGCCCAAATGTGCAAATGGGAAATACGCACCACCGCCCACTTATTTGGCTATGTTAATGGAATCTTTTGTACGATTAATCTATGCTGAACCAAATACGGTTGGTCATCTCCTGGGAGCAAATCTATGGTTGCTGTGTGGACGGATGGCCTATGATCGCATGCCAGCACGATGGAAAGGAGTCTGCACCTTTGGGAAAGTAATCCCATCTCATGTCATTTTAAAATCTTTGGGGACTGCTCATATCCGCAATGCGCGTTCCGCAACGGAAGTAAACTCTGTTTTGAATCATGACTACTGGACACAGATATCAAGGGGAGTTATTCCTCCTTTAGGAGTCATGATGAACTATAGAGATTTGCATCGTTTATGTTAGGGATAACATTGTTTACCCTAACTGGTTTAGGTAAAATAATAACTAAGTAATCATAGTTTGTATGTTAAAGTGTCTGCAACTTTAACTGTGGGATAGTTATTAAGGGAGTGGTTGTGAAAGCACTTTAAAAGAAGCAAGATTGCAGCTTGCTCTCTCTGGCTTTGATGATCCCTGATTACTGCATGGATTCAAGACTGCATTGCTTGAACAGGAGAGAAACAAAGGACTGATTTGTAAGTGAACTGACATAGGATATTCTACCTGGACTTTGCTAACTGAATATCCCTGAATGGACTGACTAAACGATACATGACTATTGGACTGTTATTTTGACTATGCTATGAACTCATAATGGAATAAACTATATTTTTGATAGCACAAGCGTATCTGTTATTTTTACTGTATGTTAATAAACATACAACCTTAGCTCACTCATTTATCTGTGTGCCTATCTGACTAATGCTGCACATTCTGTTTAGCTTGTCTCCCTAACCCTGGTTGGGGAAACCAGGCTTAACAATGGTTCTGGGCCCAGAGGCTGCAAAGTCAGTTTAACTAGGATAAAACAGATTTATGTAAAAAGTGAGAGTTTGTGTTGTTATACATTATAGTAAACAGAAAGCTGTGTTTTATTAATTATAGTTTTATATCCATACAAAGAAAAACATGGCACAAGTCAATCTACAAAGTTTGTCCCTTATATCCAAGCTGGATGGAACAAACTATGTATCATGGTCTATGAAATGTAGTCTGCTTCTACGAAGAGAAGGTTTGTGGAACATAATTGAAAATCCACCAAACGTAGAAGAATGGGATCCAGAGGATGATGAAGATAGACTAAAGATAGAAGAATGTATGCATAAAAATGAACACTCTATTTGCATAATTGCTTTAACCTTAACTGACCAACAGTTTGTTTATATCCACGGAGAGAAAACGGCTGTTGGGTGTTGGCAGAAGCTGAAGAGGATTTATGTTTGAGATAATGTTGGTGCTCACATAAATCTAACACGGAAGCTTTTCAGTACGCATCTCCAGACGAATGGCGATATGCTGAGTCATTTGAAAACTATGCAAAGCATTTTTCAAGAACTGCACGAGAAACAGCTTATTTTCTCTGAACAACACCAAGTCTACATAATTCTATCTTCCCTTGATGAAAGTTATGACAACTACGTAAGTTCCCTTGAAATATTGCCAAAGGAAAGTTTAACTTTAACTGATATAACTGGCAGATTGATTGAAGAGGCCAGAAGAAGGCTTGAAAGAGATCAGTTAAGGAGGCAGCAACCTCAAAAAGAAGATAATGAATCTCCTACTGCATACGCAATTAAAAAGTGTTTTAATTGTGGAGGAAGAGGACATTTGGCAAGATTTTGTAAAAAGGCAAAGCGCCAGAACGCTGGCCAGAATACTAAAAGTCATCAAAAGAAAAAGAAAAATTTAGAGTTAGCCATGTATAGTAACGAAGCTGTAAAAAATAATTTATGGGTGGTTGACAGTGGAGCATCCCACTGTATAACAAATGATAACAGAAATTTTATTAAAATGTCCAAGAGTACACAGCAGATATTGTTAGCCAATGGCTGGAAACTGAAAGCTAAAGGTCAAGGTATAGCATATTGTTCTTTTATAAAAGAGAATGTAAAAATGTTATATGTACCACAACTTAAGTTTAATTTAATTTCAGTTAGAATTTTGGTTAAACTAGGATATGTAATTACCTTTAAAGGAGATAACTGCATAATTGAGAAAGAAGATAAGAAAATTACTGCATCTTTAAGAGGTGAATTATATGTGTTAAATGATGATGGTTTAAAGGTGGCTAACACGGTTTATGAAAATAAGAAACCCCATGATGAATGTATTCACTTGTTACATCGAAGGCTAGGGCATTTAAATTTTAAAATGCTTAAGAAAACTGTTGAATTATCTAAAGGAATAAGTTTAAAACCTTGTAATAAGTATTTGCAATGTAATGCTTGCAATCAAAGCAAAGCAAGGGTCATACCGGCTAATAGAGTTGATGGATTTACTACCAAAGAACCTCTAGAAGTAGTATTTGCTGATTTAATAGGTCCGAAAAAACCAAGTGTAGGAGGAGCTCGTTACATATTAAGTATAATGGACCACTATTCTAGATATGGGTTTTGCTATTTAATGAAGAGCAAAACTGAAACATATCAAAATCTATTTAATTGGATTAAATTTGCAGAAAGGAAAACTAAAAAGAAATTAGTAACTCTTATAACAGATAATGGTACAGAATTTACAAATAATAAATTCCAGAATAGACTAAGAATGTTAGGTATTCAACATAAAAAGTCTGCACCATATAGGCCACAACATAATGCCTTTATAGAGAGAAGAGGCCAAACATTACAATCAATGGCACGAACTATGATGTCTGATTCAGGATTACCTGACAATTTATGGGGAGAAGCAATAATGTGTGGTAATCATATATTAAATAATGTTGTTAATTCAACAACAGGTGAATTACCGTTCACACTGTGGCATGGTACAAAACCTGATTTAAGTTACATGCACACATTTGGAGCACCAGCATGGGTGCATATCCCTACACAACTTAGACACAAAGGACAACATAGAGCTAAAAGATTATATACATCTAATCATAGATCTTATAGATTCTGGGAACCAGGTACATCTAGAGTTTACACCAGTGCCAGTGCTAAATTCCTAGAACATGTAGGATGGAATAGATTAGAGCAAGATTTAAATAATGAAGTAATTATTGAACCCTACAAAAGGCAGAAAGATCAGACTAGTTATAAGAAGAGTCCAATTAAAGAAGAAGTCCAAGAAGAGCAAATAGGACCAGAACAAGAGGAAACAGTTGATCAGGAAGAGTTAGATAATCAAGAACAGTTAATAAATGAAAGTCCACCTGTAAGTCCTGTAATACCTAGACGTACTACACGTGTAACTAGACCACCTGATAGGTATCAAGCAAGTATAGTTTGCCAAGTAACTAAAGTTCCAACTAGTGTAGATGAACTTAGGATGTATCCTGCTAAGGATCAGGAGAATTGGCAAAAGGCAATGGAAAAAGAACTAAATTCATTAAAGGTAATGAAAGTATATGAAGATGCTAAATTACCTCCAGGAGAAAAATTTAGTGCAAATGGATATTTAAAATAAAAACTGGAAATGATGGGACTGTTACCCATAAGGCTAGGTTGGTAGCTCAAGGATTTAATCAAACTGCATCTGATTACGATGAAGTTTTTGCACCAAGTCTTAAAGCAACATCTTTAAGAGCAGCATTAGTGTGGGCAGCTAAGAAAAACTATGTCATTAACCATCTAGATGTAGAAACTGCCTATCTACATGCACCATTGCAGCACACTATATATTTAAGAAAACCAGTAGGTATAAAAAACAATAAAGTAAATAGTAATGATTGTTGGAAACTCAAAAAGAGTCTTTACGGGTTGAAACAATCTGGGTTTGAGTGGAACCAATATATTGTGAAAGAATTAAACAATATAGGTTTTAAATCTGGTTTAGCAGATCCATGTGTGTTTAAAAGAGAAAATAATGGAACGGTGTCATTATTGTTATTATTTACAGATGATATTGCTTTGATAACTAAGAGTAATAATGAAGCTAATGAGATTATATCATTATTAGCCAAAAAGATAAAATTAAAGCATTTAGGTGAAATTAAAAAGTATTTAGGATTGACAATTAACAAAACAAAAAATGGTTTTAAGATATCTCAAGAAGATAAAATTTGCCAATTAATTAAAATGTATAAAATGGAACTTTGTAAACTGGCAAAGACTCCAATGAGTCAGGAAGTTTGCCAAACTAATGATCAAAGTCCCAAATTTGATAAGTCCATATATCAATCTTTGATTGGCAGCTTATCATATATAAGCAATTGGTCTAGGCCAGATATAGCTTATAGTGTAAATCAGCTGGCACGTTTTAATTCGGATCCACATCAATGTCATTGGCAATCATTAAAGAGAATTTTAAGATATCTTAAAGGAACAATGAACCATGCATTGTATATAGAACCAAAGGGTGATTTGAATCTTAGTGCATATGCAGATGCAAGTTTTGCAACTGATATAAACACAAGAAAATCAACATCTGGGATGGCTATATTATTTGGTAAGACACTAATAGGGTGGAGGTCAATCAGACAACAGCATATTAGCTTGTCCACGATGGAAGCGGAATTTTCATGTCTCTCATTATTATGCACTGACTTGATTTTGTACAGTTATTATTAGACATGGGTATAACTGTTAAAGATTCCATTATTGTGTCCGAGGACAACCAGGCAGCTATAAAGTTAGCTACTAATATTGCTGTAAAAACTAGATCAAAGCATACTGATTTAAGATACTTAAATATTAGAGAATCTGTAAAGAATGGGCTAATTAAATTGGAATACTGCATGACAGAAGAAAACATTGCAGACCAATTTACAAGAGCTCAAGGAGTAATTAAGTTTAAAGAAAGTTGTAACTACTATGATTTAAAGATGTAAATAGTTATATTATTATTTAACCTAAAAGGGGAGAATGTTAGGGATAACATTGTTTACCCTAACTGGTTTAGGTAAAATAATAACTCAGTAATCATAGTTTGTATGTTAAAGTGTCTGCAACTTTAACTGTGGGATTGTTATTAAGGGAGTGGTTGTGAAAGCATTTTAAAAGAAGCAAGATTGCAGCTTGCTCTCTCTGGCTTTGATGATCCCTGATTACTGCTTGGAATCAAGACTGCTTTGCTCGAACAGGAGAGAAACAAAGGACTGATTTGTAAGTGAACGGACATAGGATATTCTACATGGACTTTGCTAACTGAATATCCCTGAATGGACTGACTAAATGATACATGACTATTGGACTGTTATTTTGACTATGCTATGAACTCATAATGGAATAAACTATATTTTTGATAGCACAAGCGTATCTGTTATTTTTACTGTATGTTAATAAACATACAAGCTTAACTCACTCATTTATCTGTGTGCCTATCTGACTAACACTGCACATTCTGTTTAGCTTGTCTCCCTAACTCTGGTTGGGGAAACCAGGCTTAACACTTTAAACAATTGGACAGTTACTTTGTTTAAAGACACCATTAAAACGCTAAAGCTGCTTGAAGAAGAGCAAGGAAAAATCCTTGACTTTGTCCTGCAAACCAGATATGCGGTGGACACTATTTTGGCTGCGCCAAGGGGAGTTTGCGCTGTGATTCATACACATTGTTGCATGTATATCTCTGATTATTCTCCAAACATTACAGCTACTATACAGCATATGGAACAAACCCTGAGTGAGAATCCATTACAATCGGAGGACGAGGGACTGGACATGTGGTCTGCACTTTGGTTCTGGTTGCCAGATGGTTCATGGATTCGTCACCTAATTGTTGGAGTGATATTGCTTTTTATACTTTCTCTTTGTATATGCTGTTGTATCCAATGTCTCCCTGGACTTTTAGGAATGTGTCGGGTGAAGCCTACGGAAGGAGAACTGTTGTTGCAGATGGCAAAAAGCTATCGAGGCATCCGCAATCATCAAAAAACTAAAACAGGGGAGATGTGGGAATAAACTTTGACTTCAGTATTGGGTAATGATTAGTCTAAGACTTTATACATACATGTCTGCCTAAGGGTCACTGAGATAAAGCAAGGAAATTAAAAGCAAACACCAGAAACAATTAAGCAGCTCAGACTGTAAACAATTCTGTGTAATTATTTTAATCCACAATGTGAATGCTTACTATGTACGAATTTCTCAATAAAAGGGGGCACTAGAATTTGCTCTGGACTCCCATCCTGAGTACACCAGCCTCTGTGTCTCATTCTTTCCATGGGAGTCCACCACACATTAGGAAAGTAACTTATGACCAGTTTTCACGCTTGTGACCATTACAGCATCCCCACGTGATCAAAATCCAGGTGCATGGCAACGGACTTCTACTTACAGATGGTCCTTGACTTGCAATGATTTGCTGTTGTAGTTTGCTGGCAGCAGGTGCGGACGGCTGAGGAGAGCGAGGACTCAGATGAGGGGCCAGGATCATCAGGGAGTGGACTGCTGCCTTCAGAGATTGTGGGGGCTGGCAGCAGCGATGAGGAGGTTCCTGAGGAGCCTGTGCCAAGTGTGCATGCACGCAGGATTGATCGTAGGAGAGAGCATTTATAACAGCACGGGTAACTCAGGAGTAAGGCTGCAAGATAATGGCCCCTCCTTCAAGAAAATAAAAGCCAGCTGTGAATCAGACGCTCTTTGCAGGAAGCAAAGACATTTTGAAACTAGAGCCTCGTGGACATTACAATATCTTAGTTAGTATTTGAAGACTCTTGTGTTGTGAAATATTTCTAGGTAACCTTATCTGTTATTCTTGGCAGACTTGCACAGTTTTAGCAAGGCTCATGCTTATCCAAGTTAATTAGTTTGCATCAGCCTTTTAAACGGGGATCTTTAAAAGGTTTCTGTTCCCTTTGCTTCATGTTGGTTTTATTGGACAAGGATTTGGGTCAGAACATTCGCTTAGTGACATGTATTTATGATAGTTGCAATGTCCCAAAGTCATGTGATCCCCTTTTGCGACCTTCTGACTTGCAAAGTCACTGAGGAATTCGGAACCACTTGACAACGGTGGCAAGAATGGTCATGAAATGGGGAGTAACTCACTCAACAAAGGTTTCACTTAGCAACTGAAATTTGGGGCTCCATTGAGGTCATATGTTGAAAACTACCTGTATTTCAGCAGGTAGGAGGAGGAAGGAGGAAGGAAACAGGCAGCTTTTTAAAATCACTTTTAGAAGGAAAAGTCAACGTGAGGGAATGTCTAATTTCTAATCTTCGTTCTCCAGCACAGGGAGAAATTTCCTCCTTGGGGCAAAACATGGCTTCACACATAAGAAGGTTGAAGGAATTTCTTGCTACCTTCAGAGAAGTAGATAGCTAGCAGAGTTTGCTTAACTTCTTGTGGCCTCTCCATCAGTGGTGGTATTCCTTTTTTTTTTTTTTTTAACTATTGGTTCTGTGGATGTGGCTCAATGGGCATGGTGTGGCTTGGTGGCATGGCAGGGGAAGGATACTGCAAAATCCTCATTCCCTCCCCACCCAACTAACCTGCTTTCCAGCTCCATTCTCCTATGCAGGACAACAAAAGAAGACCCAGCGATCAGCTGGGATTCAATGGGAGGCAGAGAAGAGATGGGGGCAGGGCCAGTCAGAGGTGGGATTAACTGGTTCTCTAAACTACTCAAAATTTCTGCTGTCAGTTCTCCAGAACTTGTCAGAACTGGCTGAATACCACCTCTGCTCTCCAACTTTAGATGACCTGACTACCGTTTGGAAAGAATGGAAGATGGAAGAAGAAACAATGCTTGTACGGTACAAGGCAAATGATTCCAACTGAAAATGAATTTAACAACAACAACAAAAAAAAATCCTAAACTGAAGATTTGTTCAACTTTGAAGGAGACACTGTTGGGAAATACTGGGTCCTCCTTCACTGGTGAGGAGGGGGAGGAGGAGGAGGAGGAGGAGGAGGAGGAGGAGGAGGAGGAGGAGGGGGAGGAGGAGGAGGAGGAGGAGGAGGAGGAGGAGGAGGAGGAGGAGGAGGAGGAGGAGGAGAAATTGATACACAAACTCAAGGTAAACCACTTCAAAGTCAATTGCAGAAAATACAACTTCAGCAACAGAGTGGTCAACACCTGGAATGTTCTACCCATGTCTATGGTTACAACCTTAAACCCTCGCAGTTTCAACCTCAAACAATCTACCATGGACCTCACCCCATTCCTAAGAGGTCCTTAAAGGGGGCGTACATAAGCGCACCAGCGTGCCTACCATCCCTGTCTTAGTGTTCCCATTATCTGTATTTACTTTCTTTATTCCTGTTTATGTTCATATCTATACTTGTTATATTGTACATGCTTGACAAACAAATAAAAAAGAGGAGGAGGAGGAGGAGGAGGAGGAGGAGGAGGAGAAGGAGGCAACAATCCTATCCATTTAGCATTGATACAAATATGGGAAAACAATCTATATTACATGATCATCTCAGCAAGCTAGACTTGATGAATATTTAGGGTCCTGTCAACCCTACAAGGCTGCCCAGATCTCGAGAAAGACTCCATAAGAAGATTAAAGCTATAATTGCTATAGTGAGAAAATCTTGCTCTCTTCCCCTCTCCCTTCTTCTCTTGTTCTTATACTCCAGCCTGAAGATACTTTTAATTATTTGCTGTCTCCCTGTCTACCATGCATACTTTAGCACCTGTTGGTATCCTAAAATCATCTAGGTACCTTCTCCAAGGTCTGTGGCTCCCTCCAGTTCCCTTCTGTGCAAATTATGGCAACACGGTCTTGAATGAATACTGCATCTAGTTTTGGTCACTAGAATACAAAAAAAGAAGTTGAGACTTTGGGAAAAGTACAAAGAAGAACAACTAAGATGATTAAAGGCCTGGAAACAAAAGCATATGAAGAATGGTTGCAGGATTTGTGTATGGCCAGTCTAGAGAAATGAAGGACTGGGGGACATGATAGCAGTATTCCAAAATTTAAGGGGCTGCCATAAAGGAGAAGGGGGTCAATCTATTCTCCAAAACACCTGAAGGCAAGACAAGAACCAATGGATGAAAATTAATCAAGGACAGAAGCAACCTGGAACTAAGGAGAAACTTCCTAACAATGAGGACAATCAACCAGTGGAACTGCTTGCCACCAGAAGTTGTGGGTTCTTCATCACTTGAAGTTTTTTAAAGAAAAGACTGGACACCCATGTATCTGAAATGGTATACTGTCTCCATCTGTCTGAAATGGTGTAGGGTCTCCTGCTTGAGCAGGGGGTTGGACTAGAAGACCTCCAAGGTCCCTTCCAGCTCTATTTTGATTGATTGGTTGATTGATTGATTGATTGATTGATTGGATGTAAACCTGAGTAGCATCAAGAACCAGTATTTCAAAGCAAGTATGTCCAGAGAATTCTACAAAGTTATATGCCAGTGATGTCCATGCTGGCATAGATTTAAGCAAGCAGAAAGAGCTGTTAAATATATCTGTCCTGTTTGAATGGTTGTGATAAAATACAGGGGTGCTTTTGTTTCTGATCGGGTAGAGGAAAAATGGTAGAATCCACTTATCTCAACAAATATTTATTCAGTTGGCAATCTCTGAGTTGATACACCTCATCCCTCTTCAGGCTAGCTACTGTGGATTGTAGCAGATAGGGGAGAAATAGCTGCCTTATAGATGACCAAAATGAACCATCTGCACTACAGCTAAACAGATAAATCTGTGAGTTACAGCTACAAAGACCAAGGGCACAATTTCTCACTCATTGTGCTGTTGCATAAGATGATTGCACTAGGTTATGATGAATACCAGCTGAATGTGGAAAAGCAAGGACATCATCCTGACAACCAAATGTAGGTTAGCAGACCACTGAATAACAGAGTTGGAAGGGAGAGATCTTCTAGCCTCGTGACGGTGAAACTATGGCATGCATGCCACAAGTGGCACACAAAGCCATCTCTCTGGGCATGCCACGCTGTCACCTGTTGCTTTTCCAGGTTCCGGCACACACAAGTGCTCCAGCTAGCTGATCTTCGTGCACGTGGGAATGCCAGAAACCAGAAGAGCAGCTCCTCGGCACTCATGCACGTGAGCTTCCTGTTTGCGGTGCATGCATGCATGCCGGCCGGCCAGCTGGTCTTTGCACACGCATGTGCCTGAGAAACCAGAAGACCAGGTAGTCTGTAGAGATTCTCAGTCATCTAGATCATAGTTGTCCCAAAGGTGGTTCTTCAGGAGGCAACTGGACTTTCTGTTTTTTGCTTTTCTTTGAAGATGTTTCACTTCTTATCCAAGAAGCTTCTTCAGCTCTGACTGGATGGAGGGAATGGAAGGATTGATACTCCTTGCAGACAGCTGGTTATTTGCATCCTTTTAGAGGGTTGTTGAAGCACTTGGATGTTTACCTGTGTCTTCAGGGTCACCTGAGTAGTGCAAATGTTTCCTGTAGTCTGCAGTTTTTCCTCTGGAAATCCATTCTGACTCCCACACCATTCCAAGGATGTCCATCCCAAATTGCATAGCTAAAAGTCTGTAAAGATTCTCATCATCCAACTCATGGTTCTCCCAAAGGTGGTTCTTCAGGAGGCAAGTGGACTTTCTTGTTTGTTTGTTTATTTTGAAGATGTTTCACTTCTCATCCAAGAAGCTTCTTCAGCTCTTTTTTTGGGGGGGTGAGGGGGGGTGGGGGGAGACGTTTTGCTTCTCATCCAAGAAATTCTGGATGAAGGGTTTGACCTTTATGAGCTCTCTCAGCAAAGGAGGAACTATGTCACATATTTTCATGTCAGAGTGAGCCCTCTGCTGCCTGGCCCCATTAACTGAAAGGAACAGTTTGTGTATCTTTGCTAGTTCGGGACTTAGCAGTAGAATAGAATAGAATAGAATTCTTTATTGGCCAAGTGTGATGAGACACACAAGGAATTTTTCTTGGTGCTCTCAGTGTTCCTAAAAGAAAAGATACATTTGTCAAGAGTCAAGACTCATCAAGTACAACACGTAATAATAGTCATACGGCACAATAAGCAATCAAATCATACTAGGAAATAGTCAATGTAAATTGTTAGGATATAAGCAACAAGATTAATGCATACAGACACAAGTGGGAGGGGAGGGGTGATAAGGAGTGATGAGAAGATTAATAGTAATAGTAGTGCAGACTTTGTAAATAATTGGACAGTGTTGAGGGAATTATTTGTTTATCAGAGTGATGGCATTTGGGAAAAAACTGTTCTTGTGTTTAATTGTTCTGGTGTGCAGTACTACTGGTGAGATGAGACAGAAGATGTCTAATAGCCGGGACAGGATGGGAAAAAGTTTCACTCCAAGGTCAATGTAGAGGAAACTCCATCGGACTTGAAACTAATCCACATTTTCATTATTGTTCATAGGGATAAGAAGCCTTTGATCCAGAAATCAAATGCAAATTTAAATAGTTTTAAATATAGCACCACTGACTGATCATGAAATCTCCAGAACCGTAAATCCTACAAACTTGAAATTTGGCACGTATGTTCCTCTTGACTTCTAGGTGCTCACTAAGAAAGGATTTTTTTCGAAATGAAAGGAAAGGAATGGAATGGAATGCTAGGTTGATTCATCCCAAAGGTCTTCCTTTCTCCGGCAAAACAAATCCATTTTTTATTCTGTCATAGTCTATTTGTGCTCCAATCAAATCTAGTTGACCAAACTCATGCAAAGACCACCACAATTTATTCCCTTTAAAAAAGAGTGCAAAATAGGTTAATAGCCCTTATGCTGAACTGTCGCATATTAAATGTAAACTAATTCATTTCCATAGCAATACCTTTTATTAAACACAAGTGGAACTTTGATCAGGGAGTTCAAAGCAAAAGGCAATTCTCTCTTTTCCCCTGGCCCCTTCATAACAGGAACATTTTATTTTTCCCTTACCACAAAACAACAACAACAACTATATGTTTTTCTTTCTTTCTTTCTTTCTTTCTTTCTTTCTTTCTTTCTTTCTTTCTTTCTTTCTTTCTTTCTTTCTTTCTTTCTTTTTCTTTCTCTTCTTTCCATCCATCCTTTTCCCTTTCTATTTCTTTCTTTTTTATCTACCTACCTACCTGTTTATCTATCTATTCTAAGTTGGCACTATCCTTTCTTTCTTTCCTCTTTTTCTCCTTCCTTCTTCCCTTCCTCCCTCCCCCTCCCCTTCATTCTTTCCTCCCTTTATCCCTTCTTTCCATCTCTTTCTTTCATTTTTTCCTTCCTTCTCTCTCTCCCTCCCTTTCTTCATTTCTTCCTCCATCACTCCCTTCTTTCCTCCTTTCATTCTCTCACTCCCTCTTTTCTTTCTTTCTTTCTTTCTTTCTTTCTTTCTTTCTTTCTTTCTTTCTTTCTTTCTTTCTTTCTCTTCCTTCCATCCATCCTTTTGTTTTTCTATTTCTTTCTTTTTTATCTCTATCTATCTATCTATCTATCTATCTATCTATCTATCTATCATCTGTCTGTCTGTCTGTCTATTTACCTATTTATCTATCTATCTATTCTAAGTTGGCACTATCCTTTCTTTTTTTCTTTCCTCTTTTTTCCTCCCTCCCTCCCTTCTTTCCTCCCTTCCTTCCCTCCTTCCCTCTTGCCCTTCCTTCCATCCCTCCTTCCTTTCTCACTTTCCTTCCCTCCTTTCCTTTCCTTTCCTTTCCTTTCCTTTCCTTTCCTTTCCTTTCCTTTCCTTTCCTTTCCTTTCCTTTCCTTTCCTTTCCTCTTGGCGTTGCTTGCTTTAGTCTAGCAGGCATAATAAATATTTCTTAAAAGAACTTCTGATGATTTGGAGGATGGTGTTGCTCTTCTGATTACAGTAAATAGCTTCAAACGTATCAACCAAGTCCTCCTTTCCCAGCCTTTGCTGATCTCAATGATTAGTGGTCCCTTTTTTTCCCCTGAGAAAGAATAAACAAATTGAAATGCTCAGATGCTGGCTAATGAGTTTATAAACAGCCATTTAATATCAAAGTTAACATTTGGAGTAATGATCAGACTTCATCATGGGAGGACTATCTTCACCCAAGACATTTTGGACCAGATTTTATTTTAGTTTTTTTTAAAAAACCGATTAAGCATCTATTTACTCAGAATGGATCCCGACCCAAAATATCCCTATGTGTGTCTTCCCATCATAAGAAACATGCTTCAAATGCAGCAGAGCAGCACAGTGGCTCAAGTGGTTAAGACCCGTGGCTTGTCAGCTGGACAACCAGCAGCCCAGGTTCGAGACCCCAGTGCTGCATGATGGGGTAAGCTCCCATCCTCACTCCAGCTCCTGCCCACTCTAGCAGTTCGAAAGCATGCAAATGCGAGTAGATAAATAGGTAACACGCTCTAATGCTACTCTCCCTCCCCACCTGAAAAAAAAAATCTGTTCCAAATGCAAAACAGAAGCAAAGATTTTCAGTTTCAGTTTCACAGCACCCAGCAACTGTCAACCCGTAAAACATTTGTATGCCTGTTTTAGTAGTTGCCATTAAAAAAAGGAAGGGGGGTAGGAAAATAGGGTCACGGGTAACTGTAAATTACATATGCCAGAGTTGTCTTGCTGTCAGGATTCCAGCAATTGCACTAATTAAATCATGATTCTCAAGCCAACCTTTAAAAAAACTTCAAAGGATTCATTAGAGGCGACATACAGGGCAGTACCATGTACCACAAAGAATTATCTTAGTAAAACTTAGTAAGACCACACCTAGAGTACTGCATCTAGTTTTGGTCACCACACTATCAAAAAGATGTTGAGACTCTGGAAAAAGTGCAGAGAAGAGCAACCAGGATGATGAGGGGACTGGAGGCTGAAACATACGATGAACAGGTTACAGGAACTGGGCCTGGCTAGTCTAGGGGAGGACCAGAGGAGACAGGAGAGCAGCCTTCCAATATTTGAGGGGCTGCCACAGAGAAGCCCTCGAACTATTCTCCAAAGCACCCAAAAGCCAGACAAGATATAATGGATGGAAACTGAACAAGGAGAGATTTAACCTGGAAATAAAGAAAAACTTTCTGAAAGTGAGAACCATCAACAAATGGAACAGAAGTTGCCCACGGAAGTTGTGGGAGCATCATCACCTGAGACTTTCAAGAAGAGATTGGACTGCCATTTGTCAGAAATGGTGTAGGGTCTCCCGCTTGGGTGGGGGGTTGGATTGGATGACCTATAAGGTTCCTTCCAACTCTGATCATCTGTCATCTGTTATCTCAGACAGAGGTGTCCAGTTCATCCCAGGATCTTAGTTCGGCCTTTCATCCAAGGACCAATGGGGGAGCAGAGAGATTGAATGCCATGGTAGAGCAGTATCTGAGGTGCTATGTGAATTATCAGCAGTCTAATTGGGCAGACCTTCTGCCTTTTGCAGCAGTTGCATACAATAATACTGTTCACAGTAGCATGGGATTAACCCCCTTCAGAGTGCTGAGTTGGTAAGGACTTCGGCCCAATACTTTGTATGTCTCCTCTAACAAATCCTTTCACATTTTTTGAACATTGGCTCAAGAATCATGATTTAGTTAGAGTGATTGCTGGATTCCTGACAGCAGCTTTAGTCCAGAACAGTTGAGCTAAGTCATGCCCAGGCTCCTTGCTGTCTCCTTCTTGCTCACACAGAAAATACAGCTTCAGTTTCCAAACAGCCCTCAACTCTCTCATACGTCTCTGACAGGACACTAGCCAGATGAATACCAATGGATGCTAGTAGGAAGAAGCAGAATTCCCCCACCCCCTTATTTTCCTCCCCAAAACCTAAGCCCAAACACAGTTTTGTAGCAAAGCACAGATATTTGAACTAGTTGTTCATACAATCCTTCTTGTCCATGCCAGCATTATTGCCTCTCTATTCACACCAGGGAGATCTGCTGGGATAAACAATCAAATCTTATGGATCAACATTTGTCAATGTATGTGACTGCACTTATATATCCATTTAGCCCAGCTCAATCTCTGTCCTTTGACCGACACTCAATATCAACCAACACGCCGTCCTGCGATCACAATGTCATATTTGCAGAAATAAATACGAGAAGTTAATTGCAAATTGTGTGCAGAGAACATTGCCTACAATCTCTCCAGAATAAATCTATATTAAATTAAGTATATAAAGGTAGAAGTTTGGAATCAGGCCTTGAATTTAAAAGACAACCTTTCTTATCCCATCTTGAAACCGAGTTGTCAAATCATTCCAGCCTTTCTTCCCAGTTTGAAAGTTGGAATATTCATCTTTAAAAAAAAAAAAAAAAACTTATCTGATATCTTCTATTGAGAAAATGAAATGTTTTGCACCAGTTAATTGACACACCTTATTTCTAAGTTGGCTGTTTCCAAAATAACTGGGAAATAGGATTGTTAAAATCCATAAACTATCTTTTTAAGGATTAGATGGAATGACAGGCAGAATTGGAAGGGAGTTTTGATGTCTTCTAGTCCAACCCCTTGTTCAGGCAGGAAACCCAATAACATTTCAGACAAATAGTTGTCTGATCTCTTCTTAAAAACCTCCATTGTTGGAGAAGAATTTTATTAAGTCCTTCCCTTAGCAAGGAACGGAGACGAGGCATCGAACTGTGACTTCAACTCTTTATTAGTGACTTCAGAACAGAGCAAAATACTTGGGCAGCAGCAGCTCTTTTATAGAGCTGGCTGCTGTCACAACAACCAATGATTTGAGTTTACCGCTCTAACAAGCGTCCAATCAGAGATGACCCATTGTCAGCCAATCAGATCAGCCAGAAACGACCAATCACGACTCGCTATTCACGGGCCAATGAGAAGTGCAGGATTACGAGCCTGCTGTTAACGTAAAGCTATTAGGGTTGTTAATGAACGTGTTAGCTTAGTCCATAACACCCCTCCCCCCTAGGTTCCGTCTGAGGGGTGGGGTAATGTATTCTCATAAGTAGGCAGGTCGCTTCACCTGTCTGCTTGGCTTGCGCTGTTCCACCGGTTTCTGTCCTGGCTCTGGTTCCGGTGGGCTGCTTGCTGAGTTGGATGGCGAAGATGGTCCCACTGTTCCATTGGATGGCTCGGGGCTGTCCTCTCCGCTCTCGCCAATGTCGTCATCTGGGTTCCCTGGATCTGTTTCCATCGCGGTGCTGCTATGCAGTGAGTCAATCACCCGGCTTGGTTCTCCTTCTGGAGGTGAGTATTCCCTGGTTGGTTGTGTAGACTACTGAGTTCCAATTGTTAGGTCATCTGCTATTTCTTTTCCGACCCCCTCAATGTCCCTTCCCCCCCTCCCGGTTTGAGATTCAGGGGATGAGATGGGAGTAGGTGCTAGTCTGGATCGAAGCTGGTCTATGTGGCGCTTCCACATTTTGCCATCCGCAGTTTTTAGACGGTGGGATCAGGGCCCCGTAAGTTGCATTATGGTAGCGGGGACCCACAATGGGTCACCCGAGAGGTTTTTTGCAAAAACGGAGTCGCCTACCTGGAATGTACGACACTTGCTGCTGGACCCCAGGGGTTGTTCTGGTGTGTAGGCAGGGTGAAGGCGATCAAGATGTGAGCGAAGTTTTCGGCCCATCAGGAGTTCGGCCGGGGTTCTGTTTCTGGAGCTGCTTGGAGTGATATCTTGGAGGAGAAGCATCCTGGCTATCTTGTCATCAATGTCTCTCTGTTCCATCTTGTGTAAAGTTTTCTTTACAAATTGGACCATTTGCTCAGCCCTGCCGTTGGCCACAGGGTGAGCTGGCGATGTTAAGGCATGGCGGATGCCCCGGTCTGCTAGGTACTGTTCGAATGCCAGGGCAGTGAATTGAGGGCCATTATCGGAGACCAGGACATCCGGCAATCCGTGAGTAGCGAATAGCTTGTCCAGTTTTTTAATGATCATTTCCATGGTGGTGCTTTTCATTTTATGGACCTCGAGCCAGTTGGAATAGGCATCCACGGTTAGAAGGAAAGTGTATCCTTTTGTGGGTCCCACAAAATCGATGTGGATGCGGGACCAGGGACCACGAGTGTTTCCCACTGAGTTGGGGGTGTTTTGGGAGGAGCAGCATGAGTCTCCTGGCACTTGCTGCACGTAGCTACCCAGGCTTCTATCTGCTTATCTATGCCTGGCCACCACGCGTAACTTCTTGCCAATGCCTTCATCCGCACAATGCCTGGATGTCCATCATGCAACATTTTAAAAACTTTATGTTGTAATTTCCCTGGGATGACAACTCTGTCTCCCCACAAGATGCAGCCCTTTTGAGAGAACATTTCTGTCTGTCAGTTTCTGAACGGCTTGAAGGTGTCGTTGGGTTCGTTTTGCCACCCAGGGAGTGAAGAAGGTGTTGGACCACCGGTACCGGGTAAGCGCTCTGCTGAAGTGCGTGATTTAGGGTGGCCTGGTAATCCTCACAAATTCTTAACAATCCATCTGGCTTTATGGGTATTACTATTGGGGTTTCCCATCGGGCGTGGTCAATCGGTTCCAACACACCCTGGGCTATTAATTTGTCTAGTTGCTCGTCAATCTTTGGCTTGAGTGCAAAAGGCACCTGACGAGGCTTAAGGCGAATGGGAGCTACATCGGGGCTGAGATTAAACGATATAGGGGTCCCCTTGTACTTGCCTAACTTCTCTGTGAAAACGTTCTGGAATTCCTGGATGAGGGCCTCTTCCCAGTCATCGCTTCCAGTTTGGTGGATGCCAGCTAGTTCAATCCCGAGTGGGGTGAACCACTGTAACCCTAGCAGACTGGGCCGGTCACAATCAACGACGGTCAGAGGTAGCGTTGCGTTGCAGTCTTTGAAGGATACTTGGATGTGGCTGGAACCGACAACCAGAATTCTGTTTCCTTGGTAGTCCTTTAGTATGATTTTGTGAGTGCTGAGGTCCTGGCGATAGATGGCAGGGATCAGCTGATTGAGGGTTTTCCAGGAGACCATCGATAGGGACAACCCTGAGTCGACTTCCATTACGCAAGGTCGATTCTCAATAGCGACCTTTACTTGGATCTTCCTTGCATCCAGGGACAAACGTGGCCAATAGCGATGGTTTGGTGTGCTTCTTCCCGTCTAGTTGAAGTGGCAGGTGCTCGATTTCTGTAGTAGTGGTTGTTCCATTGATGGTTCAGGTAGTCCCGATTTACAGGTGGGTTGCCTGTAGCCTGGCGGAGATTATTCTCCCTCTGGATTGGACTGGACCCTCGCTTGCTTCTGCAGACCTTTGAGATGTGGCCTCTCTTTCCACAGGAGCGGCAGAGTGCGTCGAGGAATTTGCAGTCTGCTCGCGGGTGGTTTGCCCTGCAACCAGTGCATTGGCATGGGAATCTCTGGTTCCGTTGGTCTCGTTGGTCACGTTCTGACCGTAGCCGATTGACCTCCTCTTCCTCGCTATCTGATGAGGATTCGAGGTCTTCATGATGGGCGGTAGTAGTGTGCCTCTCAGAGGAAGGCGGACCGTCACTAGCGAGTTGGCGGTGTGGTGCGTTCGCTCGGCGCATTCGAGCGGCTGACTTCCTGGTTGCTTCTGTTGCAGTAGCGTCGGTGATGACATCTGTGAGGCTGATGTCTCCCTTTGCCATAATCTTGCTCTGTGTTGCGTGGTCATCTAATCCCAGAACTATTCGGTCTCTCATTGCTTCCTCGAGGTTTGCGAAACCACAGAGTCCACCTAGGTTCTGGAGGTCAGCGATTAAGTCTCCAACACTCTCGTTTTTCCATTGGTCTCTCTGGTAAAACTCGTGTCTTTGGATGAGTGTAGGCACCGCGGGTGCATAATAGGCCCGGAAGATCGGTGTGAGGTTATCCCAATCCATTGTCTTCACCTCCACCGGTTTTGCAAGCACCTTAGCCATTTTAAAAACAGTGGGCCCACAATGGGTCAGGAACACCGCTCGTTTATTGCCAGGCGTAGCATCTTTCAGATTGTTGGTCTCCAGGAACATCTGGAACCGGTCCATATACGAATCCCAGTCTTCATTTGCCGGGTCAAATGGAGCAGGTGGTATGGCGCCGCTGGTCATGCTGCCGTTTGTTGCTTGCTCTCTCAGCCACATGCTCTGTTGTTCGATGAGTGCTCAGTCAGCTCTATCGTCTCCGTATCCCATCCTCGTCGCCAGTGTTAAGTCCTGAGCAAGGGCTCAAGGAACGGAGACGAGGCATCGAACTGTGACTTCAACTCTTTATTAGTAATTTCAGAACAGAGCAAAATACTTGGGCAACAGCAGCTCTTTTATAGAGCTGGCTGCTGTCACAACAACCAATGATTTGAGTTTACCACTCTAACAAGTGTCCAATCAGAGATGACCCGCTGTCAGCCAATCAGATCAGCCAGAAACGACCAATCATGACTCGCTATTCACGGGCCAATGAGAAGTGCAGGATTACGAGCCTGCTGTTAATGTAAAGCTATTAGGGTTGTTGATGAATGTGTTAGCTTAGTCCATAACAAATTTGGTGTTGTCTGATTCAATTCTGAAAGAGTGCAAAGAAGACCAGCTAAGATGATAAGCAGTCTGCAGGCTAAACCATAAGATGAATGGCTAAGGCAGAGGTCTCCAAGCTTGGCAACTTTAAGACTTGTAGACTTCAACTCCCAGAATTCTCCAGCCAGTAATGAGAATTCTGGGAGTTGAAGTTCATAAATCTTAAAGTTGCCAAGTTTGGGGATCTATGTATGCTTAGCCTAATGAAGAGAAGGCTTGGGGGAGATGTGATAGCATCTCCTGCAAGTACTTGAAGGGCTATCAAAGGGAAGAGGACATCCATTTAGTGTCCATATCACCCAAGAGGAGAACAAGAGTGAGATGGTATAAGACGGGATGTCAAACTCAATTTAATTGATGACCACCATCAGGGCTGTGGTTGACCTCGGGGGACCGGGGGCATGGCTGTCTGGGTGGGTGGGTGTAGCTGACTAGGTGGGCATGGCCAGCTTGACACACTCCTCAAACAGCTGGCATGTTTCCTCTTTGCATTGAGTAGACTAGGCCAAACCACACTGGCCTAATTGGGTAGATTGGGCCAAAGCTATATTGGCCTGATCTTTCCTCTCTGCATTGAGTAGACTGGACCAAAGCTTTGCTGGCTTTCTTCTTCGCACCAGGTAGACTTGGCTGAAGCTTCGCTGGCCTTATCTTTCCTCTCTGCATTGGGTAGTCTGGGCCAAAATGACGCAAGTAGACTGGGCCGAAGCAACGCAAGCAGACCAGGGTGGCCCCGCGCACCAGATCCAGCCACATCACAAGCCAATTCCAGCCAGCAGGCCTTGAGCATGACACCCCTGTTATAAGATCTTCTGCCTTAAGCAGGAAGTTGGGCTGGAACACCTAGAGCTGGGTTGGAGTAGAAGATTGGACCAGAAAAACAAGGAGAGAAGCAGTGGTGGGATTCAAATATTTTTACCACCGTTTGGGTGGGCGTGGCTTGATGGGCGCACTTCGCATGCGTGCATACACTTTGTGCATGCATTCATGTCAAATGCACACTTTGCACAGGTGCACAGGCATTTGCACAGAGCAGAGGTATTCTAACTCATCTTCTGCAAGCCTGCACTCTCCCGGTTGCTTCAGCAGCTGCTGCACAGCACTCTGCTGTCCTTTGCAAAGCAGCTGTGCTTCAAATTCAGAGGATAAAGGTGAGTATTGGAGCCCGGGTGGGCAGGTGAGCCCAACAGCAGGGTGGTGGAGAGAACCGGTTCGGTCTCCACTGCTCACTGCCGTTACCAGCTCGGCAGAACCAGGCCAAACCGATAGAATACCACCACTGCAGAGAAACAACCTAAACCTAAGGAGAAATTTCCTGACAGTGAGAATCAGTGGAACAACTTGCCTCCAACACTGGAGATTTTCAAGAAGAGGCTGGACAGCCATTTGTCTGAAATAGTATAGGGCAGTGGTCGCCAACCAGTGGGCCGTGAGAAAATTTTGGTGGGCCGCAGATAAATCTTATCCCCAGAGCAACCCCTCTAAAGCGGTTAATCCAGGCTGTGCAGAAACACAAGGCTGGGCCATCCACATGGCCTGTGGAAACCTTCCCCACCCACTCACTCCTTACCCAGAAAACTTGCTGGCTAAATTGTTATTTTTCCTTTTTCTGACCATCAGCTGTTCTGCTGTGCCGGGAGATTTAGATTAGCTAGGAAGCAGGAAATGGTTGGATTTCTTGCTTTCTAGCTAGTCTTTAGATCTTCAGTTCTGCTTTTAAGCACAGCCGAACCTCCCTTAGGATTAAGGTTCTATTATTCAGTGCAGACTCACGGCAAGCAAATTTTATGTGACAGACTGAGCTAGCCGATGACAGATAGATAGATCACTGAATGATTCTGTGACCAACTCAATCTGCCTGCCTGCTTTGCCTGAATTTGGATAAAAAATGTTCTTTTTTATAAAAAAATTCAATATTTATATAAATATTTATAATATTTACATACAAGCCATGCTCAGCCAGTCACATGACCATCAAGCCACACCCACAAATTAGGCCACACCCACAGAACCAGTAAGTGGTCCCTGGGATTTAAAATTATGAGTTTGGTGGTCCTGAGCTCCAAAAGGTTGGTGACCCCTGGACTAGAAGACCTCCAAGGCCCCTTCCTACTATGTTATTCTGCTATTCTGACCTAGGAAATAGCTTCCATGTCTTATGTTTTGTTTTAAGTCAGGCTGGAAGGATGGGAAACAACAATAGCCAAATTCCAGAACTCCAAAGAACTTTCCAACCTGATGTCCACAACAAGGAATGAATTCAGGACAAGGACCCTCAATGATTTCTTACCTTCACACATATTCTAAAAAAAATAAATAAATCACATCTTCACTGGTAAGAAGCCAGGACAAGAAGCAATGGATGGAAACTAATCAAGGAGAGAAGCAACCTAGAACTAAGGAGAAATTTCCTGACAGTGAGAACAAATTAATCAGTGGAACAACTTGCCTCCAGAAGTTGTGGATACTTCAATACAATTTTGAAGAAGATACTGGACTTGTCTGAAATGGTATTGAGCAGGAGGTTGGGCTAGAAGACCTCCAAGGTCCCTTCCAACTCTATTATTCTGTTCTATTTACTGTTACGGTTCTCTTTCTCTTTTCCAAGCGGGGAGGGAACCTCCAAACAAAAGGCACCGCAGTGCAGACCCTTCTTCACACAAACGTTTCCACGAGCCGAAGCGTTGAAGGCACTTCAAGGCACCAACACATCCTTGGGTAAATTGCTCTCTATTAGAATGTCACATATTTCTTACAAATGGCTGCAGTTTCACAACGTGACAGCCAGGCTTGACAATAAAAGTTGGCACTCTTTAAAATATATATATATATATTCCCCTACCAATGGCCCAACCCGCCTGGAGATTGGCATCGCCACTCCTTCCAATGTTCTCCAGTGCCACACATTTATTAGTGCCCAGACACAACAAACACAACTCCCCTCCCCTGGTGTCTGCTGCAAATCAGATAGTCAGAAATGTGTTTTCAGAAAAAATCTGACAGGCATTCTGCTTTGGGTGACTGTGTTTCCCCATAAATAAGGCCCAGTCTTTGTGTGTGTGTGTGTGTATGTATGTATAATTTGCCACCAAGAAAGGCACCGGGTCTTATTTTCGGGGAGTGTCTTCAACTGACTCACCTCACAGCAGTAACACTGACATCCTTACCCAGAAAAAGCCCAGTTCTTCTGCGGTTTCTTGTCGCAGCTTGTTCGTGTCTCTGTCAGAGATCTTCAGGAAAAGTATCTGCGGCTGAGAAATGAGGCCCGGATGGCTGCATGTGTTACCCCCTGCCTCCTTTTTCCCATCGGAGGCCCTTTAGGAAAGGCTCTCTGCAACTGATAACAGAGCTCTGGATCAATCTGAGCAGCAGTTAGCGGCTGTAGAAGAAGTAGGCCAGCAAGGCAAGGCAGGTGTCGGAGTGTGCACAGCCTAACAAATAGGGCAGCTCCACTACCCCCATCCCCATTCTAGCTTAATTTTTACCTATCGGCCTTGCCCCATCTCATGCAACCTGGGCAGGGTCTTAATTCGGGCTTATTTGGGGGGTGGGTAGGGCTTATATTGGGTGCATGTGTAAAGTAAAGTGAGGGCTTACTTTTGGGTTAGGTTGTATTTTCTGGGGAACACATTATTATCCTTTCCCTTTTTTCTATCACCTTTCTGGAAGAAGTTGTGGAGACAGGAAGGAGGAAAGCAAGTTGTGTTCACCTGACAAGCTTTGCCTGGTCAGTTAAAGATTTAGCAGGTGTTGATGTCCAACAGGTTATAGGACTTGGAGATCCATCTCCTTGCTCAGAGCAGGAGACCCTATACCATTTCATATAAATGGTTGTCCATTCTTACCTCTTCTTAAAAATCTCCAGGGATGGAGCATTTACAACTTCTGGAGGCAATCTGTTCCACTGGTTAATTTGTTCTCACCATTAGGAACTTCCTGTTTAGTTCTAAGTTGCTTCTCTCCTTGTTTAGTTTCCATCCATTGCTTCTTGTCCTGCCAGTGTTCTGGAAAATAGGTTAGATATTCAAAACTGCTATCATGTCACCACTAAGGGCTGCCACAAAGAAGAGGGGGGTCAACCTATTTTCGAAAGCACCTGAAGGCAAGACAAGAATGTAACAGAAACTAAGCCACGAGAGAGCCACGAGAGAGCCAGGAGGAATTTCCTGTCAGTGAGAACAATTAATCAGTGGAACAATTTCCCTCCAGAAGTTATGGCTCCTCCTTCAACACGGAGGTTTCTAAGAAGTGTCTTCCAGACTGGAAATTCTACTCCAGTCAAAAGGAAATGTTAAGTTTGGAGCATGGGTGCGAAGAAATGGAGACGAGCCAGGTGAACGGTGAACTTCAACTCTTTATTACATGGTGTGACAACTCAAACAATGGCTGCTATAGCCTTCCTTATATAGGCAACTTATTAACTATTTAACCAATGAAAACCTCGGAGTGCTAGCTCCATTGCCCAATGAGAATGGCTCGTTAATGGCTCATCAGATTCTCTTAAACAGACCAATCTGATCGCGCCATTTAACAGCCAATCAGAAGTGCAGGGCCAGAACCCTGCACTTGACTCCAAGCTCAAGATAACTTTATTCATACACATTTATTCATTCACAACAGGAAAAATAACATGTTTATGGGTGCACTTATTCCTTTCAGATAAACTACATGCAGATGAAGAAGAAAGGAAGGAAGGAAGGAAGGAAGGAAGGAAGGAAGGAAGGAAGGAAGGAAGGAAGGAAGGAAGGAAGGAAGGAAGGAAGGAAGGAATGATTGAATGAAGGTTCATTATGTCATTATATTTTTATAGCAGTTTAGCTTGTACAGGTGCTTTGGAGTAATGCTTATTCTGACAGATGGGAACTATAATTTCTATTTAAAAGGAAAACAACCCTGAATTTCAGATGAATCTCTTCTCCAATGGAAGAATATTTAGAACGTATTATAAATATCAACAAGAATTCCTTGCTTCCTTGACTTATTCACATTTTCCAATCCAGAGATTTATCCACCTCATCAATGAGTCTACGTGACATGCTTGTTTATCAGCTTGTATGTATATGCGTATGTCTTTGTGTGTGTGTATATTTGAGTGTGTTTTGTTTGTGTGTGTTCATGTGTGTATCTCTGTATGCACATATCAGAAACCACACTTCACCTCTCAACCACCGAATGACAAACAACTCCTTCAGGCTTTAAAAATACATGTTTGTTAATTGAATACAATACAGTTAATTATATTAATTTAACTGTGATTGAAATCAATTGTCTGTATAATAGAGTATCCCATGTACCAAACACTTTGGTCTCTATGTGTCCAAACCCATTGCTCTCTTCAACTCTCATCCCACAGGAGCGCAGAGGTGGGATAGCATAACTTCTCTTTGAATTTACTAGCAAAAACAGCTTAAGAGAAAAGTCGGGGGGAAGGATAGAAATTAATTAATAGGGAAGGAAAGGGAAGGGAAGGGAAAAGGGGAAGGGGAAAGAAGGAGGGGAGGGGAGGGGAAAATGAAGGAAGTAAGGAGGAGAGGGAAAGGAAAGGGAAGGAAGGGAAGGGAAGGAAAAGGAAAGGAAAGGGAAGGGAAGGGAAGGAAAGGAAGGGAAGGAAGGAAGGAAGGAAGGAAGGAAGGAAGGAAGGAAGGAAGGAAGGAAGGAAGGAAGGAAGGAAGGAAGGAAGGAAGGAAGGAAGGAAGGAAGGAAGGAAGGAAAAATGTCAGGAAAAAGAGAAGTGGGGAGGAAGGAGTAAATGAAGGAAAGAAATAGGGATTGGAAGACAGAAAGGAAAGGAAAGCAAAGAGGAAGAAAGGAAGGGAGGGAGGGAGGGAGGAAGGGAACAAGGAAGAGAGGAAGGAAAAGGGGAAGGATGAAGGTTGGATAAAAATGAGGTAAGGGAAAGAACTGATTGCAGAAGAGAACCAGAACTTTGATGACCGCCCTCCCTCCCTTTCTTTTATCTTCTCTCCCTTTCTCCCATCTGTTGTTCTCTCTCTTTCTCCTTCCTTCCTTCTCCCTCTTTCCCCCTGCTTTCTGCCTTTCCTCCCTCCCTTCTCCCTCTTTCTCCTCCCTCCCTTCCTTCTCCCTCTTTTTCCTCCCTCCCTCCCTCTTCTGTTTATCCTCCCTCCCTTCCTTTGTTCTCAGTCAACTAGTAGCCATTGTGACTTTTTTTGAAAAACAACCAAGCTCTCTTTCCAGCCCACAGAGGACCATCAGCTGAAGGAAGATCTACTTGTCTTCCAAATGTTGAGAAGCCCCCATGAGAGCATTTTGATGAACCTCTTTGTGTATCCATGGAATCCTTTGGGACAATCTTACAAAAGGTAAAGATCCTCTTGAATTCAGCACAGTCCTTGGGAGCCTCATAGGGCAATGATACCAAAATGCTATTTTATTCACTTTTCCAGAGAGTTTGTTTTGACATCTAAGCATCGTCTTCAGTTCTAGGTTTCCTCTGGTATCCTGCATCAGAGGACCAATCGGTGCCATTTCAAATAGTAACATTAACAGTCATAAATTTATGGTGACAAAGCACGGAAGATTCCTCCCAATGACAAACATCACATCATTAAGTCATAGCTAGATTTAATCATGGTTTATTGAATAAACCAAAAGGGCAGAGCTCATGTGACACATTGTCCATTTTCTTTCCCAGCTATCTTAGTTACCTCAGGGTTCAAGCTGAATATTTAATGCCACATCTCTCTTTTCTTTATTTCAGGGGTCTCCAAACTTGGCCAATTTAAGACTTGTGGGCTTCAACTCCCAGAATTCCTATATGGCTGGCTGAGGAATTCTGGGAGTTGAAGCCCACAAGTCTTAAATTGGTCAAGTTTGGAGATTCCTGCCTTATTTCATTAGAAATAGCAATCATACTTAGACCTATATACCGCTTCACAGTGCTTTATAGCCCTCTCTAAGTGATTTACAGAGTCAGCCGATTGCCCCCAATAATCTGGGTCCTCATTTTTACCCTTCCTCAGAAGGATGAAAGGCTGAGTCAACCTGGAGCCTGGTGAGATTCGAACTGCCAAATTGCAGGCAGCTGGCAGTCAGCAGAAGTAGCCTGCAGTGCTGCACTCTAACCACTGAGCCACCGTGGTTCAATACCATAGAAACTTGAAAGGTGTTCTGTAATATAGATACTGTTGGAAGGAGATAGGCTGAAAGGTTTTCTAAAGGCCCTGGACTATGAGAGATAACTTCGCCAGAGTGCAAGTCCCCCCCTCAAAATTACTTACTTTATAAAAAAAATCATTCAGAATAGAACTGGAAGGGACCTTGGAGGTCTTGTAGTCCAACCTCCTGCTTAAGCAGGAGACCCTATACCATTTCAGACAAATGGTTATCCCGTTTCAATTTTGAAAGCCTCCAGTGATGGAACACCCACAACTTCAGGTGTTCCACTGGTTAATTGTTCTTCCTGTAAGGAAGTTTCTCCTTATAGTTCCAGATTGCTTCTCTCCTTGATTTGTTTCCATCCATTGTTTCTTGTCTTGCCTTCTGGTGCTTTGGAAAATAAGTTGAACCCCTCTTCTTTTTGGCAGCCCCTCAAATACTGGGATGCTGCTATCATGTTCCCACTAGTCTTTCTTTTGTTGACTGTACACTAGCCATACCCAATTCTAGCAACTGTTCTTCGTATGTTTTAGCCTCTAACCGCCTTTGTTGCTCTTCTCTGCACTCTTTCCCTGAGTCTCAACATATTTTTTTTAATAGTCTGGTGGCCAAAACTGGATTCTGTATTCTAAATGTGGTCTTACTAATGCTTTATAAAGCGGTACTAACACTTCACATGATCTTGATTCTATCTCTCTGTCAATGCAGCCTAGGACAGCACTGGCTTTTTGGGCAGCTGCCACACAAAGTTGGTTCAAATTTAAATGGTTGTCCGCCTGAACTCCAAGATCCTTCTCACAGTTGCTGGCATTGAGGTAGAGGTAGGCTGATGATCCTGGACTATCAGACGTAGTTTCAACAGAGTGCAATTTCTCTAAAATGTTATAAAAGAAGAAGGCAAAGGGGAAGGGGAAGGCAAAGGAGATGGAGATGGAGATGAAGATGGAGATGGAGAAGGAGACGGAGGAGAAGGAGAAGGAGAAGGAGAAGGAGAAGGAGAAGGAGAAGGAGAAGGAGAAGGAGAAGGAGAAGGAGAAGGAGAAGGAGAAGGAGAAGGAGAAGGAGTAGGAGTAGGAGTAGGAGAAGGAGAAGGAGAAGGAGAAGGAGACAGAGAAAGAGAAGGAGATGGAGAAGGAGACAGAGAAGGAGTAAGAGTAGGAGTAGGAGAAGGAGACAGAGAAGGAGTAGAAGTAGGAGTAGCAGTAGCAGTAGGAGAAGGAGACAGAGAAGGAGAAGGAGATATTTCCTTAATGCATAGCCTCAAATTTCCTTTTTGTGACTTGCAATGAGAAGGCTCTCTCATATTAGAAGCTCATTTCCCTCATTTCGCACATTAGGTGAGCATAATTTGATGAGGGGAACAATATGATGGTCACCTTCATTATTATGGGAAAATTATGCCACCTTGATAAAACCCTCCTATAAATTTGCCTTTGACATTTGTTCCCATACAAAAAGAGAAAGGAACAAGGTAAAATGTGTGCTCAATTTCCTTAGATGGATCATAAGACCCTCAATTATAGCTCTCTTATTTGTTAGCCAGGGAGATGAAAGATGAGATGACAATAATACAACATCTATTTTCTGCATATTATAATATTTAGCAATAGCATTGAGGGATTGATTGATTGAATGAATGAATGAATGACTGATAGACAGACAGACAGAAGAGGTGATTCCACCAGACTGTCAATTATTTGGAAGCCTGCATACACAAACAAAAAAATCTCCACACCACAAACCAGGCAAACATTCGGGCACAAACAGATCCCCCCTGATACCTCCAGCTCAAACACACCCCAACCAGGCACCCAGATGAAACCCAGCTTCCTAATAAATGATGGCCATCCATTTACTTGAAGCCAAGCCACACTAAAAGCCTCCAATACAGGAACACAATGTTGCCAGTCAATCAAGACAAAAAAAAAGCCACAAAACAGATAGAAGTTATTAGAAACACCAATCAAGCAGAACACAGCAAACTCCAAGACCAATAAACACAGACTAAGACTCCCAACCAATCAGGATGAATAAAAAAACCATTCTGGCACAGCAGTAAGCTAGCCCCAAATTGAAATCTGAAACCACTGTAAAAGTCTGACTCACAGATGAACACAATACAGAAGCCTAAGAGAGAGAGAGGGGGGGGATTGATGGATGGATGGATGGATGGATGGATGGATGGATGGATGGATGGATGGATAGATAGATAGATAGATAGATAGATAGATAGATAGATAGATAGACAGACAGATAGATATGAAAAGGATGGGTGGGTGGGTGAGTGGATGGATGGATGGATGGGTAGATTAGATATAGATAGATATCCCACCTTTGTTAATGGGCCATTAAGACAGGGGCCAGTCTACTCTACATAACAAAGGTCTACCTCCTTCAGGCAGAGCCATTTAATTGCCCTTCATTGCATCACCCATTAAGTTTCAACCAAACTTAGCACACAGACAATCTACAAACCTAACTATGACCTCTGACAGCAACCAATCAGGATACTCTTCCTGTGCCCCAGGAAGTTCAAAGCCCAGAGAGGGCATAAACCCCAGGGACTCTCAGCATCTCTTCCTTTTTCCCCAGGATCTCCAAGCCATGTGGTCCTGTCCACCCTTAAGCCATCTTTCCAAGCAGTCCCCATGTTTCCAGTGTCTTTTTTCCCCACTTGGAACTGAATCCAGAAGGATATTTTTCCAGTGATGATAGATAGATGATAGATAGATAGATAGATAGATAGATAGATAGATAGATAGATAGATAGATAGAAATAGATATACAGGGACAAACAGATTATATATATTTGTTTTCTGAGGTTCTCGCGGGTATTTGTATGTGGATCTTTGGTTATTCAGGTTTTCTCCCGCATAAGATTGGAAGTATCTAGGCAACGTTTCGATGAAGTCTCATTCATCATCTTCAGGCTTGGTCTTCAGCTCTGGGCTTCTCAGAGTGATGTGAGCTTGCAGCTGCTTCTTCCTTTTAACTGCTAGTGGGGGTGTGACTTGATTGGGTGGGGGCTTGGCTGTGTTCTGATTGGGTGGGGGTGTGTTCTCATTGGTTGGTGGTTTGGCTGTGTTTTGATTGGCTGGAGGCATGTTCTGTTTAGGTGGGGGCTTGGTTGTGCTCAGGTTAGTCTTAGCTGCTGGGGATTTGAGCTGGTGAGCTGTGATCTTGCTGTTTGGCTTCGAGTTCGTGGTCGTGCTGCATCTTCATGGTGGGGGTCAGTTCGCTTCATGTATGGCTCAGAGGGGTTTGAAGTGGGTAGTGATGCAGCTGCAGTGCGGCTTCTGGTCCGTGGTCGTGTCTCATCTTCTGTGTGGGTGTGAGTCTGCTTTGTATGTGGAAGTGTGGTGGTGGCATCTTGTGTGGCTCTCAGGGATGTGGGTCTGGTGTCATTCTTCATGTTAGCTACTCGTCTGTTCATGAGGGCGGGTTTCCAAATGGCTGGTAGGCGGGAGGTATCATCTCGTTTATTCATGCTGTGTGGGCGTTTTTCTATCTCTATGGCTTCTCTGATGATTCTGCTGCTGAAGTGTTCGGTTTTGGCGATAGTTCTGGTATTTTTAAAGTCAATCTCATGTCCTGTGGCTTTGAGGTGTTGGACCAGGGAAGAGGTCGGTTCTTCCTTTTTGATTGAGTTCTTATGTTCTTCAATGTGTGCACCTATTCTTCTGTTAGTCTGTCCAATGTATGTGGTGGGGCAGGCAGTGCAAGGGATTTCGTATACTCCTTGATTTTCTAACTCGATTTTGTCCTTAGGGTTTCTTAGGATGGTGGATATCTTTCTGTTTGTGCAGAATGCTTTCTTAATGTTGTGTTTTTGGAGGATCTTGCTGATTTTGTCTGTAGTGCCTTTTATATATGGGAGGAGGGCTTTGCCATTCTCTTGTTCTTTGTCTTGGATTTTGGCAGGGGTTTCTTTTTGGAAAGGGGTTTTCTTTTTCTCTTTTCACAGCCAAACTCCCAACCAATCAGAACACCCCCCCACCCAATCAGAACACAGCCAAGCCCCCACCCAATCAAGTCACACCCCCACTAGCAGTTAAAAGGAAGAAGCAGCTGCAAGCTCACATCACTCTGAGAAGCCCAGAGCTGAAGACCAAGCCTGAAGATGATGAATGAGACTTCATCGAAACGTTGCCTAGATACTTCCAATCTTACGTGGGAGAAAACCCGAATAACCAAAGATCCATATGTATGTATGTATGTTTCAGCAGAATTTCATCTGCCATCATCAGGCTTCTGTATAGTGTTCATCTGTGAGTCAGACTTTTACAGTGGTTTCAGATTTAAATTTGGGGCAGCCTATTGCTGTGTCAGAATGGTTTTTTCTTCCTCCTGATTGGTTGGGAGTCTTGGTCTGTGTTTATTGGTCTTGGAGTTTGCTGTGTTTTGCTTGATTGGTTTTTCTAATATCTTCTGTCTGTTTTTTGGCTCTTTTTGTATCTTGATTGGCTAGCAACATTGTGTTACTTTATTGGAGGCCTTTAGTGCAGCTTGGCTCCGGGTAAATGGATGGCTATCATTAGTTAGGAAGCTGGGTTTCATCTGGGTGCCTGGTTGGGGTGTATTTGAGCTGGAGGTATCAGGGGGGATCTGTTTGTGCCCAGGTGTTTGCCTGGCTTGTGGTGTGGAGATTTTTTTGTTTGTGAGTGCAGGCTTCCAAATGATTGACAGTCTGGTGGAGTCATCTCTTCTATTCATGCTTTCTGGTCTTTTTTCAATCTCTATGGCTTCTCTGATGATTCTGTGGCTGGGGTTTTCTATAGTGGCTAGGGTTTTGGTGCCATTGAAGTTGATGCTATGACCTGTGGCTTCCATGGGTTGGACGAGTGAGGAAGTGTGTTCCAGCTTTTTGACTGCATTTTTGTGTTCATCCAGGCGGGTACTTATTCTTCTATTGGTCTGCCCAATGTATGTGGCTGGGCATGATGCACAGGGGACTTTGTATATGCCTTGGTTTTCCAGGTCAATTTTATCTTTGGGGTTTCTAAGGATGGCTGCTATTTTTCTGTCTGTTTTGAAGGCAGTCTTGATGTGATGTAAGTACCCACGAAAACTTAAGAAAACATATATATATATATATATATATATATATATATATATATATATATATATATATATATATATATGTGTGTGTGTGTGTGTGTGTGTGTGTGTGTGTGTGTGTAGATATATAGATGTAGATATATTACATTTCTGTATATATGTATGTATGTATATATGCATATATAATTAAATTGTTTTTGTGGTGTTATTATCTTCCCAGATGCACAGCAGAGAAATACAATTATTCAAATTTAGAAGCCCTACAAATTTGGCACACGCTTGTTTGCATTCAAAATTCCTACACGTTATAGAGAAATTATGCTGCATTTCCTACCACATCGTTTGGCTCTTATGTTCTCCCTGAACCATTTATTAGAGAGAGAACATTAGAGGAAATATGCCATTTAGGTTAAGGGCCCCTTTCAAGAACAAATGTATTTGTGCAGAGCAAATATTTCCATATGTCACCCTGCCTTTTGATCACAGTTGTGATAGAAGCACCGACAGGCATATTGTGATGAAATATGCAAGTCTTTTGGGATGGGGTGGGATGTGAAAAAGTGATTGGGGTACAGAAGGCTAAGGTTTTTAAGTTTTTTTTTTTAAATGAAGAAAATCAACCATTTCTATCAGAAATGGTGTAGACTTTCCTGCTTATGGGGGGGGGGAGGTTGGACTAGATGACCTATGAGATCCCTTGCAATTCTGTTAATCTGTTTGTCAGGTTCTGGCAGTTACCCCAATTAAATCATGAGTCTCAAGCCAAGCTTCCAAAACTTCAAAAGGATTTATTGGGAGTTAACATGCCAGCACTGCCTGGGTGTAGCCGACTCTGAGACACATCATTCATGGTCACCCTTGACCCTGGTTTTCTCCCACCCTCTGGATGTACCGTAATTCATAGTCTCCAATGGGACACCTCCATAGCCAAGAGTCATCAATCATGCTCTCCAGTTAGAATTTTACGCGGCAGAAACTTCGCTCACCTAGTTACTATCTTTGAAAACTATTTAGTAAAACAGTGGACATTGTGACAGTGCAATGGAAATCCTATCTGTTTTTTTAAAACCTATATTTCCATAAATAAAAGCGCACCAAAATTAAACAGGCCATTTACACCATGGACCGATATCACGGAAAATATTCAATATTCAACAACACCATGGAGACTTTTTTTTTTTTTTTTTAACAACAAGTCATTTACCTTAAGCCTGGAACAACCGTTGTAAAACAAATACTTTGATGTACATTCTTCCTTCGTGTTTTCTTTTGATTATATATTCATTTTGTTTAATTTCAAAGAGAAGTCAAAGAATTAGAATGCTTGGAACATTAACATTCAAATGGTAATTAATATTGATAGAATTTCCTCTTCTCTTCCCTCCCCCCCCCCTTTCACATTTAATGCTCGAAGGCGTCTACATAATAGAATATTAAGGCTCTAAGCGTACTATATAGATATCATTGCATTGAAATAACATATTGTACTAAAACTGAGGAGATGGAAGAATAGATGACTTATATGGCTAGGTTTAATAATATGTCAGAGCACTGAGTGAGTTTTATACAAATATTTTATGAATGTATTTTTATTGTACAAAGCTACTTCTTCTCATTCCCTTCCTCCTATCCTTCTCCTTCTTTCCCTTCTCCTTCCCCTTTTCCTTCTCCATCTCCTTCTCTTTCTTCCTCTCCCTCTTCTTCTCCCTCTTCCTCTCCTTCTTCTCCTTCCCCTTCTCCTTCTTCTCCATCTCCATCTCTTTCTCCTTCTCCCTCCCTCTCTCCCTCTCCTCCTTCTCTTTCTCCCCCACTCTCTCTTTCCCCTTCCCCTTCTCCTTTTTCTTCTTCGTCTCCCTCTCCCTCCCTCTCCCTGTCCTTCTCCTCCTTCTCCTTCACCATCTTCTTCTCCCTCTCCCTCTTCTTTCCTTCTCCCTCTCCCTTTCCCTCTCCTTTTCTCTCTCCCACTCCTTCCCCTTCTCCTTCCCCATCCCTTTCCCTTTCCTTCCATCCTCCTCCTCCTCTTTCCTCCTACAAACCCACTTCTTTCCACCACTGGTGATGTTACCTCATGTGGCCATGAAATGTCTGCAAGAAAACATATATTCTCCTTTATTCGCTATAATTGTGGTGGCTTTCATTGTCCATATAATTCAAGTACATTTTGGGTGTTGGGATCCTTTACCTCCAAAGGGCTTTCTGGTATGTTCCCTAACTTCCATCCCTGGATATCAGTGTGTTGCAGATTGTAGACATAATCTTTCCCTATTCAGAAAAATTAAATTCTTTTTAACATGAAGCAACCTAAAACTAAGGAGAAATTTCCTGATAGTTAGGACAGTTCATCAATGGAACGACTTGCCTCCAGAAGTTGTAAATACTCCTACACTGGAAGCTTTTAAGAAGAGATTGGACAACCATTTGTCTGAAGTGGTGTGTAGGGTTTCCTGCCTAAGCAGGGGGTTGGACTTAAGGAGAAAATTCTTAACACTGAGGACAATTAACCAGTGGAACAGCTGGCCTTGAGAAACTCTGGGTCAACCTGTTTTCCAAAGCACCCAAAGGCCAGACAAAGAACAATGGATGGAAACCAATCAAGGAGAGATTCAGCCTGGAAATAAGGAGAAAGTTCCTAGTTGTGAGGACAATTAACCAGTGAAACAGCTTGCCACCAGAAATTGTGGGTGCTCCATCACTTGTCTGAAATGGTACAGAACTCCTGCCCGAGCAGTGGGCTGGACTAGAAGATCTCCATTGTCCCTTTCCAGCTCTATTCAGATTGACCTTCAAGGTCCCTTCCAACTCCAGTATTCTATTATTCTGAAGTTCAGATCCCACCAATTGCAGATGCCAGGTGGTGTGTGAATTTTACCACCAGCCAGCTCTGTGAGATGGTGGCATCTTTCCCCTTACTTCCCACTGCAGCATTTTTTTTTCTCAATGGTAATTAATGGGGTAGTAAAATCAGCAAAAAGGCAACATTGAGATCAGGTGCATGGGGGAATAAAAAGACACAAGGGAGAGACTAAATGGGCAATAATTGCAGGTTATTATATACTCTGCTACCTTGCAATGGAAATCTAGTTAGCTATTAGTAAAGTAGTAAGGACTAATCAAGTGGACAAGGAAGAAAAGAGGCTCTTGCAGGGGAAGAGATGGTAGGCTACTCAACCAACAAAGGAGGAGAAAATGAATAGGAACAGCTATAGAGTTGTCACCAAATTCCACCTAAGATGAAGTATATAGAATAACAGAGTTGGAAGGGACCTTGGAGGTTTTCTAGTTCAACCCCCTGACCTTATACCCGTGATGGCGAACCTATGGTATGCGTGCCACAGGTGGCATGCAGAGCCATTTGTGCCGGCACACGAGCTGCAGGCAAACTTACCTCACTGTGCATGTGCGCCCCTCACAGCTGATTTTCGGGCAGTTTGAGGCCTTTTTTGTCCTCCCAAAGGCTTGAGGAAGGCTTCTGCAGGCTTTGCAGGCTGAAAACTAAGCCTGTTTCATCACCTCCGGTATTTCCGGAAAAACAGGAAGTGATGAAATGGGCCTAGGTTTTGGCCTGAAAAGCCTTGCAGAAGCCTTCCTCAAGCCTTTGGGAGGACGAAAAAGGCCTCAAACTGCCCGAAAATAAGCTATGAGGCGCATTGCAGGTAAGGGGGTGGTGGGGATGGATGGGTGGGGATTGTGCACACATGTGTAAGGGGCATGCACAATTTTTGGCACAGGAGCCCAAAAAGGTTAGCCACCACTGCATTATACCATTCTGGACAAATGGCTACTCTGTAGTAGCTTGTCAGGTATTAGAAGACAGGAGGAGGAGGGGAAGGGAAGGGAATGGGGAAGGAGAAAGAGGAGAAGGAGAAGGAGAAGACAGGAGGACGAGGTTGTCAATTCAGAAAATATCAAATAATAGAAAATATTTCTTCCATCAGTAAGAGTGTGTGAACTGTTAGTACCATTTAATAATGCATTAATAAGACCACACTAGGAATATCGCATCTAGTTCTGATCTCCAATATATAAAAATGATGTCGAGACTCTGAAAAGAAAACAGCAACAAACATGATTAAGGGACTAGAAGCTAAAATATATAAAGAATGGTTGTAGGAATTGGGTATGTCTAGTCTAGTGAGAAGAAGGACTAGGGGACGACAACATGATAGCAGTCTTCCAATTTGAGGGGCTCTTACAAAGATGAAGGTGAGTTAATCTATTCTCCAAAGGACTTAAAGGCTAGACAAGAAGCAATGGATGGAAACCAATAAAGGAGAGAAGCAATCTGGAACTAGCAGGAATTTCCTGACATGGAGAACAATAAACCAGTGGAACAGAAGTTGCCTTCAGAAGTTCTGGGTGCTCCAACACTGGAGGTTTTTAAGAAGAGACACAACAGCCATTTGCAATGATATGGGGTCTTCAGCTTGAGGAGGGGGTTGGACTAGATCTCCAGGGTCCCTTCCAACTCTGTTATTCTGACCTAGGAAATAACTTCCATCTCTAATGTTTTGTTTTAACTCAGGATGGGAGGATGGGAAACAATAATAGCCAACTCCAGAACCCCAAATAAGTATTCAACCAGATGTCCACAATAATGAACAAATTCAGAACAAAGACCGCCTCCCAAAGATTTCTTCCCTTCACACATCTTCTAAGAAAAACCACTTCTTCACAGGTCAGAATTCCCATGAGATGATTTCAAAGAAGAGATGCCATGTAGGAAAAAGAGTCCGAGCAAGAATTTCCAGCCAGCAGAGGGAGCAGAAGCCCTACCACAATCAACAACACAGTCAGAACTGAACTTCTTGAGTCAGAACTAAAGAAGCTTCTTGGATGAGAAGCAAGACAACTTCAAGGTAAAACAACGTCCAGCTGTCTTTTGAAAAAAAAGGCACCTTTGGGACAACCATGACCTGGATTGATTGAGAAGCTACATAGACAATCAACAACACAGTGCACATTTCATTGGCTGTAGCATTATCTGAACACACTCTGTGGTTTGCTTAAAGATGGTTTTTGGTACCCAGCTAGGAGAAACATTGCCTGGCTTCTCCATGCCATCTTTCCTCCTAGGTCTTGTATACTGCTGGCTTCTTCAGGCCTGGAGGAGGTTAACTTGCCATGAGACAACTTTCTGCAGGACAATTCAAGAATTCTATTTAATTGTTTTAAATGATTATGTAATTTTTATTGTTCACATTTCATTTTGCCCCTCCTTTGGCCTCCTTTCCTCCCCCTCCCCCTCCCCCCTCCCCCCTCCTCTTCCTCCTCCTCCTCCTTCTTCAGATCCTATTTTTATCAACAGCCACAGGAAAAAGTGCTGCTAAGTTTTGTCCAAACCGGTCCCTTAGATTTTGAAGCCATGATGTTCTTCTTCTTCTGCCTGGACCTTCGTTTGCCTTCAATCTTTCCCCAGAGGATTAAGTGAAGGATGCCGTATTTTTCCGGGTGTTGCATCACATGTCCAAAATATTTTATGCTTTTGATGATTTCCCTTGGCTTTCCCAGGTGGCTTATCACCTCCTCATTTCTGATTTTGTCAACCCAACTTGTAGGTAACAGCCACCAGTAAACCCACATTTCAAATGCTTCTAGTCTCTTCAAGTGGCTTTCTGTCGGAGACCAACTCTCCACTCCGTAGAGCAGGATAAAAAAGATGGAGCATCTGACAAGCCTGGTTTTCAATCTTAGACTTGTGTCATGACTGCAGAAGACCTTTTTCATTCTGAAGAATCCTTCCTTTAATGATTCTATCCCACCATTTCTTTGATAGTAGTATAACTTTTGTCCTGTGATGAATTATCCCTTGGCAGGTTGGCCATGGTGAATTTTGCCCCTACACCATTTTGTCAGAAATGGTGTTAGGTCTCCTGCTTAGGTGGGGGGTTAGACTAGAATTCAGTGGTCACCAACTGATGATCCAGGGACCACTGGTGGTCTGCGAGAAAACTTTGGTGGTCCTCAGAGAAATGTCACCCCACCCCACAAAACAATCCCAAAAGCAATTAATCCAAGCTGCGTGGCAACACAAGGCTGTGTCACCCACATGGCCCACAGGAACACAAGACTTGCATCGCTTGCATGGCGAACAACACAAAGTAGTGAGGGGAGGGGGGCAAAGGGCGGAGGAGGGGAGCTTGCTCCACTCACCCCACACACCTGGCCTGGCCACCGGGCTGTTTCTTTCTGCTTCTTTCTTCTGCTGCTTTTGTCTGCATGCAAGGAAAGCAGCAAAACTCTTTCTCTCTCTCCTCAAACTCCGCCAGAAATGAGTCTTTGGGACCCTGCAAGGCTTCCTGTTCCAAGAGGCTGTATCAATACAACAAGTCTCACAAAAACTCATCTCTGGTGGAGTTTAGGGAAAGAAAGACTTCTGTTGCTTCTGCTGCTTTCCTTGCATGAAGCCAAAAGTCTCTCTTCTCTCTCTCCCTCCCCCTGAGAACAGAGCTGGAGACAGTATCCTGTGATCCCAAATAAAGAACAATCGGTAGGACAACGGGGCGGGGGATTTTCCTGCAGACTTTTTTGGGATTTTCCCAGGGTCTCTGGTCCGTGGGATTTAAAATGATGGGTTTGGTGGCCTCTGAGATCCAAAATGTTGGTGACCCTTGGACTGGATGCCCTACAAGGTCCCTTCCAACTCCATGAATTTGTAATCTGTAATTTGTGATCTGAATTGTCCTAGACCCCTTCTGACCAGAATTAATTGGAACAAATCTTTTGAGCGTGGGATGACTCAATAGTCCATACACACCTGTGATTTTGGCAAGGGTTGAATCCTTTGGATGAATTCCACAAATGGAATTCAGAAAATCTCAGAAAGGTCTGAGAAAAGACAATAACTTTAGAAAATAAGGCAGTCAGAAAGGAATTAATGAGACATTTCCGTGTCCTTCCTTGTCCTAGCTGCTCTTCAAGTGCTTCTTTCCACTGAGGATCCATCTGTTTTGATTGCCAACCATTTAGGTTGTCTGGCAGGAAAAGCACCATCACAGCCAGCCCTTTGAGGTAGGCCAAATCAAGAAACATGTGAACCGGCACTTCTAGGAATGCTCTTTGTGGTTTTAAGGGAAGAGTGACAGAATTTTAAAAGTGTGTTTGAATTTTTTCTCTACTCCATGTTATACCTAACAAAATTAAGTTGGATTGTTTCTCTCCCTCTTTCTGGAGGATGAATAATCTTTTTGAAAATTCTTTCTTAATGTTAGATCATTACTTCTTCCTTTCCAAAATCAAATCCATACTTCATTTCTTTTTTTCCTGATTGCCTATCCCTCCCTCCTTTCCTTTCTTTTCCTTTCTTTCTTCCTTTCTTCCTTGTTTCTTTGGAAAGAAAGGAGGGAGGGAAAGAGGAACAGAGGGAGGGATGGAGGGATGGAGGGGAGGATAGAGGAAAGAATAGAATAGAATAGAATTCTTTATTGGCCAAGTGTGATTGGACACACAAGGAAATTGTCTTTGATGCAAATGCTCTCAGTGTACATAAAAGAAAAGATACATTTGTCAAGAGTCAAAAATCATCAGGTATAACACTTAATAATAGTCATAGGGTACAATAAGCAATCAAATACTAGGAAACAGTCCATATAAATCGTAAGGATACAAGTGACAAAGTTGCAGTCATGCAGTCACAAGTGGGAGGGGGTGGGTGATAAGGAGTGATGAAAAGATTAATAGCAATAGTAGTGCAGATTTTGTAAATAGTTGGACAGTGTTGAGGGAATTATTTGTTTAGCAGAATGATTGCATTCGGGAAAAGCTGTCCTTGTGTCTAGTTGTTCTGGTGTGCAGTGCTCTATGGCATCATTTTGGGTAGGAGTTGAAACAGTTTATGTCCAGGATGTGAGGAAAGGGAAGGGAAGGGAAGGGAAGGAAAGGAAAGGGAAGGGAAAGGAAAGGGAAAGGAAAGGGAAAAGAAAGGGAAAGGAAAGGAAAGGAAACGAAGGGAAAGAAAAGAAGAAGAAAGGAAAGGAAAGGAAAGGAAAGGAAAGGAAAGGAAAGGAAAGGAAAGGAAAGGAAACTTAGTATTTGCTAAGAGAGGTTTCAAAAGATAAGGAGAGAGGAAGATTGCTTTTGAAATAATTTAAATCACATAATGAAACAGCTGCCAATTAAGTTCTGATCTCATTAATTTCACTCCAAATGAACAGAGAAATATCCACAAAAGATGAAAGAGCTAAGCTCCAGAAAAGCATGTATGAAAAGTATTTAATGTTTGAACTTGGATATTCTATTTAAGATTCTTGATGAATGAAATCAATGAGAGGTTGCTGCTCTTCGGTGAGATATTCAGCTTTTGTTTCATTGACTCTGTTCTGAGCTATGATCAGTCTTCGGTAGAACCAAATTATTCTTGGTCCATCTCTTAACTAGTCTGGAGAAATGTGTTCTCTTCTAAATATGGAGGTGGTGGTGGAAGTAGTGCAGGAGATGACCAAGCTGAGCCTGAGGGAGAGGCAGAGGTGGGATTCCATCGGTTTGGACCGGTTCTACAGAACCGGTTGTTATGATTCTCTGCAGTTCAGCCAACCAGCAAATCATGCCCCTGGCTAGGCCCTCCCTTCTCTGCCCGCCCCCCCCTCCCCACCCAGAAACTCCTTATCATGCATGTGTGACATTGCTGACTGTGTTCTCCCCCGCCCAGCCACTCCTTAAGGCATTTCTTTTTACTTTTCCCCTCCTAACAATCAGCTGTTCTGATGATGATCAACTGTGCCAGGATCCCTCTCTTTGTCTTACTGCTTTGCCCAGGAGGCAAAAAGGGGTGTGTGGGAGGGGTGTGCGCTGCTCCCTCCTGCTCTCCGTTTTTTGCCTTCCTGGGTCCCAGGGAAGCTTCCTGGGAGCAAAAATGAAAAAAAAAAAAACCTAGGAGGCTTGCCTAAATCCCAGGAGGCCCAAAAATGGAGTGCAGGGGGGTGCTGCCAAAAAGAAGATGAAGCCACACCCACCCAGGAAAGGGAAGGGAAGGGAAGGAAAGGAAGGAAAGGAAAGGAAAGGAAAGGAAAGGAAAGGAAAGGAAAGGAAAGGAAAGGAAAGGAAAGGAAAGGAAAGGAAGGGAAGGGAAGGGAAGGGAAAGGAAAGGAAAGGAAAGGAAAGGAAAGGAAAGGAAAGGAAAGGAAAGGAAAGGAAAGGAAGGGAAGGGAAAAGAAAGGAAAGGAAAGGAAAGGAAAGGAAAGGAAAGGAAAGGAAAGGAAAGGAAAGGAAAGGAAAGGAAAGGAAAGGAAAGGAAGGGAAGGGAAGGGAAGGGAAAGGAAAGGAAAGGAAAGGAAAGGAAAGGAAAGGAAAGGAAAGGAAAGGAAAGGAAAGGAAAGGAAAGGAAAGGAAAGAAAAGGAAGGGAAGGGAAGGGAAGGGAAAGGAAAGAAAGGAAAGGAAGGAAAGGGAAAGGAAGGGGAAAGGAAAGGGAAAGGAAAGGGAAAGGGAAGGAAAGG
>CM066329.1:376495134-376517634 GCA_033807585.1 Hydrophis major
GAGCACGGGTGCCAAACTGGATTTCATTGAGGGCTGCATCAAGGTGGTGTCTGACTTTGGAGGGGGCAGGCGCCAGCATGATGCCACTTATATCAGGGGTGCCTGTGGTATCCCAAGCACTCTGCCAGCAAAAACAGGCTCCCAGCCTCCATTTTCAGCCACAACTGGCAGGAGGGCTGCAGGAAGCCATCACAGCTGAAAATGGAGCCTGGAATGGCTGTGTGCAGCCCTCCAAGCTCCATTTTCACTGGCAGAGGCACCATGGGCTGGTTCTTTGCTGTTTCCAGGGTGGCCCCACAGGCCAGATCTAACCACCCCACAGGCTGGATCCGGCCCCTGGACCTTGAGTTAGACACCCCTGTTATAGAGAGTGTTAACATACAATAAACCTTTGAATTCCATGGATTCCTGATTTCCAGTGCTTGACTATCTGTCTGTCTGTCTGTCTGTCTTCCTGTCTGCCTGTCTGTTTGTCACCTATCCTATTATATCTCTCTATCATCTCTGTCTCTCTTTCTCTCTCATCATCTACCTATATCTATCAAACTATCATCTATCAATCTATCTAGCTACCATCTATCTATCATTTATCTATCTGTCTGTCTGTCTATCTGTCTAATATATCTCTATCCATCCATTCATCAATCACCTGTGTGTGTGTCATTCTATATCTATCTATCTATCTATCTATCTATCTATCTATCTATCTATCTATCTATCTATCTATCACCTATTTGTTTATCATCTATCTATCATCTATCTGTCATCTATCATCTCTGTCTGTAAAATATATTGTATTTATTTAAAACATTCATATATCCCTCCCCATCGTCGGCCAAGATGTGAGTAATCTCCCAATCAAGAATTAAAACAGAATAAAAAACACATTAAAATTGTTATAACCATAAGCATTAGAAATAAAAACATGTGTGCCAAGTCAAACTTCCAAAATGCAGTTATCTCTCCTGTCCCAGTGCTTGGGGGGAAAGCCAGGTCTATGGTGCTTTTCAGAAGACTAAAAGGGTAGAGACCACCAAATGTCAGGGGAAACATGTTCCATATGGCAGGGGCTGCCGCAGAAAAAGCATTCTTTCTACTCATAGGTACTCCTGCTTAAGCAGGGGGCTGGACTAGAAGACCTCCAAGGTCCCTTCCAGCTCATTCTATTGTCAGGGTTCTGGTGATTGCCCTAATTAAATCATGAGCCTTGCGCCAAGCTTTAAAAAATTCAAAAGATTTATTAGGAGCAACATGTCGGCATTAACCTAAATGAAGCTAACTCTGGCATATGTAATTTACAGTCATCTGTGACCCTGTTTCCCCCTCTTGGTGTATCATAAATCAGATTATCTAAAGAAGATACATTCACAGGCTGGGTGTCATTAATCGTGTTCTCCAATTAAAGAATTTCACGGGCAGAAGATCCAGTAGCCTAGCTACAATCTTTGTAAGATAAGTGTGGAATGTACTTCTGGTTTTAAACTGCTGTACTGCTCCTTCAGATACCCCTCCCTTGTTTACGGCAACTCGAAACAGGCATAGGAATGTTTTATGAGTTGACTTCTATTCTATCTATCATCTATATCTCTATCTATCCAGCCCGCCAGCAAATGATGTAGGAGATGTCCAGACTGAGCCTGAGGGAAGGATCAAATGCATCATCAGTTTTGAGTCCTTTCATCCAGTAGTGGGATTCTACCAGTTCATACCTATTCTCTAGAACCGGTTGTTAACATTCTAAGCAGTTTGGAGAACTGGTTGTTAGAAGAAATTATTGGCCTAATCCTGTAAAGAAGGCAGGAAGGAAACATTCTGGGGTTGCTTACAGAAACTGCTTCTCTGTTAACCCTTATTACATTCTTGGCGGGACTAGCCTTCCTGTCTCAGGAATTTCTCTGGAGTTTTTTTTTTGCCTTCTTTGCTGGTACTTTGCTTGTGTGGAGTGACCATTCAAAGTTACAATGGCACTGAAAAAAGTGACTTATGACCATTTTTCACACTTGCGACTGTTGCAGCATCCCCACAGTCATGAGAAGCCAGGCAAGGAGATGCATGCCTCAATGTGAGTGATATTGAGTTGGCCACGCCCAGCCAATAACATAACCACCAAGCCACATCCACCTGATCACATGACTACCAAGCCATGCCCACCAACTAAGCCACACCCACAGAACTGGTTGTTAAAAAATTTGAATCCCACCCCTGCTTTCATCCCCATGAGACATCTAAATTCAACCCACCTTGAATTGCGCTGAATCTTATCTACCACCAATTTGCTTTAACAGTTAGGAGTTTTTGCAAATCCTATTGCACCATGCAAAGTGTAATGCGTCTCCTTTCTTCCCCAACTGTGCATTTGCTGGCTACTT
Organism: Hydrophis major; assembly: GCA_033807585.1. Lineage (NCBI taxonomy): Eukaryota > Metazoa > Chordata > Lepidosauria > Squamata > Elapidae > Hydrophis > Hydrophis major. The sequence continues at coordinate 376,497,504 of CM066329.1, forward strand.
TGTGGTTTTTTTCCCAAAAAGTTTTTTATGTTTTTATTTTTACATGTCTTTTCACGTGAGCAACGCGATTCTGGATTATAACACTTGTACATAGTCATGCTTTCATTTCCATCAATCTTATATAATATCACCTCATATCATTATCCATTTCACTCATCTTTAAATAAGTTTCCATTTCATATTTCAATTCGTTAATTCAATATCAATATCATTTCATCCACACATAAATTTTCAATTCTTTATCCCCTATTATTTCCATATTCAGCTTACCACCTATTTTATTTTTCATTGTGATGGAACAAAGCAGAAGCTTTTGAAAAAAAAAAAAAAACAACAACAGTGCATTGCTAAAAAGGACCAGTAGACAAGATTAAATCAAGCAGGATATGGAGAATAATGAGAGTAATTGATCTGGTGGAGAAAAAGATACAGATAAGGGGATTTATTGTGGAAATTAGAACAGGAGAACATTTGGGCAACTCAGCAAAAGAAAAAAAACTAAGCGAAACAAATGTTGATAAAAGAGTAAAAGTAAAATAAAGGTATTATACACATCTTAGAAGATAAAATTGCCCAGAAGTTATAAACAGGATGAAGGTATGAAATTATGCACCATAATATGACTGAATAACAGAATAACAGAGTTGGAAGGGACTTTGCAGGTCTACTAGTCCAACCCCATGCTCAAGCAGGAAACCCTACACTATTCCAGACAAGTGGCTGTCCAGTCTCTTCTTGAAAACTTCCATTGATGGAGCACCCTCAATTTCTGGAGGCAAGCAGTTCCACTGCTTAATTGTTCTCCCTGTCAGGAAATTCCTCCTTAGTTCTAGGTTGCTTCTCTCCTTGATTAGTTTCCATCCATTGTTTTTTCTCTTGCCCATTGGGGCTTTGGAAAATTAATTGACCCCCCCCACTTCTTCTTTATGCAGCCCCTCAAATATGGAAACACTGCTATTATGTCACACACACCCAGTCCTTTTTTTTCTTTTCTTTTTTCTTTCCTTTTTCCTTTTCTATTTCATTTCGTTTCATATATCCTCTCCTCGTTGGATATGAACTATTATAAAAGTAGAATCGAATAGAATGGAATAATGGTTTGGAATAGAATAGAATAGAATAGAATAGAATAGAATAGAATAGAATAGAATAGAATAGAATAGAATAGAATAGAATAGAATAGAATAGAATTTTTTATTGGCCAAGTGTGGATGGACACACAAGGAATTTGTCTTGGTGCAAATGCTCTCAGTGTACATAAAAGAAAAGATACATTCATCAAGAGTTAGGAATCATCAGGTGCAACACTTAATGATAGTCATAGGCAATCAAATCATACTAGGAAAGAGTCCATATAAATCGTAAGGATACAAGTGACAAAGTTGCAGTCATACAGTCACAAGTGGAAGGGGAGGGGTGATAAGGAGTGATGAGAAGACTAATAGTAACAGTAGTGCAGACTTTGTAAATAGTTGGACAGTATTGAGGGAATTATTTGTTTAGCAGAGTGATGGTGTTCGGGAAAAAGCTGTCCTTGTGTCTAGTTGTTCTGGTGTGCAGGGCTCTATAGCATCATTTTGAGGGAAGAAGTTAAAACAGTTTATGTCGGGGATGTGAGGGCTCTGTAAGTATTTTCATAGCCCTCTTTTTGACTCATGCAGTATTCAGGTCCTTAATGGAAGGCAGGTTGGTAGTAATTGTTTTTAATGATGTCCTAATTATATAAGATAACCAATGTTCAATCTTTATATCTTTGTGACAGGTCACACCAACAATGATAATGTGACCACAGGATTCTGCAATGTCGTAATTGTGAGCCTGTCCCCAAAGTGCCAGATTGTGATCACATGATTGTTGAGCATAGCCGTTGCACTTGGTGGAATTACAAGGGCGGGTTGCAAGTTTCCCTTTTTCAGTGCCATCACAACTTTATGCAGTCAGAATAACAGAGTTGGAAGGGACCTTGGGAGTTTTCTAGTCCAACCCCCTCGCTGACATTTATTCATGACATCCTTTGCTTAGCATTTATTTTCTTGCTTACTTCAGTAATCTCTGTCTGCTCAGTCTCCATCCTACTTGCAGAATTACCGATTTTAGTCTTCTGGAGCAGGGGTCTCCAACCTTGGCAATTGTGATGATGCAGGGTGAGATACAAAATAAACACAGTCACAAAAAACAGGTGAAGCCCCTTTTATTCCTTCACTTTGCTTCCAAGTTCCAAATATTCTTGACTGGAGACAAAAAAAAACTCCCACATATGCAGTTACAAGAAGGAGGAAATGCCGTTTAAATTACAAAGATATATATATATATATAAAAAAAACCACAAACCAGGCAAGATAAGGGCTGGAGGATGTCCACAGATAGCAGAACACACACTGGGAAGGACGCCAAACTCAGAGAGGAACTATAAACTAGAGATATTTCCATGCTTTGCTTCCAGCGTTTGCCCATATGCAGGTATTCAGTTGTCACAGCTGCAGCCCATGAAGAGGATCAAGGCCCTCTCCTCCTTAGTAGACCACATCTCTCCCTTATCCTCTCCTCCCTGCGTGCCCTAGGATGGAGAGGGGATGGGCCTGGGTCATCCTCTGACTGCTCAGCCAGCCTCTGCCCTTCCCCAGCCTCCTCCACAACCTCTGGAGCTACATTTCCACTCCCTGTTGGCTGTTCCTCCTCTCCCTCAGAGTCAGTCTCCACCAGGGGCATGACAGCAACTTTAACACTTGTGGACTTCAGCTACCAGAATTCCTCAGCCAGAAAGGGGTTAGGGTTAAGTTTATGGTCAGGGCTAGAGGTTGGAGCTATGTCTAAGGCTAAATTGGGGGGTCAGGATTAGGATTAGGGGTACAGCTAGGTTTAATGTAGTTTTTGGACTAGATTAAGGGTTAACCTTATGGTTAGGGTTAGTGCTTGGGTTCACTTTAACCTTTTGTTGAAAAGACATATTTGAAAATGAAAGAAGAAATAAGTAACTTTCTTACTGAAAATAGCCAGAATAAAAGACCTTTTCTGACCTACTTGTCACAATACGGAAGGCTAGAATTGCATTTTAGAGGAATATTTTTATGCTTATGGCATTGAATAGAAAGCCTAGGAAAATTTTGAAATATTACACTTTCATCTTTTCATGCCCCATTTTGAGAATTTTTTGTATTTTCCATGCATCCTATAAAATGTCTAATTTCACACTTTGACATTAAAATGTATATGTATTATTTCAAAATATTTAGACAATTGACTAGAAATAGGGGAGGACTTGCTGTTTACTAAATAGGTCCCATTTGTTGCAAATACTTTTGAAGTCCTGCTCCGGACAGGGCTTGGAGTCCATGGCCTGAAAATCCTTTCCAGTTCTGAGATTCTAGGATCCTGGTTTAATGAAACCATGGTTTTGTTTCTAGGTGGCTCCATTTTGCTTCCAAAATGAAAAGAGAACCAGAGTTTATTGTTAGCATCAGTGACTATTACATTATGACATTGTTCTCAGGCCAACAGCCAAGTTTTGATGCTAGTACTAAATTGCAACTTTCTTGGCCAAAAGTCAGTTCACTGGATGCCAGACTATGGGTTTTCTGCACAATTGGCTTAAATTATTCTTTAGCAGATATGCGGGGCATTTTATTTTTATTTTTTAAACAATATGTATATATTTTCTCCCCTGGCTGATGGTTTTGGACAACTCAAAGAAGAAGAAGGAGATGAGGGAAGGGGGAAAATGAGAAGGAAGAGGAAGGGGAGAAGGGGAAAGGTGAGAGGATCAAGGAGAGGGAGGGAAAAGGATTAAAGGGAGGAGGGGGAGGAGGAAGAGGAAGAAGAGGAAAGAAGGAAGGAAGGGGAAAGGAGAAGGAAAGAAAGGAAAAGAAAGGAGAAGGGGAGAAGGATAAAGAGAAGAAAGAAAAAGAGAGAGAGAGAGAAGCAAAAAGTTGTGAGGAGGAGGATGGAAAGAGGACAAGGAAGAGGGAGAGGGAACAGAAGAGGAAGAGAAAAGGAAGATGGAGAAGGGGAAGAATACAGCAGCAATAAGAAAAAGAACAATTAAATGGTAATCATAACATTCGTTATGGGAATAATGGTATGATCGAGTTAGGGTTAGGTCGTTATATCTGAAAGGTGTTTTTAAAAAGATATATAAGATACTGTGAAAGTTTCATGGTATGCTCAGATTGCTAGAATTTTTTAATATATATAAAAATATCAGATAGCAGATTTAATTTTCCCAATTTTCAGTTATACAACTCAGCCTTTCTTTTGACCTCTATTGTTGCTTGAATTTGTGATTTATTTCAAAATCCATAAAGGGCACAATTAGAAAGTTACTATCTTGCTCCTTTAATATCTTGGTGGAATCTCAGCTCTTTTTCTAGCCATAATTCAGGGTTTATTTCCCTGCATTAAAACTTGCAAAACATATTTGGTTCATGTTGCAAAGATGTAAATTTGAGCTGACCATTTATGAGAGGTCTCACTATTATGGGACAATTCAACCATTAATAACTCTGGTGCACCATTTTTTTCTGCAGTTCATCCACACACAAAAAATTGACATTCATACCTAAAACCATTTTATTGTTAATCAGTTTCCATACATGTCAATCTATTTTTCAAAGAACCAGAAGGCAGGACAAGAAACAAAAGGTGGAAATTAGGAGAGAATAAACCTGGAATTAAAGAGAAATTTCCTAACAGTGAGGACAATTAACCAGTGGAACAGCTTGCCACCAGAAGTTGTGGGTGCTTCATCACTGGAGGTTTTTAAGGGACTGGACAGCCACCTGTCTCAAATGGTACAGGGTCTATTGCTTGAGCAGGGGGCTAGACGAGAAGATCTCCAAGATCCCTTCCTGCTATTCCATCATGTTTCTTTAAAAAAATAAAGTGCTATTACAGGGAATGTGTAGAATCTGAGCTACGACTATGAGTCTACTGTTATTGTGGACAGAGGGTTGGACGAGAGCAGAGGTTGCCAACCTTTTGGATCTCAGTGACCACCAAACTCATAATTTAAATCCTGCAGACCAGAGACCCTGGGAAAATCCCAAAAATGTCTGCAGGAAAATCCCCCACCCTGTTTTCTGACCGATTATTCTTTATTTGGGATTGCAGGATACCTGCTGGCTGGAGAATTCTGGGAGTTGAAGTCCACAAGTCTTAAAGTTGCCATATTTGGGGATCCCTGAGGTAGTGGAATAACTTCCCTTCAGAAGTTATGGGTGCTCCAACATTGAAGGCTTTCAAAAAGAGACTGGACAACCCTTTGTCAGAAATGGTATAGGGTCTCTTGCCTGGGTAGAGGGTTGGAGTAAAAAACCTCTGGGGGTCCCTTCCAACTCTTTTACAAGGAGAGATTTAACCTGGAAACAAGGAGAAACTTTCTGACAGTGAGAACAATCAACCAGCTTGCTCTCAGAAGTTGTGGGAGCGCCATCAGTTGAGACTTTCAAGAAGAGATTGGACTGCCATTTGTCAGAAATGGTGTCGGGTCCCCCACTTGGGCGGGGGGTTTGACTAGATGACCTACAAGGTCCCTTCCAACTCTGATTATCTGTATCTGTAACTCTGTGATTCTGTGATTCTGATGGGTGGCTGTAATTTCCATCAGTGTGACCTCAAGATAACTTCCACCATCTTTATCTCAAAAGTAGATTAAAAACAAGAAAAATACAACAAGAAGGAACAAAGAAACATATCACCCAAGAAATGTAGCTTTCTCAAAGCCCATCACTCTGCAAATCTGAACTTCATATATGATGGGCCTCCAGCCATCAGTCAGTTGATCAGCCTCTGTTGACATGGAAAACTTTCACAAAATATCTAGTCTGTTATATAGATACTCTCGCCAACTTTGGTTAATTGTGTCAGTAACTCCTGAGAAATCCACCATAATTCCTGGTACTACACTTCCCCATCTTTGTAACGGCATATCCATCTTCCTGCCAATTCAGTTCCTGTCTATCTGGTTATTTAAAGAGTCTCTTTGGTTTGCAATGCTAGGAAGACTTTTTCTCTCTTTTGCACAGTCTTGACTAATAGATTTAACCCAAGGGGAGTTTGCTCCAGGGGGCCTCTCTCTGCCCTCCTATGTCCATTTCAAAAAGCATCCATTTCCATCCAATTAATTTGGAGCATGTCTGTTCAAAGTCCAAAATTAATTGTCTTTTAAGCCAGATCCATACCTAATCAGGGAAACCTTTACACCCTATCCTTCTTCGGATATTATTGAAAATGTGACATGAACGAAAGGAACAAAGATTCTCGGAGACACTGGCGTTTAGCAGAGGATGGTCATTGTTTCGTCTCACTCTTTAAAATCACGTGCCCCCAATCATCATTGCGTCTTGTAAGTCTACCCAAGGTTAGAATTATGTTCTGGGTTTCCACAATGCAATGAAACAAAAGTGTAGAATTGAAAAAAAGATTGTTTATTGGTCAAGGTTGAAATTGTGTGGTCATTGGTGCCCTCTGAACTTGGTTGATTTCTTGCAGATGTTTCATGACCCAACTAGGTAACATAATCAATCTACAAGGGAGTGATTTTGTGGAGGAAGAGGAGGAGGAGGAGGAGGAGAAGGAGGATTATAAGGTCCTTGGTGCTCTCTCAGCTTGGTTGTTTTCTTGCAGACATTTCATGACCCAACTAGGTAACATCATCAGTACTAGAAAGGAGTGGGGCATTACTCTCATTTTATATACTTGTTGCTTGCCCTGTCTCAGTGTTGGTGGGAATGGATGATGGTTCCTTGATTGGACCATTGTTTATTGTTAGCTTGTTTGTCTGTGTTGGTAGTTTCTTGAATGGAGCGTTGTTTGGTTGTTTGGTTGTTTGATTGATTGACTGATTGACCGATTCTTTCTTTCTTTCTTTCTTTCTTTCTTTCTTTCTTTCTTTCTTTCTTTCTTTCTTTCTTTCTTTCTTTCTTTCTTTCTTTCTTTCTTCTTTATTCATTCATTCATTCATTCATTCATTCTTCCATTCATTCTTCCATTCATAGTTCTTAAAAGTCACTCCAACAGTTCAGGCATCAAACATCAAGGTAAATATTGTGAAAGAATGTGTTTTCTCTCTCTCTCCCTCTCTCCTTCTCCCCCCCTCTCTCTCCTTCTCTCTCTCTCTCTCTCTCACACACACACACACACACTATTTTCCAATAATTGCAAATAAGAGATTATTCAAGATTCTCCAGCTTTAGAGTAGAAACATTCATACCTACATAAAATATGGAGCTGAGGGCCAAGAAAGGGATTTTCGGGACACAACAGAGAAATATTCAGCAGGGGAAGGCACTTGAGCACATCCACATAATTTCTCCAGAATTATTATTCACCCATCAATCAGCAATCTTATCAACCAGAAGATGTCAACAGAGAGGCATTTTCCTCCTCCCTTTGCTGCCATCTAGTGGCTGAGCAGGTTTCTACAGTCAAAAAAATGTAACACTGTCTGGAAGCCAGGTCTTTACCAGATTACATTCTGTAATCTACATTCCCTCTCCAGGGAAAGGGGACTGCTATGGACCCCATCTATTAAGGAATTCCACCTGATGGGGTCAAGAAGACAAGTGGCCCCTGTCCATGAAATTTTCTACCACCAAAGTTGAGAAATGCTCCTTCTTTATGACCGTCTAAGGTAAAGGTAAAAGTTCCCCTCACACATATATGCTAGTCATTCCTGGCTCTTGGAGGCAGTGCTCATCTCCGTTTCAAAGCCAAAGACGTCTCCATGGTCATGTGGCTGGCATGACTAAATGCCGAAGGAGCATGGAATGCTTCCCACCAAAGGGGTGCCTATTTTTCTACTTGCATATTTTACATGCTTTCGAACTGCTAGGTTGACAGAAGCTGGGACAAGGAATGGGAGCTCACTCCATTATGTGGCGCTAGGGATTCAAACCGTCAGGTGCCAACCTTTCAATCGACAACCTCAGTGTCTTAGCCACTGAGCCATTGCATCCTTTTCATGACCTTCTAGAAAGGCAAAATTCTAGAATTTTCAAAACTAGGTTTTAACCCCCTTCTATGACCTTATAGGGATGTGGTGTCCTCGGTCTATGACCATAATGAGGCAACAGTGTGAGGCAGCGGCCAAAAAAACGAATACAATCCTAAGTTGCATGAACAGAGGGATTCACTCAAGATCAAGGGAGGTACTAATACCACTCTATAAAGCCTTAGTAAGACCACACCTCGAGTACTGCATCCAGTTTTGTACACCATATTATAAAAAAGATGTTGAGACTCTAGAAAAAGTACAGAGAAGAGCAACCAGGATGACTGGAGGCTAAAATATATGAAGAATGGTTACAGGAACTGCTCATGCCTAGTCTAGTGAAGAGAAGGACCAGGGGAGACATGATAGCAGTCTTTCAGTATTTGAAGCAGGGGGTTGGGCTAGAAGATCTCCAAGGTCCCTTTCAACTCTGTTATTCTACATTCTAACTTATTTTCCAAAGCAAAATTTTTAACAACCGTTTCTCTGGCTGGGTCGGCATGGTCCGTGGGTCATGTGACTGGGTGGGTGGTGTCACTCATCACACCCAGCTCCAGCTCCTGGCCGCTCACCTCAAAGGAAGAGGTAAGATTTCAACCTGTTTTTCAGTCTGTTTTGGGGTTGTTTTAAAGCCATTGGGGGGGGTTCTGGGCCATTTTCAGGCCATTTTTGAGCCATTTTCAGGCAGTTTTTCAGGCCTTTTGGCCCAGAAAATGGTCTGAAAACCAGCCAAAAATTGCACCAAAATAGGTTATTTTTGCACCATTTTCAGGCCATTTGGGGGGCATTTTCAGGCCATTTATGTCCCAAAAAATGGCCAAAAACAGCCTGAAAATGACTTGAAAATGCCCCGAAATGGCCTGAAGCCCAAATCAGGACATTTTGAGCCATTTCCAGGTTGTTTTTCAGATCGTTTTTGGCCCCCCAAACAGCCAAAAGCTCTCCCAAAATGGCCTGAAAACAGACAGGAGTGGGGCCAGCCAGTGGTAGGATTTGCCGGTTTGCCAAACTGCGCCTCATGTTAACTACCAGTTCACCAGAACTGGTGCAAACCGCAGCAGCCCACCGCTGGTTCTGTGTCCTAAACACATGGAAGTTGTCCAAACAGATAAATTTTAAAACCTGAGCATTGTGCTTCCCACCTGTTACAAGAACGCTGGACTTCAGAACTTCCTTTTCCAATTCCTGACTTTTCAGTGTCAGAGCTATCATTAGAGCCATCATTCTAAGCCTCCACATCTGTTGATACATATGAATATTTTATCACTACAAAGCTTTGTAGAACGGAAATGAGCATGCATGAATCTTTGTGACAGTTGCATGAATGTTGTATGGATTTCTCAGGAAGTGGGATAGGAAATGACCAGTGTCTTTTTGGAGATACTGAGCCAAGGAACAATATTCACCAACTCATTAAAAACAGACAACCTTTTCCAATTACCGTATATACTCGAGTATAAGCCGAGTTTTTCAGCCCATTTTTTGTGCTGAAAAACCCGCCCTCGGCTTATACTCGAGTCAGCCGCTATGGCACCATGCCTGGCCTGTGCTGGCGTGGCTGCAACCGATCGCGCCTCCAGGGCAGCATCGCCGCCGCGGCTGTCTACCCGCTGAGGGCCACACAGGCAACCCCAAGCGGGCTCTCCTTCCCCATTAATGGGTGCCCGGGGCCCCCGCGAGCTCCTGCGTTGCGCGCTTCCAGCTTTACCAACAAACCGCCAGGCTCAGGCAGCCTCCTCCGCCCCCTACCCTAGCGGCGAAGAGCGCATGCGCTCCGGGGGCAGCGAGACAAAGTGCCTGGCTACGCTGTGGCAGGAGCCGCCGAGTGGAAGAGGGCCACCCTCTCTTGGGGAGCGCGTCTCTGTCTGACCTTGCGGTCTCTGCCGTCACGGCTGCGATTGCCTCCCATCAGGGCACTCGTCTGGAGGAGGCGGCGGTGGCTTGCGGAGCCTCGGCACGAACCCCCTTTCCCCGCCCTCCCCCCCATACCTCTCTGGCAGCAGCAGGCGGAGAAAGCCCCGCTTCCCCCTGGCCTGTCTCGGGGAGAGGAAGCGAACGGCCCCGTCTCGGCTCCCGTCCTTCTCAGATACCTCTGGGGTTTTTTCCCCCTTCCAACTGGACGATGGCGATGTCCTTGAGCAAGTCTTAAAATGCCAGTGATGAGGGGCCTCCTGGCTCCCCAAAACAGCTTCCTGGATACCATAGCAACCCGCTTTGATGGCACGCGTGAGTTGGCTTCCCATTCTTTTTTTTAAACTCTCCTCCTCCTCCTCCTCCTCCTCTCCTCTCCCCTTGTTGTCTGGTCTTCCCTAAGGAAACTCGAGGGCTCACACTTCCAGGTGTTTCTCCCTGTCTTTCTCCCTGTCAATGATCTTTTCTTCCCTTCCCTTCTCTCAGCCCCATCCTCCTTCACCTTTGTCACCACAATCCTGAACAGATGAAGTTTGTACTTCTCAAGAAAGGTTGGATGTTCCTTTTGAGGAGGGAACCTAGTGTGACGTCTGTATGTTGACCTACTACTGAGCCATGGCATGTGTGCACATGCAATGGAGGCATGAGGGAGAGCTGTGAAAGAGATGGTGGCTCTCCAAAACAGGATGTACATGCAGCACATACACATGCTTTTTTCTTGCAAGGGAGAGAGTGACTCTGTTTGGACATACAGATGATGATGAGGAATCCAGTTTTGAAGGATTTTAACTCTTGTGTTTTAGCTTGGTTGCTGATTGAGCTAAGGTTTTTGTACTTTTAAAGTTATTGTTGATACCATATTGGTTTTGCTGGCTCTCTTTTCCACTTACAGAGCTAGTTTACTGTTTTTCTTTGAAATAAATATTCAAAAACATTTAACCTACTGATGCCTCAATTCATCTAATTTTATTGGTATCTATTTTTATTTTTGAAATTTACCAGTAGCTGCTGCATTTCCCACCCTCGACTTATACTCGAGTCAATAAGTTTTCCCAGTTTTTTGTGGTAAAATTGGGTGCCTCGGCTTATATTCGGGTCGACTTATACTCGAGTATATACGGTAAATCTTGCCCTAGAAAAATGAGGGGTGGTGGGAAATGCCATGTATTCTCCTCATTTTCTTCAAAGCACCTGAAGGCAGGTCAAGAAGCAATGGATGGAAAGTAATCCAAGAAGCAACCTAGAACTAAGGAGAAATTCCTGACAGTGTGAACAATTAATCCATGGAATGACTGGCCTCCAGAAATTGTAAGTGCTCCAACACTTTTTAAAGAAGAGATTGGACAACAGTTTTTCTGAGATAGTATAGAAGCTCCTGCCTGGGCATGGGGTCAGACTAGAACAAGGGTCACTAACCTTTTGGACATCAGGGACCACTAAATTCATAATTTTAACTCCCATGGACCACCAATATGATCTGCCTAATGGCGGGCTTGGCTAGGTTATCATGTGATTGCGTGGGTGTGGCCAACTCAATGTCACTCACATCGAAGGGCACCTCTCCAGCCCATATACGCCCTTCTCCTCCCAGTCCTCCCTTACCCATCCTGGCTTCTTAGGGCCCCCACATGAAGCAGTTGGAACAGCCCCCATGAGAAAGAGTTGGCAAAACAACTGGCTCAGTTCAAATTGGATCTGACCGAAAAGGAAGATCAGAAGAAGCACCTCACTGAGGACTATGAGCAGAGACTTCCCAAGCAGAAGGAAGACCTGTGAGAGTGCAAGGCCAGGACCCAGGACCTGGAGGCTCAGCAGACGGAGATGGTCTGTGTTGACCCAGGATGGGATACAAAACAAACACAGTCACAGAAAACAGGTGAAACCCTTTTTATTTTTGCTTCCAAGCTCAAAATATTCTTGACAGAAGCCAAAAAATTTTATTTATATGGTTTTTTTAGAATTTCCTAAGACTACAAATGCAGTTTGTGTAAGCCAAATTTCATACAAATTTCATACAAATAGCCAATGGCAGATAGATAGATCTCTGAATGAATCTGTGATTCTATGAGCAATTCAATCTGCCCGCCTGCTTTGCCTGCTTTTGGGTAAAAGTTGCTCTTTTTTATAAAAAATTCAATATTTATATAAATATTTATAATATTTACATATAAGCCATGCCCAGCCAATCACATGACCACCAAGCCACACCCACAAATTAGGCCACACCCACAGAACCGGTTAGTGGTCCCTGGGATCTAAAATTATGAGTTTGGTGGTCCCTGAGGTCCAAAAGCTTGGCAATCCTGGTCTTGCCAACTGTACCATAGGTCCCATATTAGGTAATACTCTGTTTCTATGGAGGCATTTCCTAATGGTGAGTTTTTTCCTGAATGCCATCACTCTGCTAAACAAATAATTCCCTCAACACTGTCCAACTATTTACTAAGTCTGCACTAGTATTACTATAACCCTTTATCGCTTGTATCCTTACGATTTATATTGACTGTTTCCTAGTATTTGATTGCTTATTGTATCCTATGACTATTATTAAGTTATTAAGTGTTGCACCATTCTTGACTCTTGACGAATGTATCATTTTTTTATCGACACCGAGAGCATTTGCACCAAGACAAATTCCTTGTGTGTCCAATCACACTTGGCCAATAAAGAATTCTATTCTATTCTATTCTATTCTATTCTATTCTATTCTATTCTATTCTATTCTATTCTATTCTATTCTATTCTTTCTTTCTTTCTTTCTTTCTTTCTTTCTTTCTTCTAATTAACTATCTATCTATCTATCTATCTATCTATCTATCTATCTATCTATCTGATTTGATTACTTATTGTACTCTATGACTATCATTAAGGGTTGTACCTTATGATTCTTGACGAATGTATCTTTTCTTTATGTACATTGAAAACATTTGCACCAAGACAAATTCCTTGTGTGTCCAATCACACTTGACCAATAAAGAATTCTATTCATTCTTTGTTTGTTTGTTTCTTTCTTTCTTTCATCTATCTGATTTGATTGCATATTGTGCCCTATGACTAACATTAAGTGTTGTACCTAATGATTCTTGACTCTTGATGAATGTATCTTTTATTTTATGTACACTGAGAATATTTGCACCAAGACAAATTCCCTGTGTGTCTGATCACATGGCCAATAAAAGAATTCTAATTCTGAGAACAATTAATTCATGAATTAGCTTGCCTTCAGAATTTTTTGGGTGCTCCATCATGGGAGGTTTTTAAGAAGAGATCGGTCCTGAATGATATAGGGTTCCCTTGTTAAACAGGGGGTTGGACTAGGAGACCTCCAAGGTCCCTCCCAACTTTATCGTTCTGATGAGACTAGTAAAATGTATACACGTGTATATGTAGGAGTGACCCTCCACTACCTGGAAGAAAATCAAAACAGAACAGAATAGAATTAGGGAGTTGGAAGGGACCTTGGAGGTCTTCTAGTCCAACTCCCTGCTCAGGCAGGAAACCCTATCCCATTTCAAACAAATGGTTGTCCCATCTCTTCTTAAAAATTTTCAGTGTTGAAGTACCCACAACTTCTGGAAGGAAATTCTTCCATTGATTAATTGTTCTCACTGTCAGGAAATTTCTTCTTAGTTCCAGGTTGCCTCTTTCCTTGATTAGTTTCCACCTGTTGCTTCTTGTCCTGTTTTGAGTGGTTTGGAGAATAACGACCCCCTCTTATTGTGACAGACCCTCAAATATTGGAACATTGCTATCATGTCACCCTTACTCCTTCTTTTCATCAAACTAGACATACCCAATTCCAGAACAGGAACATAATAAAGAAATATTCATTTGGGGTAAATCTACCAAGTTTTATTTTCTTCAGATTTGAAGGATGGTTTTACTGGTTGCATTTTTTTTTTCCAGACCATCCACCATTCTGGGCATCATCCTGAGAAACTGAGAAGGGTGTGCAGATTATTAAAAATGCAGAAATGATTTTTCAATGCATTTCCCCATTTATTTGAATGCATTTCTCCTTGCCATATTTTTTTCTTTGGGGAAATGATAGCAGGAAACTATGACAAAAACATTTTGTCCCTGACAGTTTTCTGCTATCATTTCCCCAAAGTCTCAGCCCTGAAGATAGTCCCTTGATTTCCCACATACACACACAACAAATTGTGAACTCTTACAAAATTCTGCAAGATTAACATTTTAGTGCCTAGACGGATACAATTTCAGAAAAAGAGAATGTTGTGCAAAGATAGGGATGCAACAATGTTATCCTTTATTTCTTCTTGAGATATGCTTCTACTATTGAGTAAATATAGTGGTACCTCGATACTCATATTGATTCGGAGGGGCAGGCAATGAGTACCAAAATAGACGAGTATCAAACAAGTTTCTCCCACAAGGAATAATGGAATGAGTCACAAGATGGCCGACACCAACACGTTGAAACTTCCTATTAGAAACTAAGATGATTAAAAGCCTGGAGACTAAAACATATGAAGAATGGTTGCAGGGTTTGAGTTTGGCTAGTCTGGAGAAAAGAAGGATTAGGGGATGGGCATGATAGCAGTATTCCAGTATTTGAGAGGCTGCCACAAAGAGGAGGGGGGTCAATTTATTTTCCTATGCACTAGACCACAAGTCAGGGTAAGAATCAATGGATGGAAACTAATCAAGAAGAGAAGCAACATGGAATTAAGGAGAAACTTCCTAATAGTGAGGACTATTCATCAGTGGAACAGCTTGCCACTAGAAACAGTAGGTGCTCTGGAGCAGCGGTCACCAACTGGTGGGCCGTGAGAAAATTTTGGTGGGCCGTGGCCCATCTAACCCCCAGAGCAACCCCCAAAACAATTAATCCAGGCTGCGCAGAAACACAAGGCTGTGCCGCCCACATGATCTGCGGGAACCCTCCCTGCCCACTCACTCCTTACCCGGTAAACTTGCCTGCTAAATTGCCATTTTTCCTTTTTCTGACCATCAGCTGTTCTGCTGTGCCAGGAGATTTAGTTTAGCTAGGAAGCAGGAAATGGCTGGATTTCTTGCTTTCTAGCTAGTCTTTAGATCTTTGGCTCAACACAGCTGAACCTCCCTTAGGACTGAAGGTTTGCTTGCAAGCAAATTCAGTGCAGACTCACGGCAAGCAAATTTGAGAGACTGAGCTAACCGATGGCAGATAGATAGATCACTGAATGATTCTGTGAGCAACTCAATCTACCTGCTTTGCCTGATTTTGGGTAAAAGTTGCTCTTTTTATTAAAAAAAAATCAATATTTACATACATGGTGTGTTGTGAGTTAATTTTGTGAGTTTGCTTGCAAGCAAATTTTATGTGACAGACTGAGCTAGCCAATGGCAGATATATAGATCTCTGAATGAATCTGTGATTCTGTGAGCAACTTAATCTGCCTGCCTGCTTTGCCTGCTTTTGGGTAAAAGTTGCTCTTTTTTATAAAAAATTCAATATTTATATAAATATTTATAATATTTACATACAAGCACATGACCACTAAGCCACACCCACAGATTAGGCCACACCCACAGAACCAGTTAGTGGTCCCTTGGATCTAAAATTATGAATTTGGTGGTACCTGAGGTCCAAAAGGTTGGCGACCCCTGCTCTGGAGATTTTTAAGAAGAGACTAGACAGCCATTTGTTTGGAATGGTATAGGGTCTCCTACTTGAGCAGAGGGGTGGACTAGAAGACCTCCAGGGTCCCTACCAGCTCTATTCTATTCTAAAGTTCTAACTTATGCATTGAGTACCAAACAAACAGGACAAAAATTTCACACCACAATCTGTTGAGTACCAAATCTGATTTCAAAGCAGCGGAGTATTACCTTATTTCAGAAAGATCCAGAAATAAAAAATAAAATACCATTGCTTTGAATTTACCTCTCTCAGAAATGAAGCAAATGACTGAAAAGATGCATGCACATGGTTATTTATTTACACAGATGGTATAAGATATATTTGTCATTTTTATTCCAGGCCCTTAAATTATTGCTCTGTTGTGGCCCTTTTTTTATGACTGCATCAGTTACAGCTCTGTTAACTAGCGATGTCTACAACCTGAACATTAGAAATACAGAAGCTTGTCCTCACCTGCCCTCTAACTTATTCTTATATAAGAAAACTAACCTACGATGTTGTGTCAGTGGGTAGAATCAAACATGGAATTTTTATCCTAGAAGGAGATAAAACCAGGGGGCAGTAGAGAAAATAACAGCATTAAAGCTGTAAGGCAGCATATCCAGAGTAAGCCTTACGGACTACAGCAAATCTTACATTCTAGTGAGTAAGCATACAATTATGCTCTGTAAATACCTGTTATTATGGGGATCAGTTCCCCTAAAGATATTTTTTTAAAAAAAAGAGAGAAATATTTGTACCCATTATGTCTACTGTTAGGAATGTAAGTCACCTAACAGTTGGGTTGGAAAATATATAAACCAGGATAGACATTTTAATACTGTCTCTTTAAGGGAATGCTAAAATTGTAATTGGGTGTGGTTTCTCAAATCATAAGATGGAGCCAGAAACCTGGGTTGTTTAATCCTGCTGTCCTATTGTTGATAGTTGCTAGTTGGTCGATGTTCTGATGTTCAGTGTTTCCTGAATATTTCCCTATTGACTATTGCTGATCATATTCTTCTTGGATTTGATGTAAGTCTTTTACTGAACTGTTTAGGATACTGGACTTTGTTATTGGATTATCCCTGGACTGAAAACTGACTGCTTTAACCAGGTATGGCTTGGGCTGCTTGTTTGACTTTGCTTAACGATTTACTGGAAGTAAAACCCTACATTTTACTATACAGTGTATCTGTGTGCTGGTTTTGTGTTATTCTTCACTACTCTCACTATGTCTCCCTGTGTGCGCTCATTCTCCTAACAGGGAATCACCTCAACATCTACTCTTTAGTATCAGTCAAAAGGTCTACTTTCTAAGTGAGAATAAAATAGAAGGGTCTTTGGCATGGACCACTAGAAAGACAGAGAACAAAAAAGCAGAGAACATCTAGCTTTGAACCCTGATGTTTGATAGCAGTGTTCCAATATTGGAAGGGCCCCCTACAAAGAAGAGGAGTCAAATTATTTTCCAAAACACCAGAAGACAAGACAAGAAACCATGGATAGAAACTGATCAAGGAGAGAAGCAACCTAGAATAAAGGAGACATTTCCTAATGGTAAGATAAATCAACCAACGGAATATGGATCAACACAGGATCTCAAACTCCTCTACTCTGCTGCCTGCCTTTTCCATCTCCTCACCTTTCCTCAGTCAGCCTCCACCCTCTCTTCCTTCCTGCCTACTCTTCCAAGGCCCAAGGGACCTGGGACTGCCTCATCCTCATCACCAGATCATTCTTCATGGGCAGGGCTACGAATCAACCAATGTAACAGCCAGTTCGGTTGCAGAGCATTTGTTACTGACCTTCTCCAGCAATCCCTCTGTGTTAAACAGGTGATGCGTGTCAATCTGCTGAAAAATAGGGTATAAAACACAACCTAGAGCAAGCAGGTAGACCCAACAGCTGATCATCGGAGCAAACTGAACTGATTTGCTCCTGGCTGATCCTTGGAGCTACCAGTTCACTTGAACTGGGCCGAACCGGTGAAATCCAACTCCTGCTCATGGGCCATAGGGACTGCACCATACCTCTCTGTCAGCCCCAACTCTATCTCCTCCTCAGACTCAGGCTCCAATGGGGCCATGACACCACCTCAAATTTTCTCACTGAGGACTCACACCTGATCCATCACAAGAGCTATTACAAGGCCCTTACTTGACACACCCACACCTGAAGCTCTTATAAACAGAAGAACATGGACACCGACATCCCCTAAGCCATGGGGTGTCAAACTCAAGGCCCAAGGGCCAGATGCAGCCTGAGTGGTGCTTAGATTTGGCCCGACCTGGAAACCATAAAGAACCTGCCTGCAGTGCCTCTGCCAGCAAAAACGGAGCTCAGGAGGGCCATGTGCAACCCGTCTGGGATCCACTTTTGGCCGTGATGGCCTCCTGCAGCCTTCTGCCAACAATGGAGCTTGGGCCAACTGCTCACGGCTTTCCAAAGCTCTGTTTTTGGTGGCAGAGGCTTGCAAGAGGCCATCACAGCCAAAAATAGAGCCCTGATGAGTGACAGCAGGCTGGCCATGCCCACCCCTGGCCACACTCATCCCTGGCTACCACCAGCCCCAGACCCCTGAGGTTAAATACAACCCTGATGTGGCCCTCAATGAAATCAAGTTTGATCACCCCGGCCCTGAACTCTGCTGAAGATGTTGCCTAGCCTGGTAAAGAAACATCCGGAAACCAACCCACAAGATTGGAGAATGAACCTTCATCCGCAAATGTTGTTTATCTCTATGTGCCTGTTGATGGCTGATTTCTCTGAGCACCAGGATGCCAGGAATTCCAGGGTGTGTGTGTGAGGAATTTGGCTTGGCTTAGAATGCTCACACTTTCCCAGTTGAAAGAATGGTGAAATCTGTCTGTGTGTTGTGAAATGAATTCATGTTTTCCAACTGCTAGTTCATGGATCCGCTCTGTTGTTGTTGTGAGTGTTTATCCTACATAGTGACTGCTACAGTCATGATTTTGTAGAAGAGAGCAAACTCCACTCCTTTTCAGAAAAGATGATGTCACCAGCTGGCTTAATGAAACATCTGCAAGAAAACAACCAAGCTCAGAGAGCACCAAGGACTTCACATTTAGTTAAAATCAGGGTGTTTAATTCCTGATACCTTTTTTTTTTTTTTTCCTGTCTGGTTTCGAATTATTTCATGGATTATTCTCTTGGTTTGCAAATACTGACAAATATTCTATCCAGGACCTAGAATCTCTTCATGCAAAGAGCTTCTCTAGTTAGGAGCACCTTTATTAATGGGTGCAGAAAAGAAAAACAAAGATGATTAGGGAACCGGAGGCTAAACATATAAAGAACTTGAATTGGGTATGTCTAGTTTAATAAAAAACAAGGACTAGGGGATGACATGATAGCAGTCGTCCAATATCTGAGGGGCTGCCACAAAGAAGAGGGAGTCAAGCTATTCTCCAAAGCACCAGAAGGCAAAACAAGAAACAATGCATGCAAAGCACCAGAAGGCAAAACAAGAAACAATGCATGGAAACTAATCAAGGGTAGAAGCAACCTGGAACGAAGGAGAAATTTCCTAATGGTGAGAACAATCAACTTGTGGAATGCGTTGCCTTCGAAAAATTGTGGGTGCCCCATCCCTGGAGGCTTTCAAAAAGAGATTGGACATCCATTTGTCTGGAATGATAGAGGATCTCCTGCTTGAACAGCAGGATGGACTAGAAGACCTCCAAAGTCTCTTCCAACTCTGCTGTTCTGTTATTCTGCTGTTTAACTAACTGTAGATATCCTAGAGGTGGCTCACACCCTTGCCAAGCCATCTGCCCTAATTTCCCATAATTTTCAAGCTACATAGCTCATCCTCAAACTGACTATAGAGAGGTGGGTTGACAAGCCCTCCTATTGTTTAAGTTCTACCCTGTTCCCCGAAAATACAATCTACCTTGAAAATAAGTCCTAGCTTGATTTTTCCACATGCACCCAATATAATCCCTACCCCCAAAATAAGCCCTAATTAAGATCTCACCCATTCTAGAGTGCACAGATAAAAATTAAGCTAGGGTATGGATGGGTGGGTGGAGCTGCCCTACTACTTATCTTTGGACAGTTAGAGCCAGGCCTCACACATCCCAACACCTGCCTTGCCGGCCCATTTCTTTTGCAACCAGCAAAGTTGGCAAGGCTTTTCTGAAGGCCTTTGTAACTGAGAACAAAGCTCTGGATCAATCCGGAGCTCTGTTATCGGCTGCAGAGGCCTTCAGGAAAGCCTTGCCGGCCATAGAAGAGGAAGTTCCTGAAGGTCTCTGACAGTGAAAAGGAGGCTGAAGGAGATGTGTGCAAGTGAGGTCAGTCAGTGGAGGACATCCACTGAAAATAAGACCTAATGCCTTTTTGGGTCGCAAAAAAAAAAAGTAAGACAGGGTCTTATTTTCAGGAAAGCACAGGTAAAAATCCATCAAAATGCATTTTGCAACTAGTACACATCAGTAGTCAATGGCAGGCCTATTTTTGAACAGTCACTTGTCTAAAATAGCAATAGCACTTAGACATATATATGCTTCACAGTGTTTCACAGCCCCCTTTGAGCAGTTTACAGAGTCAGCCTATTGCCCCCCCAAAATCTGGGTCCTCAT
>CM066329.1:376522634-376572634 GCA_033807585.1 Hydrophis major
CCTTCCTCATAATGCCTGCCTAGCCTAGTGGGGCAGAATCTGATACTATAAAAACAACTCAACAGGAAGGGATTTCTCTCTTTTGCTGTAATTTTGCTCATGTAGCTATTGCAGACGTCTCTTCTAAGACCGTGGTTCTCCTTCCACAGGACTCCAGTTCATAGACAGTCATATGTGTGAGGCAGTGGTGGGATTCAATTTTTTTTTTACTAACGGTTCTGTGGATGTGGCTTGGTGGGTGTGGCAGGGGAAGGATACTGTAAAATCTCCAATCATTAGTGGTATTTGCCGGTTCTCCAAACTACTCAAAATTTCTGCTACCGGTTCTCCAGAACTGGTCAGAACCTGCTGAAGACCACCTCGGGTTTGGGCTTCTTGGTCCTTTCTGAGCTTGGTGGTTTCCTTGCAGATGTTTCATCATCCAACTAGGGACACCATCAGAGCTATAGGGAAGTGGGCAGTGTGGAGAAGAGGAGGAAGACTGTGAGGTCCTTGGTCCTCTCCGAGCTTGGTGGTTTTCTTGCAAACATTTCAAGATCCAATGAGGCAACATCCTTAATGCTTGAAGAAAGATGTTTCATTAAGGCCCAACTAGGGAACACCATCAGGAGCAGAGGGAAATGGGCTATGTGGAGAGGAGGAGGAGGAGGAGTGTAATGGAGACTTGGTCCTTTCTGAGCTTGGTGGTTTTCTTGCAGATGTTTCATCATCCAACTAGGGACACCATCAGAGCTATAGGGAAGTGGGCAGTGTGGAGAAGAGGAGGAAGACTGTGAGGTCCTTGGTCCTCTCCGAGCTTGGTGGTTTTCTTGCAAACATTTCATGACCCAACTAGGAAACATCATCAGGAATAGAGGGAAGTGGGCTATGTGGAGAGGAGGAGGAGGAGGAGGAGGAGGAGGAGGAGGAGGAGGAGGAGGAGGAGGAGGAGGAGGAGGAGGAGGAGGAGGAGGACTGTGAGGTCCTTGGTCCTCCCTGAACTTGGATGTTTTCTTGCAGACATTTCAAGATCCAATGAGGTAACATCCTTAGTGCTAGAAGAGAGATGTTTCATTACCAAACCAGGTAATATCGTAGGTAGTAGAAGGATTTGTTCCCTCTTTATACACAAGTGTCTTGCCCTCTCAGTGTTGATGGGAGTGTTCCTTTTAGCCCTGAGGAGGTTACCTCACTGGGTCATGAAACGTCTTTGAGAAAACCACCAAGCTCAGAGAGCAGCAAGGACCATCAAATTCAACCCTGAGCTGCAGAGTTTCCCTTCTGTCAGTCTAGATTGTGCATTTGAGAGGCTGCCGCGAAGACAAAGGGGACAATCCATTCTCCAAAGCATCTGGGGGCAGGGCAAAAACTAATGGGTGGAAGATCATTAAAGAGAGATGCAGCAAAGAACCGAGAAGACTGATGGGGAGAACAATGAATCAGTGGGGTTTCCTCTGATTAGGGGCTCCATCACTGAAGGTCATTAAGTTGAGATTGGACAGCCATTGGTGCAGAATGACACAGGGTTAGGGTTAGCAGAGGGTTGGGCTAGAAGACCTCCGAGTTCCCTTCCAACTCAAGTGTTCTATACCGTTTTGTTCAAATCAAGGGGAAGAGTAGAGTCGCTGCCTTCTACCTCCAAATTCCCAATATGCTTGTCTCTAAATCAAATTGAAAAAAAAAAGTTTTCTTTCGTTGAAACATTGAAGCAGAAACATTTCAAAGAGAGAGGTTGTGGCTTACGTGCAGCTCATGCCCAGAACATCCAATCCTTGCGTGTCCAATCACACTTGGCCAATAAAGAATTCTCTCCCTCTACAAGGAGACTCAGAAGAAACGCTTCAAAGTACCACATCACGTAGACGAAGAAAAAGAAGTTACTTCAGCTGAATCTAAAGCAAAGCAACTACTATTTAGTTTTTTTGCCCTGCAGATCCGGATCAACCCTGAGCTATAAATGTTCTGTTCAATTGGTAAAGTGGGAAGAAAATTCCATCTGGTTCAGTGAAGGGGATTCAATTTTTTTTTTTTTTAATCACCGGTTCTGTGGATGCAACTTGGTGGGTGCATTTTGTGCATGGACAGAGGGTCTGATACAGACCTTCTCCTGCAATCCTGCACTCTCCCTGTGTCTTCAAAAGCTGATGTGCAGCAATTGGCTGTGCCACACGAAGCAGCTGAGGTTGAAAAGCTGGAAATAAAAGTCAGTATAGAGGATGGGAGAGCCCAACAGCTGATCATCAGGTTTGCTCATAGATGATCCTTGGAACTACAGGTTCGGCTGAACTTGCCCGAATGGTAGAATCCCACCACTGATCTGGTTCAGTTCCAAGCCAGGAGAAAGGCCCCAGAGACAACATGGAGGCTGGAGGCTGATTTGAAAGATGGTTTATTGATGAAGCGGAACCACATGGGATTCTGGGCAGCTGACAAAATGGAGTTGAGAGTGGGTGGGTTTTTAGACCTTCTCTTGGGCTTTGCACTTGAGCTTCCTGTTCCTGTGGAAGGACATGTATTCCATTGGCTGTTGTCAAACTCCCCTGGGGCCATGTAGGGGTTATGTAGGGGTCATAGCTGGCTCTATATGCAAAGTAAAAATCCAAGGTCACTGAGGGTGAATCTTTTTGGCACACACTGCCCAAACCAGAACATGTGCGTGCATGCATGTCTGTACATGCACTGAAGGGCTGGAAACCCAAAGACCAGCTGGCTGTGCCCACAGAGTATTTCTCTGTGCCCACAGAAATATTTCACCCCTGGCACATGTGCCCTAGATTCACCATCATGGTCCTAGATTTTTGTCTGAGTTTGGTTGAAGTTTCTGAAAGTGATGCAATGAAGGGGCTTGTTGGATAATTCATGTTGTGGCTTAATGGCTTTCATTCTCTTTTGGCTCTTGAGTGAGGGGTATTTGCTTATGAATAGAGCTATCCGCTTGGGTGGGGTTGGGCTAAATGACCTATAAGGTTCCTTCCAATTCTGATTATCTGTTATCTGTTATTTAGACACTTGTCTTCTTTGCTGAGGGCTATTAAGGAAAGTGGGGGCTGCTTTCTGTCTCCAAAAACATGTTTCTCCATTCCTCCTTTAAGGAAAAATAATATTCTGCCTTTTTTTAATATTCCCTAAAATATTTCATTTTTCTAAGAGAGGGGTGGCTTTCCACAGTAACACAGGCATATAATTAAATGCAGGTGCAATCTCCCAACCATTGATTGTCCTTGATAAATAAATATAACTCCCCAAAGTACAAAACAAAATAATCCCAACAATTGTAAAGTAAAATCTCAGGGAATAGAGATAACCATTGCTGGAAAGAATGCAGAAAAGATCAACAAAGATAATTAGGGGGAGTGGAGGATAAAACATATGAAGACTGGTTGCAGGAATTGGGAATATCTTCTAATCTAATGAAAAGAAGGACAAGGGGAGACATGATAGGAATCTTCTAGTATTTGAGGGGCTGTCACAAAGAAGAAGGGAGTCAAAACTATTTTCCAAAGCATCTGAAGGTAGGAAAAAGAAGTGGATAGAAACTAATCAAGGAGAGAAGCAACTTAGAACTAAGGAGAAATTTCCTGACAGTGATAACAATTAATCAGTGGCACAACTTGCCTCCAAAAGTTGTGGGTGCTCCAACACTGGAGGCTTTCAAAAAGAGATTGGACATCCATTTGTCTGGAATATTCGAGGATCTCCTGTTTGAGCAGGAGGTTGGACTAGAAGACCTCCAAGGGCCCTCACAACTCTATTATTCTGTTAATCTGCTGCTTAACCAACTGCAGGAATCCTAAAGAGGGTTCATGTTCTTGCCAAGCCATCTGTCCTAGCTTCCCTCTGTAGTTTTTAAGCTACATAGCTCTTCCTCAAAAGATTATAGAGAGGCAGGCTGGAAAAAAAAAAAAAAACCTATTGTTTAAATTCTAAAAAAATCCATCAAAATGAGTTTTGCAAACTAACATTTTGCATCAAAATGGATTTTGTAGATAATAGCAGGACTATTTTCGTAATTTTCTTCTGAGAGAGCATTGGGAGAATATCTGAAGGAGGGTGAAGAAGTTGCACTGAGGCTCCTATGCCAGAAAGGGTTGCTGAGTTCCAAAGTGGCCCGTTTCTCTCTTCAGCTGCTTTCCCATCAGCTGAAAAATCTTAGAACTCACTACACAGATGTTCATATGTTTATTTCAGGATCAAACAACGTTCCCCATTGGCCTGTTCACATCAAGAAGGATAATAGAGTAACAGCATCAGAGGAAGGGACCTTGAAGGTCTTCCAATCTAACCCTTTGCTCAAGCAGGAAAGTCTCTATAACATTTCAGGCAAGTGATTGTCCAGACTCTTTTGGGGTTAATTGTTCTCACCGTTAAGAAATTTCTCCTTAGTTCTAAGTTTCTGCTCCTACGTTAACACAGACTATAGACTTGGAAGGGACTTTGGATGTCATCTAGTCCAACCCCCTGCTCAGGCAGGAGACCCTATACCATTTCAGACAAGTGGTTGTCCAACCTCTTCTTGAAATCCTCCAGGGATGAAGCACCCACAACTTCTGGTGGTAAGCTGTTCCCCTGGTTAATTGTCCTCCCTGTTAAGCAGTTTCTCCTAAATTCCAGGTTGCTTCTCTCTTTGATTACTTTCCATCCATTGTTTCTTGTCGTACCTTCTGGTGCTTTGGAAAATAAGTTGTCCCCCTCTTCTTTATGGCAGCCCCTCAAATACTGGCAGACTGCTATGTCACCCTCTTGTCCTTTTTTCCCCTAGACTAGATCCCAAAGGTGCTTTTTCAGGAGACAACTGGACTTTCTTGTTTTTGTCTTTGAAGACATTTTACTTCACATCCAAGAAGCTTCTTCTGCTCTGACTGAACAGTAGGGAATGGAAGAAAGAGCTGAAGAAGCTTCTTGGATGAGAAGAGAAACATCTTCAAAAAAAAAAAAACCAAGACAGTTCAGTTGCCTCCTGAAAAAAACACTTTTGGGACAACCAGGACCTGGATGATTGGGAATCTCCATCACTAGACATACCCAATTCCAGCAACAACTGTTCTTCCTATGTTTTAATCTCCAGTCCCTTAATCATCTCTGTTGCTCTTCTCTGCCTCTTTCCAGAGTCTCAGAAATGTACAGTACATAATAATGTACAATCAGTTAAGTACACATTCACAGACAGCAATAGAACTGAGTAAAGTGTCTGTTTCTCTCATGGCTGTTGGTTTGATTCTTATTTGCAGGAGAAATTTGTTGTCAGGATTCTAGCATTCACTCTAATTAAATCATGATTCTTGAGCCAAACTTCAAAAAACTTCAAAGGCTTTATTAGAGGTGACATACTGGCACTGCCCTTTATGAAGCCAACTCTGGCATATGTAATTTACAGTCCCCTGTGACCCTGTTTCCCCCCTCCTCCCTGGGTGTCTCATAAACTGGATTCTCCAATTGAGCATGTTCACAGGCTGGGTGTCACCATTCACGTTCTCCAATTAAATATATTCACAGGCAAAAGTTCTGGTAGTTTAGTTACAATCTTTTAAAGATAAAGAGTTGGGATGTATTTTCACTTTCAAACTGCTGCATCTGCTCTTCCAGATTTTCTTCCTCCCCCCTTTTTTATTTTTAATGGCAACTACTAAAACAGGCATAGGAATGTTTTGTGAGTTGACATTTGGCTCCTCTCACTTCTTGAAGGTGACCTGTATTAAGCAAAAACAAATTGAGTGCAGATAGAGTTTAGAGTGGCGAACACCCCTCTAGGCTTGGTTGGATTTTCTGCATGGAATCTTGCTATAAGGCGATCAGCCTAGATGTTCCTACTCTGTATCCAAGATGCCTGTGATAATGGGTAGCCCTTCCACTTGATTTGCCATCAGGATTCCAGCAATCGCTCTAATTAAATCACGATTCTCGAGCCAAACTTCAAGAAACTTCAAAGGATTCATTAGAGGTGACATACTGGCACTGTCCTGTATGAAGCCAACTCTGGCATATATAATTTAGAGTCCCCTGTGACCATTTCCTCCATCCTGCCTGGATGTGTCATAAATCTGATTCTCCAATTGTGCATGTTCAGAGGCTGGGTGTCATCAACATTCTCCAATTAAATCTATTCACGGGCAAAAGTTCTGGTATTTTAGCTACAATCTTTTAAAAATAAGAGTTGGAATGTACTTTCAGTTTCAAACTGCTACAATGCTCTTCCAGATTATTCTTCCTCTCCCCCCCCCTTTTTTTTTATGGCAACTACTAAAACAGGCATAGGAATATTTTATGAATTGACATTTGTTTTTCTAACGGTATAATAATACAATCAATTCAAAAAAAAATTCTCTTTTTCATTAACATCTTTTTGCTTTGCCATATAGGAGAAAGCCAAGGTCCCCTTTCTTCTATCAATGAAAGAACAGTGTATACCTGTGTCTATATATTCCATCTTCAAATACTAGGTAAGTGCCTAAATTAATGTGGGTTAGTCTTAACTTGACCAAATAAATAGAGAATTTCCAAGAAGAAAAAAACTGAAGCTTCCTTATTTGACTGCATTCTTGCATCTGATGTTGCAAAAATGTCACGCTGTACTTTTTGATAGGGCACCAAAACCCATCAAACTAGGACAATTGAACGCACTCCTCTCGCAAAAAAAATTATCATTTCCTTCAAAAAGAAAAAGAAAAACCCACAAAATTAAAAGCAATGTAAGTAATCCTTGGGTTACAACAGTTTCTTTTACTGATCATTCAGAATTACAAGAGCATGGGGGAAAAAACGGTATTTATGACTACACATAGTCATTTAATTACAACAGCACTGAAAAATATTGATCTAAGGCCATTGTGAATCTCACTGAAGATATAATAATAATGATGATGAAGATGGTGGTGGAGGCGATGACAACAACAACAAACAACAAACAACAACAACAACAATAATAATAATAATAATAATAATAATAATAATAATAATAATAATAATCTACAGATACATCACACAGCCCTAAACACTTGGGAAGTGTTCGACTAGTGATTTGTGATACAAAAACCAGCATAGTTATCTCATTTGCTCTGTACACTGTAGTTTTTTGTGTATAATAATAATAATAATAATAATTTACTTCTAGCCTGTTTGCTTTTCAAAATATTATTGATACTTGGGACATGATGAGTTTTTGTATCCACAGGATGTTGTATTTGGAAACTTTCTTCATTAACCATTGCACCATTGACCCCTTTCTTGAACGCAACTCTCCAATTTATTGCCAACGATACAGCCATCTAAAGAACCTACAACATCCCTTTAATATTATCTGGAAATCAGTTTTCTGACAACCACTGCAGAACAAAGCTAACTCCAACAACCCGCCAAGGTTAAAAACACAATCTGGACACTGGGCATATGATAAGATTATAGGAATTTTGCGTGTCCCAATGAATGGATTTAAGGAAAGCTTTTCTCTTTGCTTTCTTTCTTTCTTTCTTTTTTCTTTTTTGCAAAAATGGTCTGAAAATTAGAGTATCTGTGGAGATTCTCAGCCATCCAGGTCACAGTGGTGCTTTTTCAAAAGGCAGCTGGAATTTCTTTGTTTTTCCTTGAAGACCTTTCACTTCTCATCCAAGGAGCTTCTTCTGTTCTGAATGAAGAACTTTCCTTCTTCCAGAATGGATGAAGCTTCTTGGATGAGAAGCAAAAGGTCTTCAAGGAAAAAGCAAAGAAAGTCCAATTACCTTTTGAAAAAGCACTTTTGGCACTAAATAATTTTTTCTTCTTTTCATTGAATGGGGCCCTAGCTTTATATCTGCCTTAGTTCCCATAAATTGTTTGGGGTTTCCTGTTAAATTGGCCCAACCTACAGATTATCCTATATTGTTGCACTGTAGATTTGCAGAGTCACCTGAATACACTCTCTCACACACACACACACGCAACACAAACAGACATATTTTTCACATATCGCTTCCAATTTCCTAGCCAGTTTGCCTGAAAGCACCACAGTATTTGTTATATCCAAGCCAATATTCATAGATGCAGGACACATGTGAATATTTCTCTTTGACAATGCTGCCCCTTCTGTTTAAAATAATCCAGGTAATGTAGTCTGGATTAATCCAGGTAATGTAGTCTTAAATGCCTTGTTCCAAACCTTCTTTATCAAATCCTCATTACTGCTTGTGGCTCAGGAATGTGCACACAAGCTCTCTCTCACACACACAAAAGATAAGCAGGGGAACTGAGCCGAACAACCGATTTTTAAAACAAACAGAATCTCTGTTCTCTGAGATATTATTTTTCTTGTTTACTTTTTCTTAAAAACCACAGAAGTATTTTTCTCTGTACTGCAAGCCAAGTGCCTTTCATCAGCATCCAAAAGACCTGTAAGCAATTCAAATAAAGTCTCCGACTTTATATTCATTAATTCGCAGGTGATAGTTTTCAGCAGCTGATCGGCTGGAAGGTGAAGTGATATTGTGAAAGGGGGAGAGAGAAAAAAAAAGAAAGAAATTTAAAAACAACCAGCAATCAACATTTCTAAAAACATATAGCGGTGTTTCCTTCCTTGTGAACACGGTAAGTTGCAATAGTGCAGTTTCCTTTCTTTTCTGCACACACAACGTACCTGCGTTTTCCCAATCTGTAGTAAAAGCTTATGCCGCCAGATGTTTCTGTAAGATTTCATTTCAGGCTTAAAGAAAAATTGCTTTGAGCTACATGGTGGAAAAATAAAAATAAATCCAATACCAGCTTTTTTTGCTGTCTTCGTCTTAAAAGAAAGACAATATTTGTTTGTTATTTTCAAACTGAAGATAATGGAACGAAGGTGATGCAAAGCTACTTATTTGATTACACAGTGACTTAATTAACCATAATACATTGTCCCTCTAAGTGTCTAAGAAATCTGCTGTCCTATTTATAGCGGGAAGTGAAAATGTTTGCTTTTACCCATCTAAGACCTTTAAGCGGGATCTGTACATCCAAGATAGAAGTCAACAGCTAGTACAACGTAATGACAATGATGATTAGGCTGATGATCATATTAAATAATATCCTACCAATACAATGTGAGCCAAGGCATTCCAAGATCAGTTTTCTAGTAGCCCAAAGCATTGGGGTGGAATGAAGGAAGACCAAATGAATCCAAGGAACAATTATTCACTAATATATGGATTGCCATAAAGTACATAATATTATTTTTATATTTCTTCCTTGATTCCCCCCACTCTTCTCCAAAATTGTGTCAATCTGTTGTTCCACGGAATAGATACAGATCAAACTCCAGGAGAAAAGAGACTTTTAAAAACCTTTCTGGTCTACAATCAAAGAAAGGAGAGATATATACATACACATACAAGCACATACATAGAAATGTACAGAAAGAGTGCAGAGACCTAAGAAAATGAAAACAACTACAACACAAGAAAACACCTTTGATTTCCAGGTTTCCTCCGTATCTGTAGTTCTTTTATTAGAAATGTTTGAGGAGAGAAAGACAGACAGACAGCTGGAGCAGAAAGGGGGGGGAACCACCCCAAAAAAGAGATGGATGTTATTTTTTATTACAATTACACACAATAAAAAACACCAACCCGCCTCCCATTGTTGTCTCTTTCTTTCTTTCTTTTCTTCCTTCCTTTCTTTTTCTCTCTCTCTGCCTGGCCTCTGGAAACAAAAGGCTTTCTTTCCCTAGCCGTCTCTGGAACGGAAAGTCGAGCTGGTTAGGGTTTGTTTGTTTTTTTTTAACCGGAGAAGGAGGGTGGGGGAAAAAAATTAAAATAAAACAGGGAGGGGGAGGTGTCAACGCTTGAATGCATTGTACAAGTAAAAGAAAACAGGGGCGCCGCTCGCCCCCCAAAATTAATATATAACAATCATCATGAAAAAGAAAAAAGAAAAAAAAGGCGGAAGACAGGAGAGAGAAGGGGATTAAAGAGAGAGAGAGAGAGAATAAAAGGAAATAAGCCACTTGGCTGGTGCCAGCGGCAGCCGCTCCCCCGACTGCCTGCCTGCTCGCCCGTTCTTGCCTCGGTCTGTCCACCTCCCCCGCTTTCCATCCAACCGCCCCCCCCCCCCCCAGCCGCTCATCTCCTACAATAGCTATCGACTCCAAAAAGCCCTGCACCTCCCGCTATTTATAGCTCGTGCAAGGACTGGAATCTACCACCGGCCAAGCAGACGGGGGTGCGGGGTGGTGAGAAAGGATGGAAGGGGGTGGGTGTAGAGTGTGCGGGGGGGGGAGAGCGGATGGGGAGGAAGGGAAGGGGTAGCCTGGATGGAAGCTCAACCAAAGGGAAGCGCCCCCCCCTCTCCCCCCCCCGCTCCTTCCCTCCCTCTCTTCCCTCCCGCGCGCGACCCCAGTCTCCCCCCCCAATCTCTGCCTCCACTCCTCCTTTCCCCTCCCTCCCATCTACCCACCCACAGCCCCCCCCACTCCACCTCCAACCCCCTTGGCTTTCTGGCACTTTGAACCGATCCAGCCTGTTTAAACGGAAAGGACAGCGATCCAAGCTGTTCAATGTACGAAAAAAAAAAAAGAAAGAAAAATTAAAGAAAGAAAGAAAGAAAG
This sequence comes from Hydrophis major, assembly GCA_033807585.1. NCBI lineage: Eukaryota > Metazoa > Chordata > Lepidosauria > Squamata > Elapidae > Hydrophis > Hydrophis major. The sequence goes on from CM066329.1 coordinate 376,533,160, forward strand.
AAAGAAAGAAAGAAAAGAAAGAAAGAAAGAAAGAAAGAAAGAAAGAAAGAAAGAACGGAAGGAAGGAAGATAGATAGATAGATAGATAGATAGATAGATAGATAGATAGATAGATAGATAGATAGATAGATAGATAGATAGATAGATAGATAGATAGATAAGATCAGTGCGGGCATCGCCAGCGAGCGAGCGAGTGAACGAGCGGGAGAGAGAGAGGGAGAAAGAGAGAGAAGCAGCGAGAAGAGGGCGCGTGTGCGTATGTGTGTGAGAGTGAGTGAGTGAGTGAGAAAGAGAGAGAGGGACGGGAAGAGAGGGAGGGAGAGAGAGAGAGAGACTGAGAGAGACCGGGAGAGAAGCACTCACATACACACACAGAGAGAGAGAGAGAGAGAGAGGGCGAGAGCGCGCGCGTGTCGGCGCTAGGCTGCGGGCGTGAGTGAGGGAGTGCGTGTGTGTGTGTGTGTGTGTGTGGTGTGTGTGTGTGAGCGCGCGTGTGTGAGTGTGTGTGTGTGAGTGAGTGAGTGAGCAAGAGGGAGCGGGATTGCGAGAGAGGGAGGGAGGGAGAGAGAGAGAGAGAGAGAGGAACGGAGGCAGCGAGGACGGCTGGGGGGGGGGGGCTGGGCAAAAAAAGGGAAAGAAGATTTTTTCTCTATGTATATAAAGATGGCCACGTTAGCAAACGGACAAGCAGACAATCCCAGCCTCAGTAGCACCCACACTAACCCCAACCCCAACGGGCACATGAACGGATTAAACCACAGTCCGGGGAACTCCGCCACCATTCCCATGAAGGACCACGATGCCATCAAGCTCTTCGTCGGGCAGATCCCTCGCAACCTGGACGAGAAGGACCTCAAGCCGCTTTTCGAAGAGTTCGGGAAAATATACGAACTGACGGTGCTGAAGGACCGCTTCACCGGCATGCACAAAGGTGAGGGGAGGCTTCGCAACTTTCCTTTCCTTCCTTCTTCCTTCCTTCTTTCGCTTCTTCTTCTTCTTCTTCTTCTTGTTCTTCTTCGGCTCCTTCTTCAGCTGGGGGCGGAAAGGGGTCCGGGCAGATGGCTTTCCAAGGCGGAGGGCGACGGGGTTGCGGCGGCAGTGGGGCGGGCGAGCGGGGGTGGGGTGGGGGGTTGAGGCGGCTTTTGGGGAGTGGGAGCTGGGGGGGGGGGGACGGGGACGCGATCCAGCCCGGTTGTTGGTCTTAAGAAAAAGGTGAGAAAAAGTGTTTCCGTGGAGGTGTGAACGGGCGCCCTCGGAGTCGGGTTGCCGCGGAAAGGGGTTCTTTTCTATTTTTTTTATTATTATTATTTTTTTTTTAGGGATCCGGACTTCTACAAGCGTCGGGGCGCTTTGTGTAATGTGTGTTTTGGGGCGTGTGTGTGTGTGTGTGTGTGTGTGTCCGGTGGAGGGGGGGGAGTGGAAATAAACGCCTGTGTTTAAAATACACCCCGACATACACAAATCCACACATCCACACACACACAAACGCGCGGGCGCCCAACAAAAACCAAAACCGGACTGAAAAGCGCAGGAAAGGGGGGAATAATAATAATAATAATAATAATAATAATAATAATAATAATAATAATAATAATAATAATAATAATAATAATAATAATAATAATAATAATAATAATCGCCCTAAGGGGGGGGGTTAAAAAAAGAAATAAAAAAAAGGCACGGAGGGAGCTGTCCATCCGGCCAGGTGCTGAAAACGGGGCAAAAGAGAGAGACTCCAGATAGACGGCCCCCACCCACCTCACACATAGACACACACACACACACACAGCCCAAAGGCGACCCCCCCCTCCCCATGCTCGGGGCGTTTCTGGGATGGGGAGAAGGGTGGGGGTCTTGAGGAAAAGGGCGGGCGGGTGGGGGGTTTGGATGGTTGGAAGGCGTCCAGGAGGAGCGCTTTCTGCGTTTAGGCGGAATAGACCCCCCCCTCCCCAATAAAAGAAGGAGGGGGCAGGAAAAAGAGAATTTAATGTGGGGGAAGAGGAGACGCGGGGTTGTTAAGGTTCCCTGCAGGAAAAGGAGGCACAACGCGGCAACTTAGGTGGTCAGAAAAATAAATAAATCTGGGTTTGGTTTGGTTTTAGTTTTGGTTTTGAGGGTGGGGAAAATACAAAGAAGAGGGCGGGGTGGGTTTTTTTGGGGGGGCGGGTCTTTTTTAGGGGGGTTGGAAGTCGGTGGGTGTTGAGGCATCTACTTCTAGCGAGGGGCGGGGAGGAGTCGGTGTGTGTGTGTGGGGGGGGAGAGATTTTGTCAACCCTCCAGAGAAGGGAACTCGGTAACTTTTCTCTCTCTTTTGGGGGATATGTGTGTGTGCGTGTGTGGAGGGGTGGTTTAAAAATAAATCAATAAAGGAGAAGGGCGACCAGGGTGGCTTTTGGAAAGGCAGCGAGTGGGGAGGGGGAAGCCCAACGCCAATAGGACCTTCTACTTCCCTAGGGATCACTCCCCCTCCCCATGCACTCGTGAGCACACACACACACACACACACAGAGAGACTCTCTTTCTCTCTCTTTCTCTCTCTCTCACAAACAGAGACACAGAGAGAGACAGAGACTTTCTCTCTCTCTCTCTTTCTCTCTCTCTCTCACACACACACAGAGAGAGAGACACAGAGAGACACAGAGAGAGACAGACTCTTTCTCTCTCACACACAGAGAGACAGAGAGACAGAGACAGAGAATCTCTCTTTCTCTCTCTCTCTCTCTCTCACACACACACACACACATACACAGAGAGAGAGAGAGAGACAGAGAGAGACTCTTTCTCTCTCTTTCTCTCTCTCTCACACACAGAGAGACACAGAGAGACAGAGACTCTCTCTCTTTCTCTCTCTCTCACACACACACAGAGAGAGACACAGAGAGAGGCAGAGACTCTCTCTTTCTCTCTCTTTTTCTCTCTCTTTCTCTCTCTCTCACACACACACAGAGAGAGAGAGAGGCAGAGACTCTCTCTTTCTCTCTCTTTTTCTCTCTCTTTCTCTCTCTCACACACACACACAGAGAGAGAGAGAGACAGAGACTCTCTCTCTCTCTCTCTCTCTCTCTCACACACACAGCACCGCCTGGTTTATTTTAAGGCCAGGAAGGACGGCTCCGTCGCCGCCTCCCTTCCCGGCTTGGCATTCCGGATTTCCACCCATCCACCCGCTTCCCCCCGCCCCGCCCCCGGTTTCCCTCGTGCTTGGCTGTACAATTTCCAGATCCTGGTTGGGATGGGAGGGGGTGAGAGAGCACCTATAAGGAGGGAGGGGTCCCAGAAACTAAATGCAGACGCGTGGAGGCGGAGAGAGGACCCACCGTCGGCGAGGGCTATTGATTGTTTTGAGAGAAGCGGAGATTGGAGTGAGTTAAGTTGGAGGCGAGGCGGCTGGCGTTTGGCCTGCAGGCAAAGCGAAGAGTTCCCTAAAGCTCGGGAACTTTTTTTTTTTCCTCCTTTCCTTCTCCTCCCCCCCCCCCCCCCCCGCTTCGTTTTTCTTTTCTGTGATTTCTTCTTCTTTTGGCATCTGGGATTAAAAAAAAGGGGGGGGGGGGAGAAATATCTTTCGAGGGGAAAAACTCAGAGAACCAAAAAAAAAAAAAAAAGGTGGGGGGGTGGAGGGAGGAAGAAAGGAGGAAGAAAAGAAGGAGAAGGAAAAAGCGCGAGAGGAAATCGGCAGAAACGGGTGGTGGTGTTTTGTTTTTTTTCCCCCTCCCCCTTTTCCAAGTAACCTCTCCATAATGTGACTCCGAGCCACTGCTCTATTTTTTTTTTTTTTAAAGCGGTAAATCCTTCCAAAAGTTAATTGCACGTTTTGAAAACACCCAAACCCTCCGGGCGATAGGTTTTAAAACAGGAAGTTATTATTTTTTAGTTTTTTTTTAAAGAAGGAGGAAGAGTGAATGAAGAGTCTGGAAAGAAGGGAAGGAGGGAAGGAAGAAAAAGAGAGAAAGCGTGCGTGGTAGATCATCTGGAGCGGGCATGTGATAATCACTGTTATTCCTCCCCAACCAACCGCTTCCCTTTGCAACCTCCAGGAGCCACGCTTCCCTCCTCCTCCTCCTCCTCCTCCCCCCCTTCCCCCCCTCCCCCTCCGATTCGTAACAAGCTTTATAGAAATTGCTTATGAAAGATTGAAAAGCAGAGCCCTGGTTTTGCTGAACGCTCTCTGGATAGCGCCTTTGGAAGACTGCATTTCATTTTGGATTTCTTTGACAAGAAAGCTCTTTTTTTAAAAAAAAAAAAAAAGCAAATTCAGCTTCTGCACATCCCTCATAAATGCTCCATGGAGATAAAGTTGGGGTTTGTGCTTTTAAATTTTTTTTAAAAAATGAGGGTTTTTTTTTTAATTCTTTTGTGTTAGATAAGAGGATGCCTTTGAAGGTATGCTTGTCAAGGTATGCTTGTCAGCTCAATATAAAAATGGAAAGGAGCATAAAAAGCAAAACATAGCTTTCTCCTTCCTTCCTTCCTTCCTTCCTTCCTTCATCACTTTCTCCTTCCTTCCTTCATTACTTTCTCCTTCCTTCCTTCCTTCCTTCCTTCCTTCCTTCCTTCCTTCCTTCCTTCCTTTCTTCCTTCCTTCCTTCCTTCATCACTTTCTCCTTCCTTCCTTCCTTCCTTCCTTCCTTCCTTCTTCCTTCCTTCCTTCCTTCCTTCCTTCCTTCATCACTTTCTCCTTCCTTCCTTCATTACTTTCTCCTTCCTTCCTTCTTTTCTTCCTTCCTTCCTTCATCACTTTCTCCTTCCTTCCTTCCTTCCTTCCTTCCTTCCTTCCTTCCTTCCTTCCTTCCTTCCTTCCTTCCTTCCTTTCTTCTTCCTTCCTTCCTTCCTTCCTTCCTTCATCACTTTCTCCTTCCTTCCTTCCTTCCTTCCTTCCTTCCCCACATTCTCCCTCCCTCCCTCCCTCCTTCCTTCATCACTTTCTCCTTCCTTCCTTCCTTCCTTCCTTCCTTCCTTCCTTCCTTCCTTCCTTCCTTCCTTCCTTCCTTCTCCACATTCTCCCTCCCTCCCTCCTTCCTCCCTTTCTCTTTCCTTTCTTTCTCTTTCCTTCCTTCCTCACTTTCTCCTCCCTCCTCAATTTAATCTCTGTATTATGTAATGAAAAGAAAGATGCTCTTTATAGATTTTATATCCATAAACATAAGCAGACAGTTTCCTCTCTGACATTCCTGAGATAATAATTGGGCCCACTGGGTTTGTGCATGGTGCTTGCTAAAAGCCACAATGGCTAAAGGCTTGTAAGTCATCCATGTGCATGTTGTCAGGGTTGTTGTTGTTGTTTTCAAATGTGTGTGTCTGTGTGCAGATGGATATGTGTGAGAGTTGGGTTGAGCATGAGGGATGCTATTAAAAATACTACATAAGATTGCTTTGTATTTCTGGTAAGCAAAAATGAGGCTACAGCATAGTTCAAAAATGCAAAGAATAACTCTACTTGGAGTATTGCACTCGACACTCACATATCAAGAAGTTTGATTCATTTTAGATCTATGAGAATCCTGACAAAATGTTATCTGTTTCTATGGCAGCTGATTCAGTCTTCCTTCCTTCCTTCCTTCCTTCCTTCTTTCCTTCCTTTCCCTCCTTCTTTCCTTCCTTCCTTCCTATCTACCTTCATCAACTGTCTTTCCTTCCTTCTTCAGTTGTCCTTCCTTCCTTTTCTCTCCTCCCTCCTTCCCTCCTCCCTCTCTTCCTTTCATTTTTCTCTCCTCCCTCTCTCCTTCCCTTCCTTCCTTCCCTTAATGCTATTCTTATCTTCCTTTTTCCTTTCCTTTGAAAAGAAAATTGAAAATTGAGAGGCTGGGTTGAGATTTCATTCGCTAGAACTTTCCAAGAAACGTCAACAGTCAAAAAGCAAGCCTGCAAGTTCTTATCAGATATGGAAATATATCCAGAAATTAGACATGTAGTACATTGTCATAACTTCCACCCTTCCATCCGCATCTAATAGGGTTTGGGTTTTCTGAGCCCCTGCAGTTTTTTTCTCTCAGAGGTTCAGGTGCAGTTATGTTGTAGCTTTCAAAATCATTTCAGGCCAAGTAAAAAGTCCTTATGGCCTACTATTTATAAATAGATGATCTCTAAACATAAGGTCCTCCCAGATAAACAGTTTTTTGTCTTCTGTAGGTTCATATATTTGAGGCCTATCGTGTATGAGCCCCAGTTAGCTGTCTTTCTCTAACCGTCTTCCTAAAAGTCAGGCTGGACTCAGGTTAGTGTCAGATTTTGCAGAAGAACTCAAGCCACGAAGCCCCTTTTTAAGGAGCAGATTTGTGAAACAGATGATAAGCAAGGAGATGGTGGGTTGCTTGGAATGATAGTTGTGCACCTTTTCTGATCTTGTGTGAGTAATGCAGCTCCCTCAAAAAAAAAAAAAAAAAAAAAGGCTCCCCATCCATTTTTTAAGACAGGGAGAAACTCCACCTCCTTAATACATTGAACAAATAAAAAAGTAGGGGGGGAAAAGTAGTATTGTGAGTGCATTTGTGCTTCTACCCTTCCTTCCTTCCTTCCTTCTGTCCCTCCTCCCTCTCTTCCCTCCTCCCTTCCTACCATTCTCTCTTCTTCCTCTCTCCTTCTGTTCCTCCCTCTCTCCCCTTTCCTTCCTTCCTCTCTCCCCTTTTCTTCCCTCCTTCCTCTTTCTCCCTCTCCCCTTCCTTCCTTCCTTTCCTCCCTTCCATTTCTCTCCCCTCCTCTTCTTCTCCCTCCCTCTCTCTTTCCCTTTCCTTCCTTCCTTCCGTCCAATTCTCTCTCCTCCCTCCCTTCTTTTCTTCCCTCCTTCCCTCCCCCCTACCTTTCCCCTCCCTCCCTCCCTCCCTCTCTCCCTTCATCTCTTCTTTCCATATGTCTGACTTTCCCTCTTTTTGTCTTTCTTTCTCTCTTTTTGATAATTCCCTTTCTAAGCCATCCAGGTCATTTTCCTCCTTGAAAACACCTGGCCTTATAAATCTGCAAATCACCCCATTCACCATCGTCAAGAGAAGCCCGAATGGAAGAGACAGATGTGAATTAAAAGCTTTGTTCAAGCTCGGTGCAATATCGGTTTTCAGGTTAGCCATGTAGATTTTTAAGAAGTGCAACGATGGTTAAATTAAGAATGCACATTACGAAGCAATAAAAAGGGGGAAAATGAAAATGTGCTTGAAAAGGGACGTGCAGCTAAATACAGGTGTCGAATAAACGCCTTCATAATGGAAACACCAAGCTTTGTGACTGAAAGCAACATGCTTAAACTTAGTGGGTTTGGAATCCAGAATCAAGTTTCAGGGACAACATACACACACACACACACACACACTTAGACATACAGTGCTCAAGAAACAAAATTACCAGCCTGTGAAATATATTATACTTGCAACCAGAAAAAAAAACAAAACCAGCCATTAAACCAACAAACCACAGTGGGTTACTTTTATGGCAGATAAAGAATGAATTATTTCAATTTCCCTCTATTTCTAATGCCCATAAAATCCAGGGTAAGATATATTTTAGAATGGCAAGTCAGCCTTCTCCATGCCATAAGCAGCCAACAGCTGCCCTTATTCCGATTATATATATATATATAATAATAATTCCTTCCATCTTCTATCTCATTTCTCCCCAAATCACTCCATAAAATCCTCTTCCTTCGTAGCCTTCTGCCTGGTTGGTTGAGTTTTCTGCGAGCCTCTCTCTTTTTCCCTCCTTGAACAAACAACTTTATAATTTTGTGCTTCCAGAGAAAGAGGCACAAATGACCTGAGGTGGATTTATTTTATTTTATTATAATTTTTGCTTCCCTTGCTTCCTTTTTGGACCAGGTGCCAAAGCACCCTTGCAGGAAAAATAAAAAAGACAAGATAGAAACATTTCAGTGCTTTGTACCGTTCCTGCCACGAACCACATCATTGTGGTTTTGCAACCTTTAGGGGAGGCTGATATTAAGGAAGGAAGGAAAAATAAAAATAAAGCTAAATTTCAGATTGTTGTTGTTGTTTTCCTTTGCAAAGTGAAATAGACAGAAAGAATGTACTGTATGTAACGCCAAACTGGGCAATAATAACCAATCTGGAAGGGGAAAAATAGAAGGAAGAGGAGGAGGAGAAGGAGGAGGACTGTGGTTTCCTTGGCGCTATTAGAGCTTGGTGGTTTTCTTGCTGATGTTTCATTACCCAACTAGGCAACATGGTCAGTGCAAGAAGGGAATGGAGAAGAGGAGGAGGAGGAAGAGGAGGAGGAGGAGGTGGTGGTGGAGGCATATTAAGGGGCACTTTGTTGTGAACATAACAAGAGATGACAATTCCAGTTGCAGGGAGAGCTACTTGAAAGAATAACCCTTGAAACAACCAGCTGTACATGTAGACCTTTGCGTGTGATTCCGATTTGTGTTGAGATGTCTCCTGCCCACGTATTCATCCTTCGAGTGAAGATCAACAGGAGGTTACCTTCTTTCTTCAGTCTTTAAAAAAAAATTTTTTTTTTTTTTTTAAAAGTTGATTCTCAGAAGCTAGCCTGGTCCGTTGCTCTGTTTTCCTTCCTTTTTACAGAAATTTTTGTGCGGTGTCCCCTGCCATTCCACTTCAGTCCAGGAAGCGTTGTTTAATATTTAATTTATTGCCAGAATAACGTTAGCAGAACATGCCTTGAAGAACAATTCATTTCTCCAGCATCGATTTTTAATCGATCGTTGCTTTTGCTTTTCATTTGTGTGTGAAAGGGTTTAACGATAAACGCCTGGACCAAAATAAAATAATAGTAATCATAATAATTAAAAAAAATGGCATAAGAGATGGCAAAGAATGGAAATGGATTGATCAAAGCTTTTGAGGAGAACCTTTGTTGGGGCCCCCTTAAAAAGATGCATGGAAATTACACTGCCGTTCTTAGCGATAATTATATAACTAAGTTATATTTAGAGCCCAATAGACATCAAACATAATACCGAGTCACTTAAAATGTCCATTTGGAAGAACTCATTAAGGGAAGCCTCTTGCAGTCTTTTCTCTCCAGAAAGCTGCTGAGAAGTTACAAGAGTGGGAAGGCTGTTTTCCACAAACAGATGAATTTTGTGTGATTAAAGGATGAGTGCATTTAGCCCCAAAACTTAAACCAAGCTGGAAAGGACAGTTATTGAGTAAAGCTAAACAAGCTTAATGAGAAAAACACCAGATAGATGAGTAGGGAAGGATGGGATGACCAACCAGCTGAAGTGTAGTTAGTTAGTGTTACGAAGTCAAGCTCAGCTCTTGATTATTACATGGACCAATGCTTGAATTTTTAAGCAGTTTCCAGTAAAACAAAAAACAAAAAAAGTAACTGATGTTTCAAGGACAGTCATAAATGTATATTTGAGTCTGATTGCAGTCAAGTATGTACATAATTTTGGATACGTGAAGAAAATAAGCTACTGATTAAATAAACTATGTCCTTCCTTGGGACAATTTAGCAGAGAAGACAATGGTGAAGATTAGTACATGAAATCAAACTAGGTAGATAGATAGATAGATAGATAGATAGATAGATAGATAGATAGATAGATAGATAGATAGATAGATAGATGGATGGATGATGGATGGATGGATGGATGGATGGATGGATGGATGGATGGATGGAAGGATAGGATAGATAGATAGATAGATAGATAGATAGATAGATAGATAGATAGATAGATGGTTGGATGGATAGATAGATAGATAGAAAGAGTAGTAGAACCTCTGGTCAAGACCATAATTTGTTCCATAACTTTGGCAATTTCTTTGACTTCTAATGTTTCATCTTCAGGAATTTTTGGGTCAGGGGTTGTGTTTGATTACCACCTGAGTATGTGTTCGTGACCAGATAGATAGATAGATAGATAGATAGATAGATAGATAGACAGACAGATAGACAGATAGATATAAACAACATATATACAGATATATGTACATACTATATACATATACATACATACATACCTATCTATCTATATCAGTCTTGTCTGTCTATCTATCTATCTATCTATCTATCTATCTATCTATCTATCTATCTTTCTCTCTCTTTCTCATATCTATCTATCTATCTTTCTCTCTCTTTCTCATATCTATCTATCTATCTATCTATCTATCTATCTATCTATCTATCTATCTATCTTTTATGCTTTCTCATTTTCTGAACATCAGACCCTAAAGGGAATATAGACTGCCTTTCTTTGACCCAAGGTTGATTGATTAGCTTCTCTTGCAATCTGTGAAGGCCTTCAGAAACCAACTCCAGATCCATTGTTTGCAGATGTCTACCTTCCTTCTTTCACTGTCCCCCCCCACCCCCGCCATACACACACAATTTGGGGCTTTCACTCGCTGGCCTTCAACAGATCTGATCACACCACTTCCATCTAGCCTTGAGTTTTGAGTTCATGCGGTTTTAACCCTGAGCAGAAAAATAATTCACCAACATGTATGTATTTCTCCCAGAATATTCCTCTGTCAATTTGTACAGGCTTAAAACCGATTCTAGCTTAAGGGATAAAGCTTGAGTGGAAATCATTAGCTGACAACTTCCTGGGGATCAGTTCATAGGTGTAAACTGACCTGATCAATTTGTGTAGTTTCCATGACGAGAGTCAGGTTAATCTTAGATTCCTTGATTCTACAGAGGTGATAACCTAAGCGCTCCACCAATTCTTGGATAATCAATATCAAGAAGGAAACCTGATATACCTCTGTAAATTTTACTTTCTGTAATGGGTCCATATTTGAATTTATGAGAATAATAGAATTGGAAGGGACCATGGAGGTCTTCTAATCCAACCCCTGCTCAGGCAAGAAACCCTACACTATTTCAGACAAATGGTTGTCCAGTTTCCTCTTAAAAACTTCCGGTCCTGGAGCAACTTCTGGTGGCAGACTGTTCCACTGCTTATTTGTTCTCAATGTCAGGAAATGTCTCCTTAATTCCAGGTTGCTTCTCTCCTTTTCTTAGTTTCCATCCATTGCTTCTTGTCCTGCCTTCAGGGGCTTTGGAGAAGAGGTTGACCTCCTTCTTCTACAATGATTTCTTATTTATTTAATTAATTTATATCTCACTCTGCAAAGCAATTCTGGCCTACGCTGACTTCACTGTATTGGTCTCTATCTAAATAGCCTCTCAAGAGCTCACTAAAAAGAACACCAAATCTTGCATTATAGCTGGGGAAGAAAAGGAGCCCTCCTTTAAACAGATGACAAGAGCTGGTCTTGCATCACTTAATCCTTTAAGAGTATTAAATAATAATGATTAGGAAAAACAACACTTGGTTGTTAAATAGAAGTATACCAATTGCCCTCCCTCCAATATGTCGCAGTTTAATAGGAATGGGATAGAATAGAGTAGAGTAAAGTAGAGTAGAGTAGAACGGAACAGAACAGAATAGAATTCTTTGTTGGCCAAGTGTGATTGGACACACAAGGAAATTGTCTTGGTGCAAATGCTCTCAGTGTACATAAAAGAAAAGATACATTTGTCAAGAGTCAAGAATCATAAGGCACAACACTTAATGATAGTCATAGGGTACAATAAGCAATCAAATCATACTAGGAAACAGGCCATATAAATCATAAGGATACAAGCAACAAAGAAGATATTTTGAGGTCATGTTATTTTAACTGGAAAAACAATAACAACAACAACAACAATACCTACAAGTACTTCTTAACTTTCCACTACAATTGAGCCCATGTTGTGAAATGAGTTTGTCCCATTTTATGACTCTTCTCGCCACATTTGTTAAGTGAATCATTGCAGTTGTTATATTAGTCACATGGTTGTTTAGGGAATCTGGTCCCCTCCATTGTATTTGTTTGTCAGAAGGTCACAAAAGGGGATCTTGTGACCCCGGGACTGTCAGGGCTCCAACATCCACTCACATTCGAATCATGAGTCTCTAAATGCATCTCTCAGAGTTAAAAAAAAATAAAATACACAAGATTTATTAGGAGTAAACATGTTGGCGTTACCTGGGTGCAGTTGATAATCTTGCGAGCTAACAGTTTCAGCTGCCTAGCAATTATCTGAAGCATTTAAGGAATGCACTGCTCTCCCCACTCCCTTTCTGCTGTCAATTCTAAAAGACCAGAGAAATATTTTATGAGTTGACAGGAATATTGTGATCGTCATAAATAGGAGTCCATTGCCGAGTATCTGGATCTAAATCATGTGACCACAGGGGATTCTGCAACGGTCATAAGTGGGAAAAAATGGTCCTAAGTCACTTTCTTCAGTGCCATTATAACTTAGTGAACATTCACTAAGTGAACTATTGTAAGTCAACGAATATCCCTATTAAAATTTTCATCTGACATAGGGCTATGGTTATTCCAATTGTCCATTGGGGTCAATAAAGTTAAGGTCACAAAATATCCGTACCATAAAATTTTAGCTCTTCGTGTTTGTAGTACTTTTTAAATAATTTTATTTATGGGTTTTTTTCCCTTCTAGATGTATAAACATTTAGTGAACAGTACATTGTCTGGTTCAATTTATTTTATAAAGGTAAAGGTAAAATTTCCGCTCGCACATATGTGCTAGTTGTTTCTAGCTCTAGGGGGCAGTGCTCATCTCCATTACAAAGCTGAAGAACCAGCGTTGCTCGAAGACGTTTCTGTAGTCATGTGGCCAGCATGACTAAACACCAAAGGTGCATGTTACCTTCCCACCCAAGGGGTCCCTGGTTTTTTACTTGCATTTTACATGCTTTTGAACTGCTAGGTTGGCAGAAGCTGCTTGGACAAGTAACGGGAGCTCACTCCGTTACGCGAAGCTAGGGATTCGAACCGCTGAACTACTGAGCTTTCTGATCGACAAGCTCAGCGTCTTAGTCACTGAGCCGCTGCATCCCCTTTAATTTACTTTATACAAAATACTAATAACAATAATATTATTTAGGTATACATAATAATAGTTTTTCACCTCCTAGGATTTACATAAACACTGTAGTTATAATGCATTGTATATTGTAGCAATGTGCATAGTAACATTTTAGCAATTTCTAATTTCTAGCTCTATTTTCTAATCTTTAATAAAACAAATTGCATATTAAGATACATTCTGAATCTATCCATCTTCTCTTGATCTTTTTAGTATTTCAACTTTTTTTGACCACTCTCCCATGCTCCTTCCTTGTAGTTTTTGTAGTCTTTAATTTGGACAAGGGACAGATTGAGGCTTGGAATTGGGTGCTGTGAAATTCTTTCGATATTCATTTGAAGGTCTAAAGATGCTGCACCGTGGATAAAGTACATTCTTTCAGATTTCCATGGAGGGGCCAGGAAAGTGTGAAGTCAACTTGTTGTTCATTTGTGTGACTCCTGAACATGGAAAGGGATGGATGTTGCTTTGGAAAAGTTGAACCGGTTAATTTAAGCATTTCCCGATCTGACCTTCAGAGCCAGATGATTACACCAACACGATGCAGTCTGAAGGAGGGCCTTGGATATCTCCCCTCCAAAATGAGAATGAGAATAACCACTGCCACAAGTGCTTGGGAAGAGTTAAGGGGAAAAAAAGTGTAATTCCTGATTTTGCATTTGCTTTCAGTTGTCATTTAGAATGAGCTGAGGGAAGACTGGTTTTTTAAAATTGATTATTGATTATGCACTACTGAGATCGAGGAAGGAAGGAAGGAAGGAAGGAAGGAAGGAAGGAAGGAAGGAAAGGAAAGGAAAGGAAAGGAAAGGAAAGGAAAGGAAAGGAAAGGAAAGGAAAGGAAAGGAAAGGAAAGGAAGGAAAGGGAGAGAGGGAAGGAAGAGGTGGCAGGGAAGGAGGGAGAAAGGAGGGAGAAGAAGGGAAAAGAGAGAGAGAAAGGAGGGAGCGAGGGAAGGAAGGAGGGAGAGGAGAAAGGAAAGGAGGGAGGGAAGGAAGGAGAACGAAAGAAGGGAAAGTGATGGAAGGAAGGAGAGAGAAGAGAGAGGGAAGGAGGGAGGGAGAGGACTGCAAGGAGAGAGGGAGAAAGGAAAGGAGGGTGGGAGGGGAAGGGAAGGGAAGAGAAAGGAAGGAAGGGAGAAAGGACGGAGGGAAAGAAGGAGAAGGAATGAGTCACTTCAATTGATAAGCCAGCAATCTGGTTGTTAAGTGAATTTGGCTTCCCCATGGACCCTGCTAGTCAGAAGGTTTCAAAAGGAAGGAAGGAAGGAAGGAAGGAAGGAAGGAAGGAAGGAAGGAAGGAAGGAAGGAAGGAAGGAAGGAAGGAAGGAAGGAAGGAAGGAAGGAAGGAAGGAAGGCCCTGTAGCTATTAAAGGCAGTTAAGGACCTAAAGCCTTTGGAATAAAATGCTTCATAGTATGAGGTTCAGCAAAGCCCTGTGGACACTCTGAGAGGCATCAAGACAGAGCAAGCCCAAGTATTGATCAGAGTGAGTTTTCGTACATGAGAGCAGGGAGAAGAAGGAACTGGGCTACAACCCGATTTTTGATTGATGATGACTTGCAGGAATCTGCTATGGATTATGCATTTCAATGGACCATGCCGGAACTTCAGTGTGAGAGGCTCACCTTCAATTAATTGTCTCCTTTGGTAAGCCTGACCACAGATCAAAGGCTTTAAAGATACTTATAGCAGGATCTCTGTAAGGATGCATTAGAAATATCCGACAGCTGAGTCAACGAGGCATACCAATTTCGATCCACCCGTGGTGGCTGTCTGTTGATTTCCTCCATCGTGGCTGGATGTGGGCAAGGCTTGCTTAAACTTTTACCTGTTTCTTAGAAGAGAAACTCAAAGCTTGGGGTCATCTTCAGAAGTCACCAGTGATGAAGTCCCCCAATAAATAAATGGAATTTGTTTTAAAAAGTGAGTTAAAAAGATACCCCAAAGAATAAGAAGAGAAGGAACAGTTCCACTCACAGGTTAAATTCCTAACTCAGTGTAACAATTATTGGTCTTTTCTACTATATGCCCTTAACAACTAATTTTAACTGAAGAAGAAGGAGAAGAAGAAGGAAGGGGGGAGGAGGAGGAGGAGAAGGAGGAAGAGGAAGAGGAAGAAAAGTTTCCCTGTTCAGGAATAATTCCCACATACAAAAATGAACTCATTTTAGGTGCCTTTTATATTATGTGGATTATGTATTACTGAATTGGAAGGAAAGAAGGAAGGCGGGAGGGAGGGGAAGAAAGGAGATGGGAACGAGCAAAAGGAAGAAAAGAGGGAGATGGGAATGAGGAGAAGGAAGGGGGGAGGAAGAAACTGGAGGAAAGAAGGAGAAATAAAGAAAAGGAAGGAAAAAAAGAGAAACAGGAGGAAGGAAAGCAGGAAGGAAGGAAGGAAGGAAGGAAGGAAGGAAAGAAGGAGATGGAAATGAGGAGAAGGAAGGAGGGAGGGAAGGAGGGTGGGACAGGAGGGAAGAAGGCGGGAAGGAAAGAAGGAAGGAAGGAAGGAAGGAAGAAAAGAGGGAGATGGGAATGAGGAGAAGGAAGGGGGGAGGAAGAAACTGGAGGAAAGAAGGAGAAATAAAGAAAAGGAAGGAAAAAAAGAGAAACAGGAGGAAGGAAAGCAGGAAGGAAGGAAGGAAGGAAGGAAGGAAGGAAGGAAGGAAAGAAGGAGATGGAAATGAGGAGAAGGAAGGAGGGAGGGAAGGAGGGTGGGACAGGAGGGAAGAAGGCGGGAAGGAAAGAAGGAAGGAAGGAAGGAAGAAAAGAGGGAGATGGGAATGAGGAGAAGGAAGGTGGGAGGAAGAAACTGGAGGAAAGAAGGAGAAATAAAGAAAAGGAAGGAAAAAAAGAGAAACAGGAGGAAGGAAAGCAGGAAGGAAGGAAGGAAGGAAGGAAGGAGATGGAAATGAGGAGAAGGAAGGAGGGAGGGAAGGAGGGTGGGACAGGAGGGAAGAAGGCGGGAAAGAAAGAAAGAAGGAAGGAAAATGTTTCTTCTCCAGCAAAGCTAAATTAATGAAATTTGCTAAAGGTTTATGGACATGTGCGTATGTCCAAAAAGCAATCCCTTTATACAGCTAGAATTACAATGCCATATTTCTATGCCAATGCAATTGGACTCCTTACATTTCAGCCACAGAAGGATTCCAAGATAGAAAGATGTTTTCACAATGATATACTGTACTGTTGTGATTCAGGCAGACAGCCCCAGAGCTAGACCCTGTGAAAATTTCAGGGAGAGTTGAAAACACGGCCTGGGTGCCCCCGTTCCTCCTTTTCTATCAAGAGAATAAATCAAGGGAACTCCCCTTGAAAGACTCATGGAGGGCTTCTGTTCATTTGAAGATGCCACAAAATAGGCCTTGTTGTTGAGGCACGCCAACACAAGCCAACAAAGCTGCCCTTCTGGAAATTGTTTAGAGGAAGCCAGGGAGAACAAAGCACAGCCTGTATTCTTTCTGCAGATAACATTTGGTAGAATTTGGAAGTACAGCCTGGAATCAAACGATGATGAGAAAAATCACACACTCCCACAAAACAGTTTCTTGGCCATGCAAGTTGCAATGAATAAAAATTTCCCAGGGTTATCACACACATACACACACACACACAGAGAGAGAGAGAGAGAGAATGAGAACGAGAACGAGAACCGAAAGGGTAAAATCCTGTTCAGGTCCAGGTATAAGCAAATTTTGAATTTTTAAACAAATAAATAGAATGGAAGGAAGGAAGGAAGGAAGGAAGGAAGGAAGGAAGGAAGGAAGGAAGGAAGGAAGGAAGGAAGGAAGGAAGGAAGGAAAAAAAGGGGGGAGAAGGGAGCGGGAGAGTGAATGAGTGAGGGAAGGAAGGAAGGAAAAAGAAACATAAGGAAGGAAGGAAATGAGAGAGAAAAGGGAGGGAGAAAGGAAGCATATAATGGCAACCTTAAAAATCCAAAAATTTTAAGGAAGGAAGGAAGGAGATGGGAAATGAGGAGGAAGGAGGGAGGGAGGAAGAAAGGAAGAAACAGGAGGAAAGAAGGAGAAATAAACAGAAGGAAGGAAGGAAGAGAGGGGAAGGGAGGGAGGGAGAAAGGAAACATATAACTAGGCAGCCTTAAAAATCCAAAATTTACAGACCAGCACTCACTACTGTTGATGCAGGATTTTAAAGCAGCAGATTTTGCATTTGGGCTGTTTGGCAATGTGTGAAAAGCAGAAGTATGTTATGAAATTTGTGGAAAAAATATATTAGGGTATTGACCACTTCTTTATAAATGCAGAGCCACCAGTCTTAAATTAGGGTTCAGCCTGAATAAGGGATCCATGTTGATTTAAGAGGATCTGTTTTGCTGTCACAAATGTGATGACACTTGAAAGGGTGGTACTGTTATAATTTAGTGCAAATTAATGATCAATAAGCTTTTATTTTTGAATTTCCAAGAAGCCTGTTCCTTCTTTAATTCTTCTTTTCCTTTCTTCCTTCCTTCCTTCCTTCCTTCCTCCCTCCCTCCCTCCCTCCCTCCCTTCCTTTTTTCATTGATTGAATAAGCTATTATGATTTTATGTAATCCTGAAGTGTTTACTGAAACAAGAGCAAAATGCGACAATATGTAATGTTAAGAAAAAGAGAAAGGAAGAAAAAGTGCAAAGAGCAACACATTTGTTTTTTAAAGATCATTAAAGAAGTGTCTTTAGATTTTTACGACAAACAAACTTATAATTTCTCATCCCGTTTTTAATTACATAATGCCTTTTGATCCCTTATGCATTACTTTTCAATCGGCAAATCCCAAAATCACCATTTCCTTTTCGTCCATGTTTGGCCCGAGATCCAGAAAAGTTTTCCAGCCTTTGACTTAATTATTTTATCTCTGGTCAGATTTTATCATTTCTGCTCATTCTCCCACCTTCAACTTCCCGTTCCTCCATTCCTTCCTTCACTTTCCCATTCCTCCATTCCCTATGCCATTAACAGATTCCTCTTTTCTTTTTCTTTTTTTCAATTTTACTTTCTTTTCCTCGGGAATTGACCCAAAAGTGTTATCCATAAGGCTTTGAAAATGGGCCTCTGTAATGAGAATCTATGGAAAAAAAGAAAAAAAACAGCTTACATTTAGAGAAGACTTGTATAGGTTTCTAAAATATTGAATACTCTTTTTTTACCTTCTTCCTCTCTCTCTCTCTCTGTCTTCTAAGCTATCACCAAGAAATAGCTAGGTAACTGGAGTGATACATTATTTCTTGCTGAGGCTGTGGGTTAGGCTGCCCTCTCTCTTTCCTCTCATCCCCAAAATGACAGGTCTGAAGTCTGAAGTCTGACATGTTAAGTTGGATGTGATGCGTAGCTGTTTGTTCATTATCCTAATTTGATAATACAGTCACACCTAATTAATCCATGTCTGGCGGGGGTTTTTTTTTCTTGTGCAACGAGTCTGGACCCAGGAAACAGCGTAAATTCAAGAGATAGCTTGCCAAGTTTTTGTTTTTGTTTTGTTTTGACAAGGCTGTGGGTATTTGTGGTTCAGCTTTGCCGTAGGGGCCATGGTGTAAAATTCTGGTGGGTTTATTGGCTGCCCGGGGTGGGGAGTGTCTTTGTGTCAATTCTGACAGTTTCCAATGAAGTTCTGGCAATAGAGACACGTGTGGGACAGGCTGGTAAACATGAATGTCGGAGATAAAACTTAGACATTTCCGAGATATAATTTCTTCCCTTTGGCTAACACCGCAGAGGCTCAATATCTCACAAATCCACTAATTGCCCAGTTGGTTCCTGGCTATTTCCTGCACTTTTAGAATTTGGCATTTTAGTTTAGTTCCTTGTATTTCATTTCATTTCTTTTCTTTTTAAAGCCAGAAGGACACTATCAAGCGATCTTCTACTGGGGAGCTGGAGGAATTCTCAGGTTACAATGCTTCGATGGAAAGCAGTGAAAGGCCTGGTTATTTTTAGGATGTGTTTTTGAGGGTCCACCAGGAAGAACAAGCCTTTCTGAGCTGACAAGCTTGAGAGGGAGGGGGAAAGAGTGCAGAGAAGAGCCACAGAAATGATGAGAGGGGCTCGAGCCCAAAACATAGACAGAATAACAGAGTTGGGCGGGACCTTGGATTATGAAGAATGCTCGCAGGAATTGGGTCTGTCTAATTTAATGAAAAGAAGAAAGTATGGGTGTGACCTGATAGCAGTCTTCCAATATTTGAGGGGCTGCCACAAAGAAGGCCAACCTATTCTTGAAAGCACCCAACGACAAGACAAAAAGCAATGGATGGAAACTAATCAAGGAGAGAAGCAACCTAGAACTAAGGAGAAATTTTCTGACAGTGAGAACAATTAATCAGTGGAACAGCTTCCCTCCAGCAGTTGTGGCTGCTCCAACACTGGAGGGTTTTAAGAAGAATTTGGACATCTATTTGACTGGAATGGCATAGGTTCTCCTGCTTGAGCAGGGGGTTGGACTAGAAGACCTTCAAGGTCCCTTCCACCTCTGTTAGTCTGTTCATGCGGACTTGTGATGACAGGTAGCCCCGCTAGGACCTAAACATTCAAATTAGTCACTTCTTAAGGCTAGATCGTCTTTTGATTCGTTTTACAAGATACAAAAAACCACAGAAGTTTTTTTTTTAAAAAAAATATTTTCTCATAGCTTCATACATGAGAACAGCCTCTGCCCAGGTTTGAAGAAACTGTTTGAAAAGCAACCAGTCACAAGAGGTGACTTCCAAATGTCCCAGGGCTGTGAAAATATCTACAGACCCCCTCACATCCCGGACATAAACTGTTTCAACTCCTACCCTCAAAACGATGCTATAGAGCCCTGCACACCAGAACAACTAAGCACAAGGGGAGTTTTTCTCCTGAACACCATCACTCTGCTAAACAAATAATTCCCTCAACACTGTCCAATTATTTACAAAGTTTGCATGATTATTATTATTAATCTTCTAATCACTCCTTGTCCCCCATCCACTCCCATTTGTGACTGCATGATTGTAGCTTTGTTGCTTGTATCCCTACGATTTATACTGACTGTTTCCTAGTATGATTTGATTGCTTATTGTACCCTATGACTATCATTAAGTGTTGTACCTGATGGTTCTTGATGTACCTTTTCTTTTATGTACACTGAGAGTATTTGCACCAAGACAAATTCCTTGTGTGTCCAATCACACTTGGCCAATAAAAGATTTCTATTCTATTCTATTCTATTCTATTCTATTCTATTCTATTCTATTCTATTCTATTCTATTCTGTAAAATTGACCAGGTTTTTTTTAGCAACTCTGTTTATTTTCCTCCCACCTTCCCGATATTATATCATTAAAAAAAGAGAAGGGTAAATATCATTTTAAAACTCTTCCCTATCGTTCATTTTCAATAAATGCTTTCGGGATTAGTCGATGGATTTCCTTGCTTGCTTTTTTTTTTTTACAAAAGGAAAGGGACAGGACAAAAGTAAAGTACAGGGAGTCCTCAACTTATGACCAGATTGGAGCCCAAATTGTCCGTTGTTAAGTGAGATAGTTGCTGAGTGAGTTTTGTCCCGTGTTTTGATCTTTCTTGTCATGATTGTTAAGCGAATCACTGCATTTGTTAAGTTCGGAATTTGGCTGTGAAGGGAATCTGGCTTCTCAGTTTACTCTGCTTGTCAGAAGGTTGCAAAAGGGCCAGGGACACTGCAACCCTCATAAATACGAGTCAGTTGCCAAGCAGCCGTATTTTGATCATGTAACTGTTGTAAATATGAATCCATTGCCAAGCGTCCGAATTTTGAAGCAACGGTTGTAAAGTGTGAAAAGTGACCCTATGTCATTTTTTTTTTTTACATTGTCGTTGTAATTTCAAAATGGCCACCAAATGAAATCGTTAAAATTTGAGGCTACCTCTATGCAGGATTTGGGATCGAATGAAACCCAAATCTGACTGTGACAGGGATACAATTGGCCGCCAATTCTTCCTCTCACGTCCCACATTCAAAGAATTGGACATGTGTAGTGTTCTACCAGTTGTGATTGATGTTGATGTAGTTCGCCAGCAGCAGGTGTGGATGGCTGAGGTCTCGGAGAGAGAGGACTCAGATGAGGGGGCTACGTGGGATGTAGGGATGGGGCCTGGACCATCAGGGAGTGGAGTGCTGCCTTTGGAGATGGTGGAGTCTGGCAGCAATGATGAAGAGGCCCCCGAGGAGCCTGTGCCCAGCATGTATGCATGCAGGGCTGCTCAAAGGAAAGAGCAGCTGCAGCAGCACGGGTGACTCAGGAGTAAGGCTGCAAGGTAATGAATGGCCCCTCCCTTAAGGGATAAAAGCCAGCTGAGAAACTGGAGTTCTTTGCAGGAAGCAAAGAAGTTCTTGCACTTCAAGCCTTGTGGATGTTTGGACTCTCTTAGTTGGTGTTTAGAGGCTCTTTGTGTTTGAAATATTCTTTGGCAACTTTATCTAGTGTTCTTGGCAGCCTTGAACCTTGGCAAGGTTCATTCTTATCAGAGACAGTTAGTTTAAAACAGCCTTTTAACTGGGAAGGAACTGAATTCATAAAGAATCATTAAAAGGTTTTTCTATTACCTCTGTTTCATGTTTGTTTCCTTGGAACAAGGTTTGGGTCAGAACAGATGTACATTTGAAAGGGCTAGACGAATTATTAGTGGTGATGAACATGAATTCTCTACAAATGCTGGGACTGCCTTATAAGCCACCACGGAACTAAAATAAAGCTTAGTTTCATGCCAATATTTTAAGTGCTTTCTTGCCAGGCAGTTTTAGTTAGGAACATCATTTGCTACATTCAATCAAGCCATCTATCTTAAATCCTGATATGATATATGAGATGAGATGATATATGAGATGAGATGAGATAAGATGATGATATGATATGATATGATACAACATAACATGGTATGATATATGATATGTGGGGTCCTTGGTCCTCTCTAAGCTTGGTTGTTTTCTTGCAGATGTTTCATTACCCAAACTAGGTAACATCATCAGTGCTAGAAGAGATTGGGATTTGTGGAGAGAAGGAGAAGGAAAAGGAAAGGGAGAGGAGAAGGAGAGAAGGAGAAGAATTGTGGGGTCTCTGAGATTGGTTGTTTTCTTGCAGATGTTTCATTACCGAAACGAGGTAACATCATCAGAGTGAAAAGAGATTGGGCATGGGGTTTGCAGAAAGGAGGAAGAGGGGGAGAACAAAACAGAGAGGAGGAAAAGGGAGGAAGAATTGCTTACTTGCTGATGTTTCATGACCTAACTAGATAACATCATCAGTGCTAGAAAGGAGTGGAATTCGAGAGCAGCTCCATTTCTCAGTAACACTGAATGATACCCATCGCAATAGCAATAGTCCTTAGACTTATATACCACTTCACAGTGCTTTCCAGACCTCTCTAAGTGGTTTACAGAGTCAGCCTCTTGCCCCTAACAATCTGGATCCTCTTTTTACCCACCTCAGAAGGAGGGAAGGATGAGTCAACCTTCAACCGGTCAGGATCGAACTTCTAGTAGTGGGCAGAATTTAGCCTGCAATACTGCATTCTAACCACTGAACTCTACAGCTCCTTGATGTTATCTAATTGGGTCATCAAACCTTTGCAAGAAAATCAACAAGCTCAGAGAGCAGCAAGGACCCTTCATGTCAACCCTGAGCTACAAATATTCTCCTTTGTTGGTACTGATAGGATAGTTACGCAAGTTGTGCTGGACCTTACTTGGTTATCTAAGACGAGAAGGTCTTAGTCTACCTCACTTTGCCCAGGACTGGTAGTTCCCATGTTGTCTTATGAACTGTGACCATGGCTTTTTTTGGTTTATGTGTATTGTTTGTTGGTTTCATTGAGAAAGGATGAAGGATGATAGGGGTGAATGGAAGTGTAACCACTTTAAGAAGCTCTTATGTGTTGAAATTCACAAGCTTTGTTTGACCCTGGATGCAGTTGTGAAATATTGTAATATTTCACCCTTTATGTTGTGAACAAGGTTGGTCGTGCATGAACGGAGTTAGGAAAAAAATATAGAGCAGTGTTTCTCAACTTTGGCATCTTAAAGATGGGTGGACTTCCAACTCCCAGAATTCCCCATAGCTGACTGAGGAATTCTGGGAGTTGAAGTGCCTACAACCTCAAGTTACCAAGGTTGAGAAACACCAAACTGTTGAGGAAATAAGATTATTTCCTCCTCCTTACCCCCCAAATGGTTTCTATTCACACATGAATGCCCTGATATTGGGTGAGACTTGTTGAGACATCAACCATGCATTTTGGAGGTCTTCTTCTAGGAACTCATCAAATTTGTCCATAGCTAGTCTTGAACAGCTGTAGAAAGGAATCCTGGGAAATAGTTGTTCGATGAGATTCAGTGGTGTTGCAACTGACTTTAGCGTAGCTGTTGTCTGAAGAAAACTTGAAATCCAATCTTTGAACCTCCAAGGATCTATCCATCTTGGAACATTGCCCAAGCAGTCCAAATGAACTCTTAGTCAACTGGAATGACAGACTTTGCCTTGGATTTATAAGAATGTCAGAAGCTCCTAAAGATGAAGTAGGTTCAAGCTCCATCAGATTTAGCATCTTCCAACGATGGGCTGGAAAACACCATTGAGACATCTGCAAGTCAAACATGACCTATTTCCTACTTTTGTTCCATCACACATAAAGCACCCATGCAGTCTGTAATCCAGCATGTAACATCAGTTATCAGGATGATTGGCTACTGATTTGTTAATGAATGAAATTTTACAGGTTGATTGTTTTAACTAAATTTTCTCCTTATATTGAGATCCAACCTCAAAATAAGGAGAAATTTCCTGACAGCGAGAACAATTACTCAGTGGAATGACTTGCCTCCATCCAAGTCTTTGGAGCCTCCATCACCACGAAGGCTTTTAAGAAGAGATTGGGCAACCATGGTTTCTGGTTCCGCATGGCTTCGGTGGCAGCAGGAATTCGCGACTGTTCGCAATTCCTGCTGCGCTTGCCGCCGAGGTACCCCCGATCCAAATGGGTCAGGGGGATATGGCTGCCCTGTAGAGGCAGCCGAAGGGAGAGGGGAGCCAGACAGGGGGTTGGGGGTGTCGCAGACCCCCTCCTCGTCCGGAAAAAAACCCTTTTTCCCAAGGTGGTGGAGCGGCGGTCAGCAATGGCCGCCACAAAGAAGCCTGCAACCGGGTAAGATCATGCTGGAGGAAGCAAGAAAAGTGAAAGTGCTGGCTGAGCCAGGTCAATTAACATCTTTTAAACTCTCTGGAAGTGAACTGTCTGAATTGCTGGAGGATACATTGTATCCCTAAGAAGATCCAAAAGCGGCGGAGAAGCTCTTAAAGGGAACTTTTTTTTTTCTTCACTCTCCCACCCCATAGAAACAGCAGATGAAGATTTGAAATTTGTTTGGGCACTGAAAGTGAACTATTTTAAAAGTTGAAGTTCTTGGACATTGGACTTAAAAATTTAAGAAATTGGAAAACTCTTATTAGAGGTATGGATTTCTGATCATTTAAAAATTGATGTTGCAAGTGGGAAGGGAGAGGAAAAAAATTGGAGCAGAAGTGGAAAAAGGAGGAGATTGCCTAGAATCCCAAAGAAAGATATATGGTAATTGGACCTCTTTGATTAAACAGTAACCCCAGAAAGAGAAATAGAAGAAGGAAGAAAAGTATTAATTTTTGGAACTTTTTTTTGAATTATTTTTGATTAAAAATACTTGGGTGATTGTTTTAGGAAAAGTTTCTCTTTTCATGATGGCATTGCTTGTGGATGAACTAAAGACTGAATATCAAAAATATAAAAAGGAAGAACAAGGTGGAAAAGATACTTTGGGCACTTTATTTCAATTTTTAGAAATGGCGTTATGTACTTATGAAAAGTTGACTACGCAGCAGAATGACTGGGACAAAGAAGAAGAGGAAGAAGAAGCCATCTTTGATGAACAATGGGTTTTTTCTGAGGAGGAGGAGAAAGAGGAAAAGAAAAAGGGGATTTTAAGGTTTGAAAAAACAACCAAAAAAGAGAAAAATGAGAGGAAAGGTGGATGCAAGGTTAGAAAGCAACGGAAAGGGAGTAAGAAAAGGGAGGAGGAGAGACAAAGGGGTAAAAAGGGCAAGGAGAAGAATAAGCAGGAGAGAAAGGAGGGGGAGGAGAAGCCTCAATGGTGGGAAGCAAGATCTAAAGAAAAAAAGCTTATTTAGAGACAATGGGTGTATCTATTAAGGATTAAGGATAAAAGGGGGATTCTGGAAGGTACATAAGATTGTGTTTTTATATGTGCATTTACAGTAGAACCTTTCTTAAAAAAAATATTGTGTAATTTTAGAATGTACTAAACAGAATCCCAAGATAAATTAAGTGTTTTATGAAGTACTTTTAAGTTAGGGTAATGAGTTAAAGGCGTCACTCCAATTAGTGTATAGGAGAAGTATAGTAAAAGAAAAAAGATGAATGCATAGCTGGAAATAGAACAGACAAAGAATGTTATTGAAAATGGTAATAAGATATGGAAGGATATATAAAGTGAATATGATGTGTAAATTTCATCTGTGTGAAGAGTTTTAACTCGGGATCAAGCAGTTTTCAGAAAAGATGTTTTAGGTTTTGTTATGTTTTTTGTGTTTTGTATGTTGATAAAAGGCAATAAAATTTCAATTAGCAAGAAATAATTTGGATGAAAAGGAGAAGTTGGGATGAGATATGAAGTAAAATAGATAAAGTAAATATTGATATTATAATTTGGAATCATTACTGGTTTTCTTCTTTAATTATTATTATTATTATTTTTAGAAAAGAATTTATAAGCTGTTATGCCTTGATTGTTTGTGCACTGTTTTTGTAAAATTAATAAAATTTATTTAAAAAAAAAAAAAGAGATTGGGCAACCATTTGTCTGAAATGGGACAGAGCTTCCTGCCTGAGCAGGGACTGGAAGACCTCTAAGGTCCCTCCCAAACTCTGTTATTCTGCATTTTGCAAATTTGTACGGCTGTCCATCTCACCAAAGGCATAGGTCCCTAGCTGAATGTATTCTCAGCGTAGCTTCTCTATAAGATATGACATCGTGCACTGGAGAGTGGTGGTCTCAGACAGCCCAATGATGGGTTTTAAAAGTTAAAAAAAAACAGAACTATGAACTGAACCCAGTATCAAACTGGCAACCCATGATTTGTGGGTTGAATATTCAAGTTGTGGCTCTTTTCACAAACCACATTTAATCTGAACATTAATTTTCTGCGTTCATCCAACTCACACAGCTGTAAGCTCACCCAAGGAGATACAATGCTATGCACCCATTTAACAGGGTTTGTGCGATGCTATGCACCCATTTAACACACACATAAACCCATGCAAATTAGTTAAGGCTAACTAGACCTGAGATACGCTATTTTGGAAAGGCAACTGGAAGTTTTTTCAACCATTTTGTGCAGCGTGCTGGGGTGAGTTTCGTTGTTACAAAGAAAGAGTTGAAGAGTTGAAGAGTTGTAGGAAGGAGAAAGCAAACATGTTGGAAACATTGGGACGTGCTGTACAGTTCCACAATTGAGATTGTCTGTTTTGGTATTTTGCACACAACATGGTGTTGAGAAAAAGGAGGAAAAGTAATGAAAGACTTGAAAACAAAGGTCCTTTTTTAATGCAGAAAACAAGGACTGCTAAATTCAAATCTCAGGCAGGTTTTGAGTCTACTTGACGAAGCCTTTTCTAATGTTTTGTGTCTTTTTGGTCAACTCCATATACACTAATCCATCCAGACTTGTGATTCAGTACATGGGTGGCATGGCCCTTCAATGTTGCACGTTCACATTGTTCTGTGATTGAATGAATTTACATGGCCAGTTAAACATCAGAGCTTACATGGAAAGTTCTCTGGATTAAATGTGGCCTCCTCTAGCCTTCCCTCTGGAGCAGAGGGAAAGGGAAGGAAGGGAGGGAGGGAGGCAAGAAGATATGAAGGCAAAAGGAAGGAAGGAAGGAAGGAAGGAAGGAAGGAAGGAAGGAAGGAAGGAAGGAAGGAGGAGGAGGAGGAGGAGGAGGAGAAAAAGAAAGAAGAAGAAGAAGAAGAAGAAGAAGAAGAAGAAGAAGAAGAAGAAGAAGAAGAAGAAGAAGAAGAAGAAGAAGAAGAAGAAGAAGAAGAAGAAGAAGAGAGTAGGAGGGAGGGAGGGAAGGAAGGAAGAAAGAAAGGAAAAAAGGAAGGAAGGAAGGAAGGAAGGAAGGAAGGAAGGAAGGAAGGAAGGAAGGAAGGAAGGAAGGAAGGAGGCAAGAAGGCAGGCAAGAAGGAAGGTAGGAAGGAGGGAGGGAGGCAAGAAGGCAGGAAGGGAGAGAGAAGGAAGGAAAGAGGGAGGCAAGAAGGCAGGAAGGCAGAAAGGGAGGAAGAATGGAAGAAAGGGCAAAGAACGGAAGATGGAAAAAAGGTAGTTAGAAAAGAAGGAAGGAAGAGAAAGGAAGGGGTGGGAGAAATAAGGAAGGAAAGTGGGCAGGAAGGGAGAAAAGAAGGAAGGGAAGAAACATGATAATTGCCTTGGAATAATATGTGAGAGAAAAATACCAAAACTAAGCAAATAAACAAACCGTAATTGCTTTAGTCAATACTTCAAGCATGCATAAATACAGGCAGATGATGGGGAAAAAATAGAAAAATACCTTACAATAACTACAGTAAAAAGCACCAAATCAAACTGAAACCAAGCAGAAGCGTTTTTCACTACCTTTCATAATTTGGTGGCAGTTCTGCGCCGTTTTGTAATTTCCAGGAGAGAATAGAAGAATGAAGTCTCCTGTTCTGCTCTTAGCACTAGTTACATGACCTCCGTATTTAGGAGGAATCTGGAGTTTAAAAATACGATTAATCGTATTTTTAAAAATATGATTAATCAATAAATAAAACAGGTCATTAATATGATTAATCAATAAATAAAAATACAGTTTAAAAATACGATTAAGCAATAAATAAAACAGGTTTTATAGAAATATATTGTTTTTAAGAAGGACAGCCATTTGCCTGAAATGGTATAGTTTCTCCTGCTTGAGCAGGGGGCTGGACTAGATGACCTCCAAGGTCCCTTCCTGCTGTATTCTATTTTCTATTTTCTATTTTCTATTTTCTGTTCTATTCTATTCTATTCTATTCTATTCTATTCTATTCTATTCCATCCCGTTCCATCCCGTTCCATCCCATCCCATCCCATCCCATCCCATCCCATTCCATTCCATTAGTAATAGCAGGAAATAAAGAATCTCAGTTTTGGCATGTTATGTTATGTGAGGCTAAACCAGTTGGAGTTGAGGGAAGAGAAGAACCCTGCCAGAAGGAGAGGAATATGATTTTATTCAAAAGGATGAGTAGAGGGGCTTATTTTCACTGGGTACCTCCAGATGGCAGCTGAAAATTCAGTCCGCACGGGAAGTGATAGTACCGTTTTACGTTGCACTGGTGAAGCCACACTTCCCAAAGAGCAGCTGATACAGTTCTGTAGAGGAATTATTGAGTCTGTTATTTGCATTTTGATAACTTTCTGATTTGGTATGGCAACCAAACAGGTTAAGTAGAGACTTGAACGGATGGATAGGACTGCAGAAAAAGCAAGGATTGGAAAGTCCCTGGATTAAGACTCTTAGGAGGGATGTTTTTAAAGGGTTTATGTGGATGAGCTTTATTGAACAAGGCTGCTTGAAGGGATCTCCTTGCTGATCAAAACTGATCAAGGAGGATGGCACTGATCTTACTCACAGGATCATCTAGAGAAAACTGTAGATTCTCTAAGGAGATACCACAAAGAAGAAGAGGGGTCAACTTATTCCCCAAAGCATCCAAAGGCACAACAAGAAGCAATGGGTGGAAACTAATCAAGGAGAGAAGGAATCTAGAGTTAAGGAGGATTTTCCCGACAGTGAGAACAATTAACTTGTGGAACTGCCTGCCACCAGAAGTTCTGGGTGCTCCATCGCTGGAAGCTTTATAGAAGAGACTGTCTGAAATGATATAGGGTTTCTTGCTTGAGCAGGAAGTTTGACTAAAACAGGGGTGTCAAACTCAATTTTATTGAGGGGTGCATCGGGGCTGTGGCTGACCATGGGTGGTGGGGGCAGGGGGAGTGTGACCCACTGAATGGGTGTGGCCATCTGGTTTGGTGCAGCCAGCTTGACACCTCTCCCCAAACTTCTGGCATGTTTCCTTTTTGCATTGAGTAGGAGTGGAGGTATGCTGCCGGTTCACACCGGTTCTACTGATCCGGTAGTGCCGCTTAGCAGTTGGCCTCACCCACCTGCCCCTGCTCTTTCCTTCCTATATTTCCTTTGTTTGTAGCTCAGCTGATAGGCACGGCAGCGTGGATTGCCATGCCTCAGCTGTTTTACTCGTCTATGCTGATGTTCAGGTAAGTTTTCATGCTTAAAATTGCTCACTTTAGAATGCTCCATGTGCGCCCACAGAATCAGTAGTAAAATATTTTTAATTCCACCACTGTTCAGTAGACCGGGCTGAAGCCACACTGGCTTGATGTTTCCTCTTACATTGGGTAGACTGGGTGGAAGTGATATGGGACGGCCCCTTATATTTCCCAGGATAGCCCCATGGGCCACATCCAACCACATCACAAGTGTGATGACCTAGGGTGGGATACAAACAAGCACAGTCACAGAAAATGGGTGAAGCCCCTTTTATTCCTTCACTTTGCTTCCAAGCTCCAAATATCTTTGACAGAAGACAAAAAAGTCCCACACAAACAGTTACAAGAAGGAGGAAAATAGCAACACAAACCAGGCAAGATGAGGGCTGGAGGATGTCCACAGATAACACACACTGGGAAGGATGCCAAACTCAGAGAGGAACTACAAACTAGAGATATTTACACGCTTTGTTTCCAGTGTTTGCCAGTACGCAGGTCCAAACTCTTATCCAGTTGTCACATCTGCAGCCCATGAAAAGGATCAAGGCCCTCTCCTCCCCAGTAGTCAACGTCTCTCCCTTATCATCTCCACCCTGTGTGCCCTAGGATGGGTAGGGGATGGGCCTGGGTCCTCCTCTGACTGCTCAGCTGGCCTCTGCCCTTCCCCAACCTCCTGCACAACCTCCGGAGTCACATTTCCATTCCCTGTCGGCTGTTCCTCCTCTCCCTCAGTCTCCACCAGGGGCATGACAACAGGCTGAATCCAGCCCACAAGCCTTAAGTTTGACACCCCTGTGTTACAATATTCAAACGATTCACATTCGTTGTGGTCTCTCAAACAATTATCAGAAAATCTCTAAACCTTGACCCCCCAAAGGGGCTTTTCCAAGAGGCAACTGGACTTTCTTGGTGTCAAGAAAGCCTTTTGGAAAAGCACCTACAGGACAACCATGACCTGGATGACTGAGAATCTTACCTAAGTCCCTTCCAACTTTGTTGCTCTGTTCCTCCCTTTGACTCTGTTCCTAGACTAGTCCAGTAATCCTTTCTGCTTCCCCAATAATTTGTTTTTCATACACTGATTAATTGATGCTAAGGAGGAGGAGAAGTTGTAGAGTGGACGATGCCAATTGGTCCATCCCTCTCTTGGTTCTATCTTCAATGTTCTGCTTAGAATTTAGAATAGAGAATAGTGCCATTGCATTGCCTTGAAAAGCTCTGGAATATTCCCCCCCACCCCAGCCTTCTGGTTTTCTTTTTTCTCCCTCGTTTTATCTAATCGCTTTCTCTTTCCGATCATCCCAGTGCAGTTGAGTAGAGCAAATGATTTTTTTTTTTAATTACAGCAACAATATAATCTCCTGTTAATCACCAACTACATGTGCTCTTTGCCTCTCTTGTCATGCTTGTAAATAATAACGAGAAGTGCCAGGACTTTCTCACGACCAACATGAGGAAACCAGGGGGGGTGATTCAACAGGTATAACAAGCGGTTTGGTGAGTGTGTGCTGCTTTTTTAGGTTTACCTTCCGCTGCAGTCCCAGTGAGTAAATCGGCTGAGGGGCAGCAATTCACTGGGCTGCGCCAAACAGCTGAGCTGAAAACAGCTGGAAATAAAGGATAGCAGGAGTGGGGGGGTGGGCCAAATTGTCACCATAACAACCAGTTCGTCAGAACTGGTCCAAGCCCGATAGAATCCCACCCATGTAGCAAACCCTTGATCATTTTCTGATGTTACCTGCCGGCAGTTTGGATACCTAATCCATGTTTTCGGAGGCTATATCCAGAGGGAATTTCCTCAAGAAGTAGCTTGTACTGAAGCATTCAGCCGAAAAAGATGGCAGCTAGGTGTTTTGTTCCCAAAGTCTGAAAAATTTGTTCCTTCAAAACAAAAATAAATAGATTGCAGATGACTGGTGTTACTTATTTAATGTATTTTATTAGATTTGTATTGCTGCCTATTTGCCATGGCGACTCAAGGTGACTCACAACATATACCTAGTTGGGTAATGAAACATCTGCAAGGAAATAACCAAGCTCAGAGAACACCAATGATTTTACAGTTCTCCCTTCCTTCCTTCCTTCCTCACTCACTCACTCCCCTTCCTTTCCTTTCCTTCCCTTATTCTTCTTTCCTTTCATTTCTCTTTTATCCATTCATTCTTCCTTCCTTCCTTCCCCTCCCTCCCTTCTTTCCTTTGCTTTCCTTTTTCTTTCTTTCCTTTTTCCTTCCTTTCATCTTCCTTTCCTTTCTCTCTCTCTCTCTCTCTCTCTCTTTCTTTCTTTCTTTCTTTCTTTCTTTCTTTCTTTCTTTCTTTCTTTCTTTCTTTCTCTCTCTCTCTCTCTCTCTCTCTCTCTGTCTCTCTTCCTTTTTCTTTCTTTCCTTTTTCCTTTCTTTCATTGTCCTCTCTGTGTGTGTGTGTGTGTGTTTGTGTGTCTGTCTGTCTGTCTGTCTCTGTCTCTGTCTCTGTCTCTCTCCTTTTTCCTTCCATCTTTCCTTTTGTCAAAGCCTTGTTCTGTGAGGAACACACCAAGGATTTGGGATGCCAGAATTAACCACGGTATTAAAAATGCATTGGGCAGCACAGGGTGGAAAGATTAGTTGGAAGAAGAGACCCATGAATAAGGGTTAATTACGTTCCAGGAGGCCTTTGGAAGGAGCAGGCGAGGCAATGGCTCTCTTTTCTTCAAAATGCACTAAAGAGCTGGAAAAGGGCTTTGATGAATTTTAATGGGATGATCCTGAATTTTATGCATATTGCAGCTCCTGATGTGGAGAAGTCAAAAGATTGTTGAAAGGGAATTCTATTTGTCCTACTTTTAAGCTAGTTCACAGCTCAGTTTCTATCCCATTCTCCCCATTTAATTCTCCCAGCAAACCTTTTATTGAGGGGTCTTTGGTGCTCTCTGAGCATGGTGGCTTCCTTGTAGACATTTTCTTACCCAAGTAGGTAACCTCATCAGTATGAGAATGGTGTGGGGCTTGGGAGGAGGAGGAGGAGGGATTGTGGGATTCTTGTGCTCTCTGAGTTTGGTGGTTTTGTTGCAGACATTTCCTTACCCATGTATGTAATGTCATCAGTGTGAGAATGAAGTGGGGTTTATAGAGAGGAGGAGGAGGAGGTCTACTACAACTACAGTAGGATCCTTTCATCAGTGTGAGATTTGTGGAGAGGAGGAGGAGGAGGAGGAGGAGGAGGAGGAGGAGGAGGAAGAATTGGCATACTTGGTCCTCTCTGAGCTTGATGGTTTTCTTTTAGACATTTCATTACCCAAGTAGTAACATCATCAGTGTGAGAACAGAGTGGGGTTTGTGGAGAGGAAGAGGAGAGGAGGAGGAGGAATTGGCATACTTGGTCCTCTCAGATTTTGGTACCTTTTTTGCAGATGTTTCATTGCCCAACTAGGTAACCTCATCAGTGCTAGTCGGGAGTGGGGTTTGTTCTCAGTTTCTATTAACTGAGAGCAAACCATCCCTCCCTACTAACCTTAAGAGGTTAACTAGTTGGGTCATGAAACGTCTGCCAAAAAACTCACCAAACTCCAAGGGCTCTATGAACCGCTCCTTTCAACCCCTCAACTACAAATCTTCTTCCTTCTGGAAACCCTTTCTTCCAAGGATCCTCTTCCTGTATCTTTATATCCAGGACCTTATTCTACAACTCCTTTTAAACACATATAAAATAGCTTGCTGGAAAAGACAGAAATGGTGACAGAGCTCTGTATATGTGATAGATAGATAGAGGGGCCACGGTTGTCCACCCCACACCGCTTGAGAGAGTAGCCCCATGCAGGAGAAGCTTCTTGCAAGCGTAGCTAAAGCTTGTGGCCTCTCAGCTGTTGCTGGCTTGCTCGGCAAGTTAATTCAATAAGACAAGTTTAAGCCGGAGAATCATCTAATGCCTTTTTATTATTCAGTCTGAAAGAGAATTCCAAGACTTTGGAAGAGGCAGACCAGTTGGAAATGTATTAATTCTCCCTCCATTTCTTCCTTGCTTGCAAGTTGACCCTTTCGGGCTGTCGTTGCCAGTTGTGGGTTATTATTACTGTTTGTTTTAAGAGTTAAGGATTGTGTGTCTCTGATTTCTCCGTTAGCTTCCAGCGGGGGCAGTCAACTCCCAATTTTAGCTCACCGACTAAAATTAGTCTGTGGATCCAGAGAGGAAAAATAGGGACGGAGAGTTTGGATTTCCTGCCTACGATCAAGCCAAACTGCATTCTGCTGCTGGGATGGACTGCCTAACCCATCACCCTGAGCTATGAGGGGATGATAGAAACCTGCTTTGCTTTGGAGAAAGAACATCAAGGTCAAACATTGTAGGCAGCATTGAAGCACCAAGCATCAAACCAAGATTATATATGAATGCTGTACCTGAAACAAGGATTGATAAAACAGCAGTTACAATCCCAATCCGGCAAACCCAGTCTTGTTTGAAGCTCAACCCAAGGGCTTCTGAACATATATTTATTGCTGATTTTATTTATTTGTAGTCTGGCCTTTATTATTTTTATAAATAACTCAAAGCGGAGAACATATCCAACATAGCTTCCTCCTCCTATTTTTCTGATAACAACAACCTTGTAAGTTGGTTTGGGCTAAGAGAGACAGAATGAGGTAATTCAGCTGTCTTTCATGCTGAAGGTGGGATTAGAACCCATAGTCTCCTGGTGATTGGCCCAAAGTCAGCAGGTGGCTTTCATGTCTAAGGCGGGACAAGAATTCACTGTCTCTCAATGATTGGCCCAAACTCATCCAGTTGACTTTCATTTGTAAGGTGGAATTAGAACTCACTGTCTCCTGGTGCTTGGCCCAAAGTCACTCAGTGGTTTTGGTGCCTAAAGTGGAACTAGAACTCAACCTCTTTTGGTCATTGGCTAAAAGTCTCCCAGGGGTTTTGTGCCTACAGCAGAACTAAAACTCACTATCTCCTGGTGATTGGCCCAGAGCCACCCAACTGGCTTTCATGTCTAAGGCAGGACTAGAACTCACTATCTCCTGATGATTGGCCCAGAGTCACCCATCCAGTTTTTATGCATAAGATGAGATCAGAACTTTTGGCTTCTTCTCATTTTGCTCTCGTGTCTTAACCACAAGACCAAACAATTTTTAACTGAATCTGGCTTCCTTAATGTCAGAAGTTGGCAAAACAGGATTGCATGACTTCAGGACACTGCATCCTTTGTAACACATGCCCGTTGCCAAGCATCCAAATTTTATTTAAGTGACTGGAAGGATACTACAGCTATCACAAGCATGAAAAAAAAAAAAAAAAAAGCTCCTTCCCCCCCCCCCCCCCACTGCCTTCATAACTTCGAAGGGACACTAAAAAAAATGGTTTCAAGTCCAGAACTACCTGAATGGATTTATTCAGAAAACAATGTAATCATAGTTTAAGAGGGTAATCCTCTACTATGAGCCACAGTGGTGCAGTGGTTAGAGTGCAATACTGCAGGCTGCTTCTTCTGACTGCCATCTGACTGCAATTTGGCAGTTCAAATCTCACCAGGCTCAAGGTTGACTCAGCTTCCATCCTTCCAAGGTGGGTTAAAATGAGGACCCAGATTGTTGGGGGCAAGAGGCTGACTCTGTAAACTGCTTAGAGAGGGCTGGAAAGCACTATAAAGCGGTATATAAGTCTACATGCTATTGCTATGGCTCTATCTATCTATCTATCTATCTATCTATCTATCTATCTATCTATCTATATATATATCTATTTATCTATCTATCCATCCATCCATCCATCCATCCCTCCTTCCAGATTGTTGGGGGCAACAGGATGAATCTGTAAACTGCTTAGACAGGGCCATAAAGCACTGTGGAGTGGTCTATAAGTCTCCAGTAAGTGCTATTCCTGTCCAAAGAAATAAAAGAAAAGAAAAATGCTATTTCCTTGACTCAGCATTTTTTGGGGTCTGGGAGGATGGGGACCTCTTAGAGAGGGATGGAAAGAAATGTGAAGTGATATATAAGTCTAGGTGCTATTGCTATACCTTTCATATCTTCCTTCCTTCCTTCCTTCCTTCCTTCCTTCCTTCCTTCCTTCCTTCCTTCCTTCCTTCCTTCCTTCCTTCCTTCCTTCCTTCCTTCCTTCCTTCCTTCCTTGAGCCACAGTGGTGCAGTGGTTAGAGTGCAGTACTTCAGACTCCTCTGCTGACTGCTGGATGCCTGCAGTTTGGCAGTTCGAATCCCACCAGGCTCAAGGTTGACTCAGCCTTTTATCCTTCCGAGGTGGGTAAAATGAGGACCCAGATTGTTAGGGTCAAGAGGCTGATTCTGTAAACTGCTTAGAGAGGGCTGTAAAACACCGTGAAGCAGTATATAAGTGTTAGCGCTAATGCTATTTCTACTTGTCTACCCTCAAACAAAGCTCTTTTTTTTTTTTTAAAGAAACAAGGAAAAGAATTCCGGTTAAGGAATATGCTTAGGATTGCAATCTCGAAAGTTGGTCCGACTGGTTTCTTTCTCTGCAATTGCAACTTGTCCTGAACGTTCGTGAAAAAAATATGACTGATTATGCACCGACGTTCAAACTGGGGCAGCACCAAGGAATGGAAAAGTGGGTGTGAGGGAACTCTGCAAGCATCATTATACTCCATGAAAAGCGTTTAAATTATGGTAATTTGTTTCTTTCTTCCTTCGGGGAAAAAAAATAAGGAGGCAGGTGGGTTACATACACACATATGCCATAATGGATGCCAGGATGGATTTTTTTTCCTTTCTTTCTGTTTTCCCAGCCCACCCCACCCCAGGCATCAAGGAATTGGTATATTACTCTACGGTAGCAAATTTTTTAAAAATAGTCCTTTTCATTCTCCGATTGTGTTCAAAGCTAAGTGTTTATGTGCATCAGCGCACAGTCAGGGGGTTGGCAAATGGTCAAGGCAGCGTCTTTCTAAGTTAAAGAAAATAGCAGCAGCAGACTGGAAAAAGCTGGAAAGCAAATGGACGGGAAAGATCGAAGGGAAAAAGGGGAGAGGGTGATGACAAACCCCTTCCCATCCACCCAGCTGTTATTTTAATGCCGCAGAAGCAGGAAAAAAAAAAGGAAAGTAAATAGAATTGCAGATTTGAAAGGGTTCTCAGAGGTTTCTAGTTCAACCTCCTGTTGAAATTTTGGCAAGAAAACCTCCAAGTTCCGGGACCACCAATGACCACTTGTGATTGAGAGCCTCCATAGACAGGTTGAATGAATGTGACAGGGTCCATTTTTTGCAACACAAGACTGGCTCATAAGAGTGAAGACAGGAGAGTAACAGAATAACAAGAGTTGCAAGGGACCTTGGAGGTCTTCTAGTCCAACCCCTGCACAAGCATGGACTGAATCCAGGGGTAGGATTCTCCTGGCATAACAACTGATTCACTACTCACAGGTGCAAGGCTATCTCAATTACTGACCTTCAATGTTACTTCAGGGAAGTAACTCAGCTGAAGTACGAATCAGCTGAGTAGATATAGGTGAGTACAGTGCAGGGCAGATGGGTGGGCCCACATATTCTTTGGATCAAACTGGTTCAGAACCAGCTGATCATTGCAGCTAGGAGTTCACCTGATCTGGTCTGAACCGGGAGAATCCCACCACTGGGAACATATATATATATATGTTTTCTTAAGTTTTCGCGGGTACTTACATGTATGGTATTCAGCTTTGTTCGGGTATTTTCCCACGTCATTGTAGTTGTGCTTTTAAAGTTGTAGCCACGTTTCGACAGAATCTCATCTGCCATCATCAGGCTTCTGTATTGTGTTCATCTGTCAGACTTTTACAGTTGTTTCAGTTTATATGATATTCACGTCATTATAGTTGTGCTTTTAAAGTTGTAGCAATGTTTCAGCAGAATCTCATCTGCCATCATCAGGCTTCTGTATTGTGTTCGTCCGTGAGTCAGACTTTTACAGTGGTTTCTCCCTCCCTCCCTCCACTATATTTATCCATCTGTCTCACGAACGAACACCATACAGAAGCCTGATGATGGCAGATGAGATTCTGCTGAAACGTTGTTACAACTTTAAAAGCACAACTACTATGACGTGGGAAAATACCCAAACAAAGCTGAATACTATATAATTGGTTGTCCACTAAGACTCTAAGATCCCTCTCACAGTTACTGCTATTAAGAAGCCTGGTTTCACCCAGTCTATATGTGTACTTTGGGTTTTTCTTGTCTAAGTGTAGGACTTTACTTTTCTCTACATTGAATTTCATTTTGTTAGATAGGGAAGTATTTGATGTAACTGCTCGAGGAGAAGGATGTAAGTGACTAATGAGTCACTAGTAAGTTTTTGAGGGGCTGGGTGGGTAGAAGAGGGCTAAAGACCTCTGGTGGATTTAATGTTTCTTGATTTATCCTGCTCATGGCTTCCTCACAGGGATACATGGGGTGTAATTTTGACAGTGTTAAGCTTAAGAAAATGGTTACTTTGCGTAGCAGTGCAGGAAGGCAGTCACAAATCTGGATTTATTGAAGATGTATCTCCAGATTATTATTATTTTTTCAGCCTGAGCATTGATGAATGTTAAGGAGAGCAGTTGGACACATATGCATAGAGTTCAAACAAGAACCTTTATTTACAGAGATTCTCAGTTAGCCAGGTCATGGTTGTCCTAAAGATTGTCTT
Organism: Hydrophis major; assembly: GCA_033807585.1. Classification (NCBI taxonomy): domain Eukaryota; kingdom Metazoa; phylum Chordata; class Lepidosauria; order Squamata; family Elapidae; genus Hydrophis; species Hydrophis major. Next base: position 376,570,974 of record CM066329.1, read on the forward strand.
TTCCAAAGACAATTGTTTGGTTTTCTCCTGAAGACATTTTGCTTCTCATCCAAGAAGCTTCTTCATCTCTGAAGAAAAGGGGAGTTCTGCAGAACTGAAGAAGCTTCATGGATGAGAAGCGAAACATCTTCAAGGAAAAAAAGGAAATCCAAGCTGCCTTTTGAAAAAACATCATTGGGAAGTACTTTATTGTTTACTGCCTATTCTACAGGAATCTTCCATGACTGGCAGTTTTTACCTAGGAAAGACCAGATAAGGCTCAAAGGTGTTCAGGGAAGGTCAGACTTTGCCCAATTGTGTTTGTATAACAAGTCCAGGCTCATTCCCTGCTTGGCCCCTTCTTGAGACTGGGATGATGGCCCTCCAACAAGTGTAGGGGTAATGAAAAGGATTACTATCCATAGCCAGGCACATCCATGGGGAGAATCAAGAAATTCAAGATGGCATCTATATGATTCCAATAAAGGAGAAACTTTGTAGCTCAAGGTTGAAATCAGGGGTCCTTGGTTCTCTCTGAGCCTGGTTGTTTTCTTGCAGACATTTCATTCCCCAACTAGGTAACATCATAAGTGTTCCTGCTCCACACCTATGTGTTCAAAACCCTGCCTCTGTCAGGCATGAAATACCAGGTCCAATGAAGCTGATTTATTGCTACGTGCCTACACAAAGAAATCTTCTCAAGGAGCAGTCATCACTTGGTTAGGGTTAGATAAGGGTCAAAAGCACTCATTGGGGTGCTTAGTTCATTTGTGACTATGTAGGGACTCTAGCCTGATACCCTTAGTTGCTCTGCCCCCAGCTTTTGTTATCTCATTCTCCCACAGTGCAGTGCCCTATAGTGTCAAAATGATGTATAGGGCACTGCAAACCAGAACAACTAGACATAAGGACAGTTTTCTCCCCATTCCAACATTCTGCTAATTCCCACAACCCTGTCAAACTATTTACTAAGACTGCATTAGTATTTTTCTTCTCATCCTTCCTACTACCTATCTCCTCCCACTTATGACTTTGTTGCTTGTATCTCTATGATTTATATTGTTTTATTTATTTCCTACTATGATTTGATTGCTTGTTTAGTAACTATGACTATCACTAAGTGTTGTATCTTATGATTCTTGATGAATGTATTTATATATACACTGAGAGTATATGCAGCAAAGACAAATTCCTTGTGTGTTCAATCACACTCGGTCAAAAAAGAATTTTATTCTATTCTATTCTATTCTATTCTGTTCTATTCTATTCTATTCTATTCTATTTCTGTATTTCTATTCTATTCTATTCTACAGATGGATAGATATAGTGGATGGATGGATGGATGGATTGAGGAATGGAGAAATGAGGGGATGAAGGTATAGAGAAATATTGGATGGGTGGATGATGTCAGGTGTGAAAGACTAAGTTCACACTAGGAAGTTGACTTAAACTGATTTATTGCTACTCATGCCAATACCAGGAATCTTCTCAAGTAACAGACACCACTTGGTTAGACTTAGATAAGGGTCAAAACACTTTCTGGGATGCTTACTTCACTTGTGACTATGTAGAGATTCTAGGCAGATCCCGCTTTTCACCCTGCCCCCCAGTTTCTGCCATCCGTTCTCCTACAGATGGATAAATATAATGGAGGGCGGGAGGGAGAAATGATGGATGGATAG
>CM066329.1:376575134-376610134 GCA_033807585.1 Hydrophis major
TTTTTTGCCAAAATTTTCATGCATACGTGCCTGTGCACCACATGTGGAAATAAGTTCCCTGATTGTAATTACATTTTCAACAATTGGGTGTCATGTTAGGGAACATTTTGGCTAGCTTTGCTGGCGGTAAGTGCCACTGATGAAACATTTTATATACTTTCTCTTTATAAGAGACCCGACACTTTGGATTGCATTGGCTTTTTTTGGCTGCCGCCACACACTCCTGGCTCATATTTAACTGGTTGTCCACTAAGACTCCAAGATCCCTTTGACAGTCACTGCTATTAAACTTGGTTTCACCCAGTCTGTATGTTGAAAGACTATTAAAGGGTCTATGCAGCCATAGATAAAGGGGGAAAAAAAAAGAAGCTGGAATAATGGATGTTGCCTTTAAGCAAAATAGAAACAAGCCATGAGCAATGCTTTAAAAGATTGTGTGGGTGTGCCTGCGTATGCACACACAGACACAAACACAAACACACACACACACATACACATGCAGAGTTGACATGCAGTATGTGAGGTTGGAAAGTAGTTTTGTTCCCTGGAGGAATTTCAGTACATTTGCTATATATAGGGCTGCGACTCCCCATTCGCACAACGCCTCTCTGGTTTACTAGACTGTAGGGAGTTTTAAACCAGCACACTTGGAGCTATTTCATTGTGCTCATCAGAGTCGTCGTGTATTAAGCATCGCGGGGAAGGAGAATTAAAAGTGTGAAGCGAGCTAGAAAGGAAATAGTGGAGAGAAATGGTTATTTGCGCAATCTGTGTCTTTGGTGAAAAATAGCAGGCTCTCCTTGATTTTAAAATAGAATAGAATAACAGAGTTGGAAGGGATCTTGGAGGTCTTCTAATCCAACCCCCTGTTCAGGCAGGAACCTCTATACTATTTCAGACAAATGGCTGTCTAATCTTTTCGTAAAAACTTCCAGTGTTGTAGCATTTACAACTTCTAGATGCGAGATGTTCCACTGACTAATTGTTCTAACTGTGAGGAAATTTCTCCTTGGTTCTAAGTTGCTTCTCTCCTTGGTTAGTTTCCATCCATTGCTTCTTGTCCTGCCTTCAGGGGCTTTGGAGAATAGCTTGACCCCCTCTTCTTTTTGGCAACCCCCTAAGATACTGGAACATTGCTATCAAGTCACCCCTAGTCCTTCTATTCATTCACCCCTAGTCCTTCTATTCAATTCCAGCAACTGTTCTTTTTTAGCTTCCAATCCTCTAATCATCTTTGTTTTAATGCTTTAGGGAAGGGGTGTCCAACCTTGGCAACTTTAAGACTTGTTGACTTCAACTCCCAGAATTCCTCAGCTGGCTGAGGAATTCTGGGAGTTGAAGTCCAAGGTTGGACATCCCTGCTTTAGGGTTTTTTATTATTATTACTGTTGTTGTTGTTGTTGTTGTTGTTATTATTATTATTATTATTATTATTATTATTATTATTATTATTATTATTATTTTACTCAAATGGTATGGGGGTTCCTGCCTGAGCAGAGGGTTGGACTAGAAGACCTTCTAGATCCCTTCTAGCTATATTCTGATTGATTGATTAATCAGTGAATGACTTGCCTCCAGAAGTTGTGGATTCTCCATCAGTGGAGGCTTTTAAGAAGAGATTGGACAGCCATTTGTCTGAAATGGTGTAGAGTTTCTTGAGCAGGGGGGGGTTGGACTAGAAGACCTCCAAGGTCCCTTCCAACTCTATTATTCTATATTTTATGTCTCTAACTTCATACTATGTGTGGACATAATGCAATGTGGGTTCATTATTACAGGAACTTCCAGTTAAGATAATTATCTGCTATACCTTACGAAAGGAAAGGAACATAGGACTTGCAGGAATTGAATATGGCCAGTCTATAGAAAAGAAGAACTGGCATGGGGGAACATGATAGCAGTGTTCCTGTATTTGAGGGGCTGCCACAAAGAGGTGGGGGTCAATTTATTTTCCAAAGCATCAGAAGGCAAGACAAGAAACAACAGATGGAAACTTATCATCCATTTACTTCCTTACTTTTCCTTCCCTTCCCTTCTGTGTCTACTCTTACTTTACTTTACTCTACTCTACTAATATAGAATAGTTGCAATATTTATACAATCCCCTCCATCACCAGACTTTAGATAGTTTACAAACAATAAAAACAAATAAAACATAACACATAACCTCATAAAAACCCAAGAATCCATTACAGAGCTTCCTCGTAAAAAACAGAAACAAGAAAATATAAATTAAAAGACAGGGGGAAAAGGTAATAAAGCAAGAATAACACATTTATGTCCAAATAACTGATAAAATAAAAGTGTCTATGCCACCTGCCTATAGATAGACATGCAGAGGCTGTCTTCAACTGTAGGAGAAGCCGTTCCATAATGATGCGATAGCTACCAAGATGTTTCTCAGGTTTTCACCTGTCTTACCTCTCACTGAAAATCCCAAAATGTTTCCTTGTCTGTTAAATGTCTCAAAGGTGTTTTTTTCTTCAAAAACAAGGACTGTTGTTGTTTTTTCTGGAGGAGGAGGAGGAGGAAAGAGGAAAGGAAGGAGAAGGAAGGATGGAAGGGAGGGAGGGAGGAAGGAAAAGGGAGGGAGGGAGGGAGGGAGGAGGAGGAGGAAAGGAAGGAAGGAACAAAGGAATGGAGGCATGGAGGCATGGAAGGGAAAGAAAAGGAGGAAGGAGGAGGAAGGAGAAGGAGAAAGAGAAGGAGGTGGTGGTAAAAACATTGAAGGAGGAGCAGGAAGGAGGAGCAGGAGGAAGAAGGAAGAGGAGGAGGAGAGGAAGAAGATAAAGAAAGAGAAGAGGGAGAGGAAGAGGGAGAGGAGGACGAAGGCCATCAGAAATGATGAAGCTTCTTAGATGAGACGCGAAATTATTTCTTCTTCTTCCTCAAGGAAAAAATATTTTCCTTTTGAAGAAAAAGAACCACCTTTGAGACAATTATGAACTCACTTAACGAGTGTCTCTCGCTTAGCAAGAGAAATTTTGGTCTCAATCGCAGTCATAAGTCAAAGACAACCTGTAACCAAGGAAAGGAAACCCACTGATTTTTAACAGGTAGATTTTTTCTTCCAACTTGGAACCTTAGAAAGAAAATTAAATCTGCAACTGTAAGAGTTCCCAATCTGGATGAACGGTTGCAAAAGCTGTTAAGAATGAGCAGAAGTGGCTGAATTGACTTCTTTGATCAAAAGGAGGGGGAAGCACCCAGACAATTACTTTCATTTCCACTTGGAAACCACTTCTGGACTTTATGCTCGAGGTGGAGAAAAAACAAAACTTTGATTTTTGGTTTTACTGATTTTAGGTAAATTTGTTGTTTTAGAAATGGCTAATTGATACTGTTATGTACAAATAAAAACTTGAGCTTAAATGTTATTCTCTAAAGAAGCCAATGCCTTCTTTTTCTTTCTTTTTCCCTTTTTTTCTTAACTTTTCCCTTCTCTTTTCGCCTCCCTTATTTTTCCTATTAGTTGCTTTTGTATTTTCGTATTTTATGTTATATGCTAATAAAAACAATAAAATAATAAAGATATAAACATAAAAATAGATAGATAGATAGATAGATAGATAGATAATAGATGAAGGGAGAGAGAGAGATGATAGATCGAGATATATAGATGATAGATAGACATGATAGAGGTAGATAGGTAGAAAGACAGATACAGATAAACAGAGATAGATAGATATAGACATGTGTGTGTGTGTGTGTATGTGAATGTCTCTGTGTGTGTGTGTGTGTGTGTGTGCGTGTATGTGTGTATGTATTGTTAAGCCTGGGTTCCCCAACCAGAGTTAAGGAGACAAGCTAAACAGAATGTGCAGCGTTAGTCAGATAGTCACACAGATAAATGAGTGAGATAAGTTTGTATGTTTGTTAACATACAGTAAAAATAACGGTCCAGTTTCGCGTGGCTTCGGGGCAGCAGGAATTCGCGACAGCTCGCGATTCCTGCTGTGCTAGCCGCCGAGGTACCCCCGATCCAGATGGGTCAGGGGGATATGGCTGCCCTGTAGGGACAGCTGAAGAGAGAGGGGAGTCGGACAGGGGGTTGGGGGTGTCGCAGACCCCCTCCTCCTCCGGGAAAACCCCTTTTTCCCAAGGTGGTGGAGCGGCGGTCAGCAATGGCCGCCACGAAGAAGCCAGCAACCGGGTAAGATTGCGCTGGAGGAAGTAAGAAGAGTGAAAGTGCTGTCTGAGCCGGGTCAAGTAACATCTTTCAAATTGGTTGGAACTGAGCTGTTTGAATTGCTGGAGGATACATTGTATCCCTAAGAAGATCGAAAGCGGCGGAGAAGCTGTTAAAGGGAACTTTTTTTTTTCTTTACTCTCCCACCCCATGGAAACAGCAGAAATGTTTGGACATATTGAACATTGAAAGTGAATTGTTTTGAGAGTTGAAGCTAAGGGACAAAAAGATTTTTGGACATTGAAAAACTTAAGAAATTGAAACACCCTTGTTGGAGGTATGGATTTCTGATTATTTAAAATTGATATTGCAAGTGGGAAGGGAGAGGAAAAAAAATTGGAGCAGAAGCTGAAAAAGGAGGAGATTGCCTAGAATCCCAAAGAAAGGTATATGGTAATTGGACCTCTTTGATTAAACATTAACCCCAGAAAGAGAAAGAGAAGAAGGAAGAAAAGTATTAATTTTTGGAATTTTTTTTTTGAATTATTTTTGATTAAAAATATTTGTGGTTGTTTTGGGAAAAGTTTCTTTTTTCATAATGGGATCGCTTGTGGATGAACTAAAGACTGAATATCAAAAATATAAAAAAGAAGATACTTTGGGCACTTTGTTTCAATTCTTAGAAATGGCGTTATGTACTTATGAAAAGTTGACTACGCAGCAGAAGGACTGGGACAAAGAAGAAGAGGAAGAAGAAGCCCTCTTTGATGAACAATGGGTTCTTTCCGGGGAGGAGGAGAAAAAGGATAAGAAAAAGGGGATTTTAAGAATTATAAAAACAACCAAAGAAGAGAAAAATGAACGGAAAGGTGGAGGCAAGGTTAGAAAGCAAAGGAAAGGGAGTATGAAAAGGGAGGAGGAAAGACAAAGGGGTAAAAAGGGCAAGGAGAAGAATAAGCAAGAGAGAAAGGGGGGGGAGGAGAAGCCTCAATGGGGGGAAGCAAGATCTAAAGAAAAAAAGTTTATTCAGAGACAATGGGTGAATTTAATTTAGGATAAAAGAGGGATTCTGGAGGGTACATAAGATTGTGTTTTTTATATGTGTATTCAGAGTATAAAATTCATTATGTAATTTTAGAATCTATTAAACAGAATCCCAAGAAAAATTGTTATATGAAGTACTTTTAAGTTAGGGTAATGAGTTATAGACGTTACTCCAATTGGTGTATAGGAGAAGTATAATAAAAGAAAAAAGATGAATGGATAGTTGGAAATAGAACAGACAAAGAATATTATTGAAAATGGTAATAAGATATGAAAGGATATATAAAGGTTTTGTTATGTTTTTTTTTTTTTTTGGGATGTTGTATATTGAAAAATGGCAAAAAAAATTTAATTAATAAGAAATAATTTGGATGAAAAGGAGAAGTTGGGATAAGATATGAAGTTAAATAGACAAAGTATTGATACTATAATTTGGAATTGTTATGTTCTATTGGTTTTCTTTTATTATTTTTTCTTAGAAAAGAACTTATAAGCTATTATGCCTTGCGCATTGTTTATATAAAATTGATAAAAATGGTTTATATATATATATATAAAAGAAAATGATAATAAGATATGGAAGGATATATAAAGTGAATATGATGTTTGAATTTGTGTCTGTGTGAAGAGTTTCAACCCGGGATCAGACAACCTTCAGAAAAGATCTTTTAGTTTTGTTTATGTTTTATTGTGTTCTCTGTAAAATTAATAAAATTTGTTTAAAAAAAAAACCATACAGTAAAAATAACAGATACGCTTGTGCTATCAAAAATATAGTTTATTCCACTTAGAGTTTTATAGCATAGTCAAAATAACAGTCCATTAGTCATGTATCATTTTAGTCAGTCCATTCAAGGATATTCATTTAGCAAAGTCCGTGTAGAATATCCAATGTCAGTTCACTTACACATCAGTCCTTTCTCTCTCCCGTTCCAGTAGGGGAAAAACGCAGTCTTGAATCCATCCAGTAATTAGGGATCATCAAGCCAGAGAGAGCAAGCTGCCCTTGTCTTGCTTCTTTTATGGTGCTATTACAACCACTCCCTTAATTACATTCCTACAGTTAAAGTTACAGACACTTTAACTAATAAACCATGATAACATATTTATTATTTTACTTAAACCAGTTAGGGTAAATAATATTATCCCTAACATTCTCCCCTTTTAGGTAATAATAATACTATTACTATTTATATCTTTAAATCATATTTGTAACAACTCTCTTTAAACTTAATTACTCCTTGAGCTTTTGTAAACTGGTCTGCAATGTTTTCTTCTGTCATGCAGTATTCCAATTTAATTAGCCCATTCTTTACAGATTCTCTAACATTTAAGTATCTTAAATCAGTATGCTTTGATTTAGTTTTTACAGCAATATTAGTAGCAAACTTTATGGCTGCCTGGTTGTCCTCGTACACAATCATGGAATCTTTAACAGTTATACCCATGTCTAATAATAACTGTTTGTACAAAATTAAGTCAGTGCATAGTAATGACAGACATGAAAATTCCGCTTCCATTGTGGACAAGCTAATATGCTGTTGTCTGATTGACCTCCATCCTATTAGTGTCTTACCAAATAATATAGTCATCCCAGATGTTGATTTTCTATATGTCAGTTGCAAAACTTGCATCTGCATAGGCACTAAGACTCATCATTTCCAGTTTTACTTTAAATATCCATTTGCACCCAATGGATTTTTCTCCTGGAGGTAATTTAGCATTTTCATATACTTTCATTACCTTTAATGAATTTAGTTCTTTTTCCATTGCCTTTTGCCAATTCTCCTGATCCTTAGCAGGATACATCCTAAGTTCATCTTCACTAGTTGGAACTTTAGTTACTTGGCAAACTATACTTGCTTGATACCTATCAGGTGGTCTAGTTATACGTGTAGTACGTCTTGGTATTACAGGACTTACAGGTGGACTTTCATTTATTAACTGTTCTTGATTATCTAACTCTTCCTGATCAACTGTTTCCTCTTGTTCTGGTCCTATTTGCTCTTCGTGGACTTCTTCTTTAATTGGACTCTTCATATAACTAGTCTGATCTTTTTGCCTTTTGTAGTGTTCAATAATTACTTTGTTATTTAAATCTTGCTCTAATCTATTCCATCCTACATGTTCTAGGAATTTAGCACTAGCACTGGTGTAAACTCTAGATGTACCTGGTTCCCAGAATCTATAAGATCTGTGATTAGATTCATGTCCTACAAAAAATAATCTTTTAGCTCTAAGCTGTCCTTTGTGTCTGAGTTGTGAAGGGATATGCACCTATGCTGGTGCACCAAATGTGTGCATGTAACTTAAATCAGGTCTTGTACCATGCCACAGTGTGAATGGTAATTCACCTGTTGTTGAATTAACAACATTATTTAATATATGATTACCACACATTATTGCTTCTCCCAATAAATTGTCAGGTAATCTTGAATCAGACATCATAGTACGTGCCATTGATTGTAGTGTTTGGCCTCGTCTCTCTATAAAGGCATTATGTTGTGGCCTATATGGTGCAGACTTTTTATGTTGAATACCTAACATTCTAAGTCTATTCTGGAATTTATTATTTGTAAATTCTGCACCATTATCTGTTATAAGAGTTACTAATTTCTTTTTAGTTTTCCTTTCTGCAAATTTTATCCAATTAAAGAGATTTAGATACGTTTCAGTTTTGCTCTTCATTAAATAGCAAAACCCATATCTAGAATAGTGGTCCATTATACTTAATATATATCGAGCTCCTCCTACACTTGGTTTTTTCGGACCTATTAAATCGGCAAATACTACTTCTAAAGGCTCTTTGGTAGTAAATCCATCAACTCTATTAGCCGGTATGACCTTGCTTTGATTACAAGCATAACATTGCAAATACTTATTACAAGGTTTCAAACTTATTCCTTTAGATAATTCAACAGTTTTCTTAAGAATTTTAAAATTTAAATGCCCTAGCCGTTGATGTAACAAGTTAATACATTCATCATAAGGTTTCTTATTATCATAAACCGTGTTAGCCACCTCTAAACCATTATCATTTAACACATATAATTCACCTCTTAAAGATGCAGTAATTTTCTTATCTTCTTTTTCAATTATGCAGTTATCTCCCCTAAAGGTAACTACATATCCTAGTTTAACCAAAATTCTAACTGAAATTAAATTAAACTTAAGTTGTGGTACATATAACATTTTTACATTCTCTTTTATGAAAGAACAACATGCTATACCTTGACCTTTAGCTTTCAGTTTCCAGCCATTGGCTAACGATATCTGCTGTGTACTCTGGGACATTTTAATAAAATTTTTGTTATCATTTGTTATACAGTGGGATGCTCCACTGTCAACCACCCATAAATTATTTTGTACAGCTCCGTTAATATACATGGCTAACTCTAAATTTTTATTTTTATTTTGGTTACTTATAGTATTCTGGCCAGCGTTCTGGCATTTTGCTTTTTTACAAAATCTTGCCAAATGTCCTCTTCCTCCACAATTAAAACACTTTTTAATTGCGTATGCAGTAGGAGATTGATTATCTTCTTTTTGAGGTTGCTCCCTCCTTAACTGGTCTCTTTTAAATCTTTTTCTGGCCTCTTCAATCAATCTGCCAGTTATATCAGTTAAAGTTAAACTTTCCTTAGGCAAAATTTCAAGGGAAGTGACGTAGTTATCATAACTTACATCTAGTGATGATAGAATTATGTAGACTTAGTGTAGTTCAGAGAAAATAAGTTCTTTCTCGTGCAGTTCTTGAAAAATGCTTTTTATAGAATTCAAATGACTAAGCATATCACCATTCGTCTGGAGATGCGTCCTGAAAAGCTTCCGTGTAAGATTTATGTGACCACCAACGTTATCTCGGACATAAATCCTCTTCAGCTTCTGCCAACACCCAACAGCCGTTTGCTCTCCATGGATATGAACAAGTTGCTGGTCAGATAGTGTTAGTCCTATTATGCAAAGAGCTTGTTCATTTTTCTGCTTAAAATCTTCTATTTTTTGTCTATCTTCCTCTATCTCTGGATCCCATTCCTCTACGTTTGATGGATTTTCAATTATGTTCCACAGACCTTCTCTTCATAGAAGTAGACTACATTTCATAAACCATGATACATAGTTTGTTCCATCCAGCTTGGATATAAGGGACAAACTTTGTAGATTGACTTGTGCCATGTTTTCTTATATGGATATAAAACTATAATTAATAAAACACAGCTGTCTGTTTTCTGTAACGTTTAACAACACAAACTCTCACTTTTTACATAAATCTGTTTTATCCTAGTTAAATTGACTTTGCAGCCTCTGGGCCCATAACCAGTGTTAAGCTTGGGTTCCCCAACCAGGGTTAAGGAGACAAGCTAAACAGAATGTGTAGCGTTAGTCAGATAGGCACACAGATAAATGAGTGAGATAAGTTTGTATGTTTGTTAACATACAGTAAAAATAACAGATACGCTTGTGCTATCAAAATATAGTTTATTCCACTTAGAGTTTTATAGCATAGTCAAAATAACAGTCCATTAGTCATGTATCGTTTTAGTCAGTCCATTCAAGGATATTCATTTAGCAAAGTCCGTGTAGAATATCCAATGTCAGTTCACTTACAAATCAGTCCTTTCTCTCTCCCGTTCCAGTAGGGGAAAAACGCAGTCTTGAATCCATCCAGTAATTAGGGATCATCAAGCCAGAGAGAGCAAGCTGCCCTTGTCTTGCTTCTTTTATGGTGCTATTACAACCACTCTCTTAATTACATCCCTACAGTTAAAGTTGCAGACACTTTAACTAATAAACCATGATAACATATTTATTATTTTACCTAAACCAGTTAGGGTAAACAATGTTATCCCTAACATGTATGTATGTATGTATGTATGTATGGTATTCAGCTTTGCTCGGGTATTTTCCCACATCATTGTAGTTGTACTTTTAAAGTTGTAGCAACGTTTCGGCAGAATCTCATCTGCCATCATCAGGCTTCTGTATTGTGTTCGTCTGTGAGTCAGACTTTTACAGTGGCTTCAGATTTAAATTTGAGGCAGCCTATTGCTGTGCCAGAATGGTTTTTTTCTTCGTCCTGATTGGTTGGGGGTCTTAGTCTGTGTTTATTGGTCTTGGAGTTTGCTGTGTTCTGCTTGATTGGTGTTTCTAATATCTTCTGTCTGTTTTTTGGCTCTTTCTGTATCTTGATTGGCTGGCAACATTGTGTTACTTTATTGGAGGCCTTTAGTGCAGTTTGGCTCCAGGTAAATGGACGGCTATCATTAGTTAGGAAGCTAGGTTTCATCTTGGTGCCTGGTTGGGGTGTGTTTGAGCTGGAGGTATCAGGGGGATCTGTTTGTGCCCAGGTGTTTGCCTGGTTAGTGGTTTGGAGATTTTTTGTTTGTGAGTGCAGGCTTCCAAATGATTGACAGTCTGGTGGAATCATCTCTTCTATTCATGCTTTCTGGTCTTTTTTCAATCTCTATGGCTTCTCTGATAATTCTGTGGCTGGGGTTTTCTATAGTGGCTAGGGTTTTAGTGCCATTGAAGTTGATGCTGTGACCTGTGGCTTCCATGTGTTGGACTAGTGAGGAAGTGTGTTCCAGTTTTTTGAAAGTTGTAGCAACATTTCGGCAGAATTTCATCTGCCATCATCAGGCTTCTGTATAGATGAACACTATACAGAAGCCTGATGATGGCAGATGAGATTCTGCCGAAACGTTGCTACAACTTTAAAAGCACAACTACAATGATGTGGGAAAATACCTGAACAAAGCTGAGCAAGGTCCAAAAATTTGATATAAAACTCTTTTTATATATATGATATATGTTATGTTATGTTATGTTATGTTATGTTATGTTATGTTATGTTATGTTATGTTATGTTATGTTATGTTATGTTATGTTATGTTATGTTATAGTATAGTATAGTATAGTATAGTATAGTATAGTATAGTATAGTATAGTATAGTATAGTATAGTATAATATAGTATTATATGTATCCTTATATTGCAGTGGTGGTATTCTACTGGTTCTGTCGAGCCGGTAGAGCCAATGAGCAGCCGAGACCAAGCTGGTTCTCTCCATCGCTCTGCTGTTGGGCCTACCTGGGCTCCCATACTCACTCTTTTTCCCTGCTTTTGAAGTGCAGTTGCTTAGCACAGCAGAGCAGAGTGCCACATGGCAGCTACTGAAGCGACTGGGAGAGTGCAGGCTTGCAGGAGGCAAGTTGGAACAGCTCTGCGCCTGCGCAAATGCCTCTGTGCCTGTGCAAAGTGAACATTTGGTGCTTGTGTACACGCAAAGTGTGTGCAAAGCATGCCCACCAAGCCATATTCACGGAACTGGTGGTAAAAAATTTTGAATCCCCCACTGGATATAAGAGTTTCCAATCAAATTTTTGGATTCTGCCAGGTGAGAATTCTAAGATGGCATGCTCCAAATATTTGCTGAAGAAGGCTGACCCTTTAATCATCATAATCATCTCCTTCTCCTTCTCCTTCTCCTTCTCCTTCTCCTTCTCCTTCTCCTTCTCCTTCTCCTTCTCCTTCTCCTTCTCCTTCTCCTTCTCCTTCTCCTTCTCCTTCTTCTTCTTCTTCTTCTTCTTCTTCTTCTTCTTCTTCATCATCATCACAGGAAATGTGCGATGATGAGTAAAACATTCAGAGTAGAAGCTAATCCATTAATGGGAGAACTTAAAACGTGTAAATTAGTTGGATAGAGGAGAGTCTTTGCATTTGATTAGCATGCATTTGGAAATCAAGCACATAAATATCCTGATTCCAATGACATTTTCTTGTATATTTAGAGCTGCAGCGGAGAAATGTTAATAGGAGGCAGCATGAGAAACCTTGGACTAGGCTCCAAACCTACATGAGGCATAAATATAGATTGTTTTCATTTAACCTACTTAAGGTGGTTCCTAAATTAACCTGTGTTCTGAATTTCCACAGTGGAAGAGGCCTGTGGGATTCGGGGAGATTCCATTCCAGCTGGATAAACACAGGGAATGAGACCGTGGATTGCAAGAGTATAGGGAGTGGGATGTATTTAAATGTGCATAAAATCCCATCTGACAATTTGTGCACGTGTAGAACACACATGCAGAGAAGAGTAAAAGAAATATTTTGGTCTAAGGCAGGGGTGTTAAACTTGATTTAATTGAGGGCTGCATCAGGGTTGTGTTTGACCTTGGGAGGCCGGGATTTATGTCGCTAGGGCCAGCTTGATGTCACTCATGTTGGGGGGTACCAGTGGTGGCCAAGTGCTAAGGCAGGATATTTGTGATACCCTCCCTCACTCTCTTTATAATTTTCTTCCTTCCTTCCTTCCTTTTCTTCTTTTTCATTCCCTCTTCATTCTCCCTTCTTCTTCCTTCCCCTCTTTCCTTATTTTTCCTTCCTTGCTCTCTTCCCAACTTCCCTTCTTTGTCTTTCCTCCTTCCCCCTCTCCTTTCCTGTCCCTTCTTGCACGCTCAAATGAAAAAGAGGAAAAAAATTCTCCTTTTGTTTTGTTTATAGTTTGTTTTGCAAGCCCTCTGCTAGCCCATGCATGGCCCTCTCACACTCTGTGGGCCGACCCTTTGCCATTTTCAGGGTGGCCCTGTAGACCAGATCTAATCACCCCACAGGCCAGATTCGGCCTACCACCTTCAGTTTGACACCCCTGGTATCAGGCTAGAAACTGTGGATTCTAGTTCTTCTTAAGGCATGAAAGCTTTCTGAGTGATTGTGGGCCAGTCACCAGGAGACAGTGAGTTCTGGTCATGCCATAGGCATGGAAGCCGGCTATAGGACTTTGGGTCCACCACCAGGAGTTGGTGAGTTCTAGTCTCACCTTAAGATATGAAGACTAGTTGGATGATTGTGTGAGCCAATCACAAGGAAGCAGTGAGTTCTAGTCCCACCTTAGGCATGAAAGCTGGCTGGGTGACTTTGAGTGAAGCGCCAGGAATTCATGAGTTCTAGGTTCACCTTAAGGTTTGAAAGCAGGCTCCAGGACTTTGCCCCAACTACCAGGAGGCAATGAGTTCTAGTCCTACCCTAGACATGTAAATCAGCTGGGTAACTTTGGGGCAATCACCAGGAGAAGGTGAGTTCTAGTCTAACCTTAATACCTGAAAGTCAGTTTTAGGAACTGATCACAAGGAGACTGTGATTTCTAGTTCAACCTTAAGTAAAAAAGCCAGCTCAGTAATTTTGGACCAGTCATTCTTTCTGAGCCCAGCTCAACTCACAGGGTTGTTGTTATGTGAAAAACAGGTAGAAGAAGGACTACTGTGTATGTTTACTGCCTAGAATTGTTTACAAAATAATAAATTCAGGAAACAAGCAAACCAATTTCCATTTCTCTCTATTAGAGCTTTGTTGTTCAACACACATGTTCTTGAACTATTGTGAATATATTCTTGGAGTCTTAGAGGACAATCACTTAAATATGAGCACACATTGTGCACCAACTGCCAAAAAATCCAATACAATCCTAGGGCGCATTAAGAGAGGTAAAGAATCAATATCAGGGGAAGTTCTAGTACTGTTTACAAACCTTAGTAAGACCATATTTGGAATACGGCATCAAGTTCTGATCACCACGATATTAAAAAAAGGTGTTGAGACTCTGGAAAAAGTGCAGAGAAGAGCAACCAGGATGATTAGGGGACTGAAGACAAAAACTTATGAAGAATGGTTACAGAAATTGGGTATGTCTAGTCTAGGGGCCTTCAAACTTGGCAACTTTAAGACTTGTGGACTTCAACTCCCAGAATTCCTCCTCCAGTCATGTTAGCTCAGGAATTCTGGGAGTTGAAATCCACAAGTCTTAAAGTTGCCAAGTTTGGGGACCCCTGGTTTAGTCTAATGAAAAAAGGACTAGGATAGGCATGATAGCAGTCTTCCAATATTTGAGGGGCTCCTACAAAGACAAGGGGGTCAATCTGTTTTCCAAAGCACCAAAGGGCAAGACGAGAAACAATGGATGGAAACTGTCATAGATTCAGGCATGGGTAGAATGAATGGAGACAGTCTTAATTGGTGAACTTTCAACTCTTTATTGCATAGTGACTTCTAACTTGTATAACAACAACTCTGCTTTATATAGGCAATGCTAATGTGAAATAACCAACAGGAGCTTGTGAAACGCTAGCTCCAGTACCAATAAGAGTCCTTCGTTAAGGGCCAATCAGATTCTCAGAACCCGACCAATCCGATCTAGCCGCTTAACACCCAATCAGAAGTGCAGGGCCAGAACCCTGCACTTTACCCCAAGCTTGCCTTTATTCAACTATTTACATACATAACAGAAACTAACCAAGGAGAGAAGCTATCTAGAACCCAGGACAACATTGCTAATGGTGAGAGCAATTGACCAATGGAATGTCTTCCCTTCAGAAGTTGTGGGTGTTCCATCACTGGAAGCTTTCCAAAAAAAACCTGGACAATCATTTATCTGCAATGATATAGGGACTCCTGCTTGAGCAGGGAGTTGGACTAGAAGACCTCCAAGGTCCCTTCCAACTCTGTTATTCTATGTTTTATGTCAAACAATATTAATGGGTGTTACCTTCCCTAGTTCAACTTCACTTCCTTGTAGTGTGGCCTCCGAGCACATTTTTGCTTAAAACCCAGTCCTCTGATCACAGGAGCGCAACCCCCTGAAATGTGGCATGCATCACACAATTTGGGGAAGTCGTAATCACAGTGTGAAGTTAATGTAATAATTTAAATGTTGTAATTATGAGGGGAAAATATATGCTGGTTTATTCTTCGGCAACACAAGTGGGGGGTAGAGATGTATTATGAGCATATCTGCATGTAGAATTTATCTTCTTCCGAGTCTAATTATGGGATTGCTTCGTGCTGTAAATGCTGCTTGGACTATCAATGGTTTCGTGGAAAGTTAATTTAGTCCCCAAGACGTGCAATAAAATTTTTCACGGGCTGCCAGAGAAGCTGCTGCCATCTTCGAAGAACTTGCTTGAATAATTTCCTGGAGGATATGGAGTGGATTTGCTGATCTGTCTCTTCTGACCAGGAGTTGGATTGCAGAGATGTAGAGTCAGCACCGAGCTCCTGACTTACTCCCGTATAAGAGTAAGTCACATCTTGTCTCTTAGATTTGACCTACTTAATATGTCTGTCATGATTGCTGATTAATTTCTTCGGGAGATTTACAGGGCTCCCCGATTGACACACTGCTCAGAATCAATGGAATAAAAATGACACGGGGATAAACAATTGAAGTGCCACACTAGGTGTGCGGTGAATATTGCACGGCCCACAACATGGAATATTTGTAACAAGTATGGCCCACTTATGAACCTGGACGGGTGCTAAGGGTGCAACAAGCAAGGTTGAAGTCAATTGAATGACAGGTGAGATTCTGTTCCCTAGGCAGGTACTATGACTTCCCAATTCCATTGAATGAGAGAGTTAGTATGGTGTAGTGGTTAAGGTGCCAGCCTAAAAACCAGGAGACTGTTAATGCTAGTCTCACAATCATGAAAACCAGCTGGATGACTTTGAGCCAATCACCAGGAGTTGACCAGTTCTAGTCTTGACAGGCATGAAAGCCAGCTGAGTGACTTGGGTCAATCACCAGGAGTCTGGGAGTTTTAGTCTTGCCTTATGCATGAAAGCCAGTTGGGTGATTGTGAAGCAACCACCAAGAGTTGAGTTCTAGTCCCGCCTTAGGCATGAAAACTGACTGGATGTCTTTGGGCCAATCACCAGGAGATCAACGAGTTCTAGTCCTGCCTTACAGACAAAAGTCAGCTGGGTGACTTTGGGCCAATTACCAGGAGACTGTGAGTTCTAGTCCTGCCTTATAGACAAAGGTCAGCTGGGTTACTTTGGGCCAATCACCAGGAGACTGTGAGTTCTAGTCCTTCCTTACAGACAAAAGTCAGCTGGGTGATTTTGGGCCAATTACCAGGAGACTGTGAGTTCTAGTCCTTCCTTACAGACAAAAGTCAGCTGGGTTACTTTGGGCCAATCACCAGGAGACTGTGAGTTCTAGTCCTTCCTTACAGACAAAAGTCAGCTGGGTGATTTTGGGCCAATCACCAGGAGACTGTGAGTTCTAGTCCTGCCTTATAGACAAAGGTCAGCTGGGTTACTTTGGGCCAATCACCAGGAGACTGTGAGTTCTAGTCCTTCCTTACAGACAAAAGTCAGCTGGGTGACTTTGGGCCAATTACCAGGAGACTGTGAGTTCTAGTCCTGCCTTATAGACAAAGGTCAGCTGGGTTACTTTGGGCCAATCACCAGGAGACTGTGAGTTCTAGTCCTTCCTTACAGACAAAAGTCAGCTGGGTGATTTTGGGCCAATCACCAGGAGACTGTGAGTTGCCATCACTACTCAAGCTGGAGACCTTATACCATTTCAGACAAATGGTTGTCCAATCTTTTCTTGAAGACCTCCAGTGATGGAGCACCTACAATATTTCAAGGCAAGTTGTTCCACTATTTAATTGCTCTCACTGTCAGAAATTTTCTTCTTAGTTCTAGGTTGCTTCTCTCCATGGTTAGTTTCCATCTGTTAATTCTTCTTCTGCCTTGAGATGTTTGGAGAATTGGTTGTCCCCCTCTTTGTGGCAGCCTCTCAAATATTAGAAGACTGCTATCATATCATCCCTGGTTCTTCTTTTCTCTAGTCTAGCCAAACCCGAATCCTGCAACCATTCTTCTTTATGTTTGAGTCTCCAGGCCTTTAATCATCTTAGTTGCTCTTCTCTGCACTTTTTCAAAATTCTCAACATATTTTTTTTTTTATAATATGGTGACCCAAACTGGATTCAATATTTCAAGTGTGGCCTTACTTAGGATTTATGCAGCTGTACTAATACTTCATGTGATTTTGATTCTGTTTTTACAACCAAGGATTTTATTCACATTTTTTGACTGCTGCCCCCACACCCCTGTAACTTACAGACGAGTAAACTCAACGGGGAAGCCAAATCAACTTAACAACTGTGTTACTCGCTAACCAACTGTAGTGATTTACTTAATGAGGATTGGGCACAAAACACACTTAACCAATGGTCTCATTTAGCCACAGAAATTTAGGGCTCCATTGTTGTCGTAAGTCATGGGCCATCTGCATATTACTTAAATCTGCTTAGCTTTCATGGAAGCCAAGTGGCAAAGCTATCTTGGGTTTGTTTTGTTGGTTGGTTTGTTCCAAATCTTTTTTGTTTCTTTTCCTATGAGGGGAGAGAGAGGTAAATGGTAAATCCATTTGCATTCCGTGTTTGTTCTGCACAGGGGAATAGATTTATCTGAATATTAATGTTCATTGCCCCGAAGTTCATCAGAAGAATTTGGAGGTTGAGACACTTTCTTTCTTCTTCAGCCACTTGCTTAGATAACTGTCGTTTATCTGCCTGAATGAGTTTAAATCAGTTTTTTCTAAGTGAGAATTTGGTGCTCCAAGCAGATGTTAGAGCTCAGAACAAATGTTCAGCTCATCATTAGCATATGTAGCATATTACTAATAAACGGAAAGGCTCAAGGTGATTTTTGCTATTAAGTCTGCAATATGTCCCATCCCAATGTAAGCCATCCCTTCCCAATGTCGGGGGGGAGGGGGCTTGCTGGGTTTGAACCCAGAGCTGCCCTGATGCCTCTCTTTCCTTCCAGTGAGGGCCATTCTGTTTACGCTACATTGCAATGATTAATGATATTGTGCAGTTGTAACTAAATTGTACTGCCATTATCGTCAGGTCAGTAGTGACAACTAGATATATCATTTCTGTGGGTTACATACCAATAACAATTTTACCTGCACAAAATGAAGGCCAAGCTGGATTCCCAGGTTATGCTAATGATGATGTGGTTGCAGACTGGAAAGTCAGTTAGGCAGCAAATGAAAAAATAAAAAAGATTTTGTTCAAGTAACATCCATCTGGGAATTGAGTAGATAGTTTGTCAATCTGAATCCCATTCTTGGGCAGGAAGGTCTTAACCTCGGATGTTTATTCGGTATGTCTCTCTGCTGTGGCATTTGCTGAGGATTAAACAGGGGGACTGCAAAAGTTTTGGCTGTTGGGGTGCCTCCTTCACTTGTGAGGATAAGTAGGACATTCAGATTTTGGAAAGAAAGAAAGAAAGAAAGAAAGAAAGAAAGAAAGAAAGAAAGAAAGAAAGAAAGAAAGAAAGAAAGAAAGAAGGAAGGAAGGAAGGAAGGAAGGAAGGAAGGAAGGAAGGAAGGAAGGAAGGAAGGAAAGGAGGAGGAGAGGAAGGGAGGGGGAGGTAGGAAGAATGAAAAAGGAGAAAGAAAGAAAGAAAGAAAGAGAAAGAAAGAAAGAAAGAAAGAAAGAAAGAAAGAAAGAAAGAAAGAAAGAAAGAAAGAGGAGGGGAGGAGAAAGAGGAGGAAGGGAAGAGAAAGAAGGAAGTATGAAAAAGGAAGGAAGGAAGGGGGGTAGGAAGGAAAAAGAAAAGGAAGTTAGGAAGGAAAGAAAGGAAAAAGAAAGGAAGGAAGGAAGGAAAGAAGAGAGAGAAAGAAAGAGAAAGGAAGGAAGGAAGGAAGTAGGAAGGGGAAGGAAAGGGAAAGAAAGAGGAAGGGAGGGAGGAAGGAAGGGGTGGATGAGGAAAAGAAGGAAGGAAGAAAATGGAAGGAAAGAGGGAGGGAGGAAGAAATCACAGCATATGTTCTTCTAAATACTTTCATGTTTTCTTGGCTATTTAGCATCAAATAAATCCAAAAGCTGGCCATTTCCTTTTTATTAGAATCTTGCATCCAATCATCCTAAAAACTGTTCTGCTCCTGCCTGCAGCTGCCTGCTGCAGAATTAACTCAGAAATGATTCCCGGAATCTGAGGGGTAGAACTCATGGGCAAGGAGAATCACTTGCAAAGAACTGCACGTCCCTTTCTCCACAATTTCAGCAACTAGCCTCGGAGAGATCCTGGGACGTTCCTTAAAGCCATCCAAAAAATATCCAGGTATATTTATTATTTCCTGGAATTTGGATCCTGCTGTGTTCCCAGGTTTCCTACAAAGCTGCCTAAAATAAGTGCATGCTAAAAATGTAACGCACGTCAGAAGTCATCTTTAAGACACTTAAGGGATAAGACGACTGCAGCTTGATTCTCCCAGTGTCCTCCTAAAAAGCCAGTTTTTATTAAATATGGGGAGAGGAGGAGTCCACCCATTTCAGACAGCATAATTTATAAAGAATGGGGGGGGGGGGGACACAGAGAAAGAGAGAGAGAGGCAGACAGACAGACAGAGGCAGAGGCAGAGATAGACAGACAGAGATAGAGAGAAACAGAGAGACAGAGACAGACAGAAGGAGACGAAGACACACACACAGAGAGAGACAGAGAGACAGAGAGGCAGAAAGAGGGACACAGAGAGAAACAGAGACAGAGAGAGACAAAGGCAGAGAGACAGACAGAGAGTCAGAGACAGAGATAGACAGAGACAAAGAGAGACAGAGAGACAGACAGAAGGAGACAAAGACACACACACATACACACAGAGACAGAGAGACAGAGACAGAGGCAGAGAGATAGAGAGGCAGAAAGAGGGACACAGAGAGAAACAGAGAGACAGAGAGAGACAGACAGACAGAGAGACAGACAGAGACACAGAGAGACAAAGGCAGAGAGACAACAGAGAGTCAGAGACAGAGATAGACCGACAGAGACAAAGAGAGACAGAGAGACAGACAGAAGGAGACAGAGACACACACACTTACACACAGAGACAGAGAGACAGAGACAGAGAGAGGCAGAGAGATAGAGAGGCAGAAAGAGGGACACAGAGAGAAACAGAGAGACAGAGAGAGACAGACAGACAGAGAGACAGACAGAGACTCAGAGAGACAAAGGCAGAGAGACAGACAGAGAGACAGAGACAGATATAGACAGAGACAAAGAGAGACAGAGAGACAGATAGAGGGAGACAGAGACACACACACATATACACAGAGACAGAGAGACAGAGACAGAGAGATAGACAGTGGGACAGAAAGAGGGGCACAGAGAGAAACAGAGAGAGAGATAGACAGAGAGAGAGACAGAGACAGAGACACAAAACCACAGAGAGACAAAGGCAGAGAGACAGACAGAGAGACAGAGACAGAGATAGACAGAAATAGACAGACAGACAGAGGGAAACAGACACACACAGAGAGAGAAAGACAGAGAGACACACAAGACAGAGAGACAGAGAGAGTCAGAGAGATAGACAGGCAGAAAGAGGGGCAGAGAGAGAGACAGAGAGACAGACAGAGACACAGAGAGACAAAGGCAGAGAGACAGACCGAGAGACAGAGACAGAGAGACAGACAAACACAGACAGACAGACAGACTCAGTCTTTTCTGTATTTCAGACTGAAGCAAGGGTCTCCAAACTTGGCAACTTTAAGACTTGTGAACTTCAACTCCTTGAATTCCTGAGCTAGCATGGCTGACAGATGAATTCTGGGAGTTGAAGTCTAGAAGTCTCAAAGTTGCCAAATTTGGAGAAAAAGTTCTCCAGTCAGTGTGACGGGTTAGGAAATTCTGGGAACTGAAGTCCAGAAGTGTTAAAGTTGCCAAATTCTGGGAGTGGAATCCATAATTGTTAAATTTCCCAAGGTTGGGCCCCCTGGACTAAAGCTATGTAAGGGTTTATCAGTGATAACCAACATTTTCATTAGTTCCTGGATTCACCTTAATGGGCCACACTGAACCTCTGGCATCAGCAGGACACAACTAAAATAGCTTTTAGAATAGAACAGAATGGAATGGAATAGAGCTGGAAGGGACCTTGGAGATCTTCTAGTCCAGTCCTCTGCTCAAGCAGGAGACCCTATACCATTTCAGAGAAGTGGCTGTCCAGTCTCTTCTTAAAAACCTCCCTTGATAGAGCACCCACAACTTCTGAAAGCAAGGCTTTCCACTGGTTAATTATCCTCACTGTTAGGAAATTCCTCCTAAATTCCACGGTTGCTTCGTTCCTTGAGTAGTTCCCATCCATTGTTTCTTGTCTTGCCTTCTGGTGCTTTGGAAAACAGGTTGACCCCTTCTTCTTTGTGGCAGCCCCTCCAATATCGGAATACTGCTATCATGTCCACACCCCAGTCCTTGTTTTCTATGGGCCAGCCAAACTCAAATCCTGCAACCGTTCTTCATAAGTTTTAGTCTCCTGAATACAGAATAACAGAGATGGAAGGGAACTTAGACCTCTTCTAGGCCAACCCCAGGCCTCTAATCAGTGGTGGGATTCAACTGGTGTAACGAGTTCAGTGAGCATGCACTTCCCACGCTGCACACCTGCGCGGTGTGTTTAAAAAGAGCTCTAAAACTTACTTTCTACAGCTGAGGTGTGGCAATCCACTCTGCCAAGCCTATCAGCTGGGCTTCAAACAAAGGAAATATAGGACAGACTAGCGTAGGGCAAGTGGGTGAGGCCAACTCATCACTGGAACAACCAGTTTGTCCAAACTGGTCTGTACCGGCTGAATCCTGTTAAGCTTGGGTTCCCCAACCAGGGTTAAGGAGACAAGCTAAACAGAATGTGCAGCGTTAGTCAGATAGGCACACAGATAAATGAGTGAGATAAGCTTGTATGTTTGTTAACATACAGTAAAAATAACAGATACGCTTGTGCTTTCAAAAATATAGTTTATTCCATTCAGATTTATAGCATAGTCAAAATAACAGTCCATTAGTCATGTATCATTTTAGTCAGTCCATTCAAGGATATTCAGTTAGCAAAGTCTGTGTAGAATATCCTATGTCAGTTCACTTACAAATCAGTCCTTTGTCTCTCTCCCATTCGAGTAACGCAGTCTTGAGTCCATGCAGTAATTAGGGATCATCAAAGCCAGAGAGAGCAAGCTGTCGTCTTGCTTCTTTTAAAGTGCTTTCACAACCACTCCCCTAATTACATTCCTATATTTAAAGTTGCAGACACTTTAACTTATAAACCATGATTACATATTTATTATTTTACCTAAACCAGTTAGGGTAAACAATGTTATCCCTAACAAATCCCATCCCTGCCCTTAATTCTCTTAGTTGCTCTTCTCTGCATTTTTTTCACACCCTGGTCCTTGTTTTCTCCAAACCAGCCAAACCCATATCCTCCAACCATTCTTCATATGGGTTAGCCTCCAGGCCTTTAATCATCTTAGTTGCTCTTCTCTGCACTTGTTTTTTTTTTCCCCCAAAGTCTCACCCTCTTTATTTTTTATTTATTTTTTAACCTCAATAACATGCGGAGATCTGCATTTAGCGTCAGCTGCCAAGTCTCCTTCCACGGTGCTGGAGAAATATATTTTCCCTGACGCTAATTAAAGAATATGCCAGACAGCAAAACTGGTGAGGTACAATCAGATCTTATGGGAAGGATGGAAGGGGAGATTCGTTTATCCATGGCACAATCCTGCTAGCATCAACAAATCCCACAACAAGCATCCAGGATCCATATCTACATCTGTATTGCTGTTCCCCAGCAAAAACACAACAACAAAAAACAAAAACCTACCAAGTGCAGTGAGCAAACGCTCATCAAACAAGGATTGATGTACTTTGATAAACTCCTGTATTTGTCGCCCCTTTCAAGAAGACTATTCTAAAATAAATTGAGAAGATGGACCAAGACCAGAGATGGTATTCAACAGGTTCTGACCAGATCTGGAGAACCAGAAATAAAAAATGCTACCGTTTGGTTGAACTGGTAGTAAAAAAAAAAAAAAAAAATCTACTGGTTCAGCTGAACCAGTATTTCTTTTTTTTTTTTTCCCCTCCCGACGACCAGCTGTTCCGACAATCCGTTGTGCTGGGATCCCGCTCACTGCCTGACTGCTTCGCCCAGGAGGCTTCTCTGAAGCCCAGGAGGCAAAAAAGGGGTACATGGTGGTGGGAGGAGTGCTACGCGGCCCCCCCTGCAGTCTCTTTTTTGCCTCCTGGGCCTCAGGGAAGCCATTCTTGCTCCCAGGAGGCAAAAAGAAAAAAAAAATGGAGAAAGGGGGTTACTGCACAAAAAAAAGGGAGAAGAAGCCACACCTACCTAGTCACAAGGCCATGGCCATGTCCCTTTTGTTCCAGTTACAAAGTTCGTAATGTTCAAACAATCACTGAATGAATGGTTGCATGTTGAGGATTATCTGTAGTAAAGAAATGGAACAATAGACTAAACAATGAAAAAAAGAAAAAAAATGCAATGATATGAGATATTTCTTATCCTCTTCTCTAGAATATCTTTTCATCAATCTTGTAAATTTGAAAGATGGTCCCCTCTACATCCAGAGCCTTAGTCCTTCTGCAGACTAAGCTGTCTCTTCTTCTTCTTCTTCTTCTTCTTCTTCTTCTTCTTCTTCTTCTTCTTCTTCTTCTTCTTCTTCTTCTTCTTCTTCTTCTTCTTCTTCTTCTTCTTCTTTCTTCTTCCTCTTCCTCTTCCTCTTCTTCCTCTTCCTCTTCCTCTTCTTCTTCCTCTTCCTCTTCCTCTTCCTCTTCCTCTTCTTCCTCTTCTTCTTCTTCTTCTTCTTCTTCTTCTTCTTCTTCTTCTTCTTCTTCTTCTTCTTCTTCTTCTTCTTCTTCTCCTTTCCTTCCTTCCTTTTCCTTCCTTCTTTTTCCTCCCTCCCTTCTATTCCTCTTCCTCTCCTCCCCTTTCTCCTTCTCCTCTCCTTTCCTCTTTCCCTTTCTTTCTTGCTTCCTTGCTTTCCTCCTTTTTCTCCCTCCCTCCCTCCTTTTTTTCCATTTCCTCCCTCCCTCCCATTTCTCTTCCTCTCCTCTCCTCTCCTCTCCTCTCCTTCCTTCCTTCCTTCCTTCCTTCCTTCCTTCCTTCCTTCTTTCTTTCTTTCTTTCTTTCCTTCCTTCCTTCCTTCCTTCCTTCCTTCCTTCCTTCCTTCCTTCCTTCCTTCCTTCCTTCCTTCCTTCCTTCCTTCCTCTCCCTCTCTTTTCCCCTTTCTCTTTTTCTCTCTCTTTCTTTCTCTTTCTCTCTCTGTTTCTCTCTTTTCTTTCTCTTTCTTTCTCTCTTTCTCCTTCCTTTTTCTTTTCCTCCCTCTCTTGTTTAGCTATCTCCCTCTTTCTCTTTCCCCTTCCCCTCCCTCCTTCCCTCCCTCCCTTCCAAAATGTTTTGAAAGGAAAAAAATCCTTAAAGTCCAGTTGCCTTATCGGAAAAAAAAAGCACCTGAGAAGCCAGATCTTAGGACTGAGACTGATTCTAATCAAGATAATGTTGTTTCTCCCCGGGAATTGTGCAATTTCAAGAACAGAGTCTTCAACATCTGGTCTTTTGAGATTTCCCCCATCAGCTACAGGATAGATGTGCAATAGGAGATCATTTAGAGCCTCCTCAGGTACAAGCAGATTCTGAAGAGTCTGGATCCCTTGCCAGCTTGACTATTGCAATTGAGTCTACCTGAGATTAGTTTAGAGAAATGACCAGTTTGACTTCATGCGCAACTAATTTGGAATGGCTGTGCTTTCTTCCTTTATTTTGCTTTTTGAGTTTTGTGCGATGAAGGCAGCTTGAATGTGCCCTGGGCAGGAAGGAAAGATACAAATCCAATTAATCAGAAGAGCAAAAATGAAATCATTGCCTTTCCCCTAGTTATGAGCCCTGTCAAGCTATCCTGGCCCTACAGAACAGCAAGGTTTTATTATTCCCTCTCATTAGAATATAAAATATGGGACATTCATCTCAAATATGCTCCTTATCTCTATTCTCCAGAGAACCACCAAAAAGCTATACAGGTAATCCTTGCCTTTCAACCTCAATTGAGCCCCAAATTTTTGTTGCTAAGCAAGTTAGTTGTGTGCGGAGATTCTCAATCCTCCAAATCAGGGGTCGCCAACCTTTTTGACCAAAGGGATCACTCATAATTTTAAATTCCGCAAACCAAAAACCCTGGGAAAATCCCAAAAAATGTCTGCAGGAAAAATTCCCCACCCTGTTTTCCTACCAGATGATCATTCTTTATTTGGGATCTCAGGGTACCGTCTCCAGCTCCATTCTCAGGGAGGAGGGAGGAGAGAGAGAGAGAGAGAAACTTTTGGCGTCATGCAAGGAAAGCAACAGAAGCAGCAGAAGTCTTTCTTTCTCTCCCCCAAATTCTTTGTTGCTTGTATCCTTACAATTTATAGTGACTGTTTTTTAGTATGGTTTGATTGCTTATTGTACCCTATGGCTATCATTAAGTGTTGTACCTTATGATTCTTGACGAATGTATCTTTTCTTTTATGTACACTGAGAATATTTGCACCAAGACAAATTCCTTGTGTGTCCAACCACACTTGACCAATAAAGAATTCTATTCTATTCTATTCTAAATTGTGCTAGAAATGAACCTTTATGAAACTTGT
Organism: Hydrophis major; assembly: GCA_033807585.1. Taxonomy (NCBI): domain Eukaryota; kingdom Metazoa; phylum Chordata; class Lepidosauria; order Squamata; family Elapidae; genus Hydrophis; species Hydrophis major. The sequence goes on from CM066329.1 coordinate 376,600,588, forward strand.
CATGCCGGTGCAGCCTCTTGGAGCAGGAGGCCTTGCAGGATCCCAAAGACTCATTTCTGGCAGAATTTGGGGGAGAGAAAGAAAGACTTTGGCTGCTTTCCTTGCATGCAGCCAAAGGGCAGAAGGAGAAAGAAGTGGAAAGAAGCAGCCTGGTGGCCAGGCCAGGTGTGTGGGGTGAATGGGGCAAGTTCCTCCTTCCACCCTTTCCCCCATCCCCTCACTACCTCCTGTTGTTCGCAATACAAGCGACGCAAGCCTTGTGTTCCCACAGCCTTGTGTTTCCCGTGCAGCCTGCATTAATTGCTTTGAGGGTGACATTTCTCTGAGGACCACAAAATTTTGTCACGGACCGCCAGTGGTCCCTGGCCCACTGGTTGGCAACCACTGCTCCAAGTCATGGTTGTCACAAATGTATTCCCCCCACCCAAATTAAACTGGACTTTTTTGCTTTATTTTCTTTCTTTAAAACGTTTTGCTTCTGATTTAAGAAGCTTCTTCAGAACTAAAGAAACTTCTTGGAGGAGAAGCAAAAACTTTTTTTAAAAAATCCACCTACTAGGTAGTCCTCAACTTAGAACCATAATGGAGTCCTGAATTGCTGTCATAAATCCCGATGGCTGTAAATGGAGACATCCATATCACCAACCTTGATTTTATGAACTTTTTCACAACTGTCATTTCGTGAACACCGTAGTCCTAAAGTGAATCCCATGGTTGTGCTGGAAATAAAATCTGATCTAGTTCCAAGTGGGGAGAAAGACGCTGGAATTAAAATGGAGGCTGGCTGCAGGAAAGGAAGTCTCTGTTTCCTTGGTTGCCAAAACTAGTGATAGCAGCCTGTTTCTGGAGTGGCTGACAAAATGGGGTTGAGAGCTGGTGGGTTTTTATACCTCGTTTGGGGCTTTGTGGTTGAGATGTTCCTGTGTAAGAATGTGTCCTTTAAATATTTTAATCACTGTTGCCAGATTGCTGTGGGGTCATGTAGGGCTCATGGTTGGCTCTTCAGGCAAAAGGGAGAATGCAATTCCTAGGGCTTTGTCTGAGCTAATCTTGTCAACTTTGGCTTACCTAATTGTGCTGCTTATTTGGAGTCTCTTTGCTTATGAATAGGTTGGCCCAGTCTTTCATGAATGGGTAAAAAATCTCCATTCCTAAAGACCAAGCTTCCGCTGAGGCTGTTTTCCTATGGCAGGAAGATTGGGGTTAGGAAGGAAGGAAGGGTGGAAGGAAGGAAGGAAGGAAGGAAGAAAGAAAGGAAGGAAGGAAGGAAGGAAGGAAGGAAGGAAGGAAGGAAGGAAGGAAGGAAGGAAGGAAGGAAGGAAGGAAGGAAGGAAGAAAGGAAGAAAGGAAGAAAGGATGGAAGGAAGGAAGTCAATGAAGGAAAGAAATCAAGGAAGTAAAGAAGGAAGGAAGGAAGGAAGGAAAGAAGGAAGGAAGGATGGATGGAAGGAAGGAAGGAAGGAAGGAAGGAAGGAAGGGTGGAAGGAAGGAAGGAAGGAAGGAAGGATGGATGGATGGAAGAAAGGAAGGAAGGAAGAAAGGATGGAAGGAAGGAAGTCAATGAAGGAAAGAAATCAAGGAAGTAAAGAAGGAAGGAAGGAAGGAAGGAAGGAAAGAAGGAAAGAAGGAAGGAAGGATGGATGGAAGAAAGGAAGGAAGGAATAATGGAAGGAAGGAAGTCAACGAAGGAAAGAAATCAAGGAAGTAAAGAAGGGAAGAAGGAAGGAAGGAAAGAAGGAAGGAAGGAAGGAAGGAAGGAAGTCAACGAAAGAAAGAAATCAAGGAAGTAAAGAAGGGAGGGAGGGAGAAAGGAAGGAAGGAAGGAAGGAAGGAAGGAAAAATGATACATTGATAGATGATATATAGATGGATGGATGTTTGGACAGATGGATAGATGATATATAACATATAGATGATCGATAGATAAATAGATAGATATGGATAGAAAGAAAGTGGGAGGGAGGGAGGAAAATGGCCACCATTGCAAAGCTACACTACACTCTTTCTGATATTGATCTTTAGAAAAGCCATTCAGTATTTAATAGGAGGTGGAGATAAGATATCTATCCAGGCTTTGGAAAGGAAAAGAAATTAACCTACTATTCAGACTCCATCCTCAGCTGGAAAGTGTCTGTTCAACAATTTAGTCATCATAAACCTTAGGTTGATCCTTATCAATTCATTTTGATTTTTCTGGCCCATGGTTTCTTCCTCCTCCTCCTCCTCTTCCTGCTTCCTTCCTTCTTTCATTCTTTTCCTTCCTCCCTTCTTTCTGTTCCTCTTTGTTCCTCCCTCCCTTTCCTCCACCCACTCCTTCTCCCTCTCCCTCCTCCCTCCCCTCCTTTTCTCTTAGTCCTCCTCCTGCTTCCTTCTTCTTCCTTTTTCCTTCCTCCCTTCCTCCTAGCTGTTCCTCTTCATCCCATTCATTCATTCGTTCCTTCCTTCCTCCTCCCTTTTCTCCTCCTCCTCCTCCCCCCTCTCCCTCCTTCCCTCCCTCCCTTCCTTTTCCCTTCCTCCTTTTCCTGCTTCCTTCGTTCTTCCTTTTTCTTCCTCCCTACCTTCTGTTCCTTTTCGCCCCATTCATTCATTACTTCCTTCCATCCTTCCTCCCTCCCTTTCCTCCTTCTCCTCCTCCCTCTATCCTTCCCTCCCTCCCTTCCATTTCTCTTCTCCTCCTCCTCCTTCCTGTTTGTACTCAGGACAAAAAAGAACACACTATTAATCTGAAGCCAGAGAGATCATGGATAAGTCCAAAAATGTGCTTGTTGCTTCCTTGTGGTGCGAACCATGGTCTTGTCACAGAAGGAAACAGCAGAAAGAAGAAAGTTGGAGACAGGAGAAGGCAGAAAATTGACAGTTTGAGCAAGCATGGATTACCTCATTGGGCTTATGGGATGGCTGGCCAAGAGGGCAGACAGAGGATGGCAGAGACAGACAGTCTGAGGGAGGGATATGTGAGGATTTCTCCTTTAGGCTCCAGAAGATGATGTAGAACATTGCCATATCCGGGTGCCCTTTAAGATGATGTACAGCTTTAAATGAAAAGGCAGGAGAGCCCTCCTGTCTCTCTCATGGATTAGGAAAAAAGGAAAGGAGGGGAAGTTCTCTGCCCATAACTTTTTCAGGCCAAAGAAGAAGCATCCCCAATCCAGAAGTTAGTACAGTGTTAGTGAAGCTAAGGTTAGAATTTTAGTACAATAACAGACTTGGAAGGGAATTTTGAGGCCTTCTAATCCAACCCTCCCTGCTCAACCAGGAGACCTTATACCATTTCAGACAAATGGTGGTCCAATCTCTTCTTAAAAACCTCCATTGATGGATCAGCCACAACTTCTGAAGGCAAAGTTGTTCCATTGGTTCATTATTCTAAGAGCAAATGACTGTCCAGAGTCACCCAGCTGGCATTCATGGCTGAGACGGGACTAGAACTCAGGCTTTCCTGCTTTCTAACCTGGTGCCTTTAATAAGTAGACCAAATGGGTATATAGACCAATGGAGTAGCTGGATGCACTTAATGACTAAGTTATTGAATTGAGACATTTAGGGGGTGGACACAATGAACACAATAACGGAGCTGGAAGGGACTTTGGTTCAACAGCCTGCTCAAGCATGAGACCCAGCAAATGGCTGTCCAGTCTCTTTTTAAAAGCCTCCAGTGATGGAGCACCCACAACTTCTGGAGTCCAGATGTTCCACTGGTTAATTGTTCTCAATTAGAATACAGCTGGAAGGGACCTTGGAAGTCTTCTAGTCCAACCCCCTTCTCAGGCAGGAGCAGCGGTGGGATTAATTTTGTTTTATTACTGGTTCTGTGGACGTGGCTTGGTAGGCATGGCTTGGTGGGTGTGGCAGGGGAAGAATAGTACAAAATCCCCATTCCCTTTCCACCCCACTAACCTGCTTTCCAGCTCTGTTTTCCTGTGCAGGGCAACCAAAAGAGTCCCAGCCAATCACCTGGGACTCAATGGGAGGAAGAGAAGAGATGGGGTTGGCAGGGACAGTCAGAGGCGGGATTGGCCGGTTCTCTGAATGACTCTGAACTTCCCCGTTGCCTTTGTTTGTCAGAATGTCTCGAAAGGGAAATATGTGACCCTGGGATACGGCGATCATCATAAATATGAACCACTTGTCAAGCAAGGTTGTAGCTGTGGAAAATGGTCCATAAGGCTGGTTTCTTCAGGGCCATTGTAACTTTGAACGGCCACTGAATGATCTGTTGTAAGTTGAGGACTAACAGTATTCTGATATTCTGTTAATGTTTTGGAGTCTAGCAGTGCCATGTGACCAATAAATAAATTTTAATTAACTAATAGTAAATGAAAACTTGGCATACCCAGCAAATGTTATTTGAAATTAAATATGAACACCATGGGTGGCTATTGCCCACAGCTGCATTTGGAAGTGGTCCCATGTGCACAGAGAGAGAGAGAAACAGAGAAACAGAGAGAGGGAGGGAGAGAGAGGAGATGGAGGGGGAGGGAGGGAGAAGGAGAGAGGGAGAGAAAAGGAGATAGAGGGAAGGAGAGGGAGAGAGAAGGGGGGAAAGAAAGGTTGGAGAGAGGGAGAGAAGGAGAGATAGAGAGATGGAGGAAGGGAGAGAAAAGGAGAGAGAAGGAGAGATGGAAGGAATGGAAGTGAGAGGGAAAGAAGGAGAGAGGGAGACAGGGAGAGACGGGGGAGAGGGGGAGAGAGATGAAGAGAGGGAGAGAGGAAAAGGGAGAGAGGAAGGGAAAGGGAGGGAGGGAGAAGGAGAGAGAGAGAGAGAAAGAGAGAAGGAGAGAGGAGAGAGGGAGGGGCAGAGAGAGAGGAGGAGAGAGGGTGGGAGGGAGCTGGAGGGAAAGAGTGGAAGGAGGGGAGAGGGAGAGAGAAGGAGGGAGAGAAAGATGGAGGGAGACAGAGAGAGAGAGAGAATGAGAACATAAGCAGGATTTGTTATGGGTCTGAATGGTTTGTCAAGTTTGTCTTCTGCTAAGCGCCTCTTCATTTACCCAAATTTGCAAATTGACGATGATGATGATTATCCTGATCCTTTCACGTAGCCCTCAGAACCAATACAGCCAAGCCTTCTTGAAAAGAAGCGCTGATTTTTTAATTTTGTGAAAAATGAAGTGAGACACGGACCGGGGAAGGGATGATTGAAGCCACGTCAACAAAAATGGAAAAGACCCAAACAGTTTAGTGCCACACAGAGGTGAAAGAAATGAAGGCCATATTTCACTCTGAGTTTTATATCGGTGCACTAATTTCCTAGGGTACCTCGGTGTTTCATGAGATATGCTACCAGAGAATAATACTTTAAAAAAAAATGAAATGGATGAGTGATATGGGCTTCCTGGAAATAATTCTCTTTGTTAGGAATTCCTGCCAGTTGAAATAAATCCATTGTAGATGAGAAGAGAATAACAGAGTTGGAAAGGGACCTTGGAGGTCTTCTAGTCCAACCCTCTGCCTAGGCAGGAAACCCTACACCACTTCAGAAAAATGGTTATCCAATCTCTTCTTAAAAACTTCCAGTGTTGGAGCGTTCACAACTTCTGGAGGCAAGTTGTTCCACTGGTTAATTATTCTAACTGTCAGGAAATTTCTCTTTAGTTCTAGGTTGCTTCTCTCCTCGGTTAGTTTTCATCCACTGTTTTCTGTCCTGCCTTCAGGGGCTTTGGAAAATAGATTGGTCCCCTCTTCTTTGTCAGAGCCCCTCAAATACTGGAAGGCTGCTATCATGTCATCCCCGGTCCTTATTTTCATTAAATTAGACATACCCCATTTCTGCAACTGTTCTTCATATGTTTTAGTTTCCAGTCTACTAATGATCAAAGATCCCTCTCTCAGTTACTACTGCTAAGTTTCACCTAGTCTGTCTGTCTGTCTGTCTGTCTGTCTCTACAGTATATCTATTTATTTATCTATATTTATATCTATATCTGTATATGCAGGTCTTGGCATGTTTGGGTCTTTTCCCGTGTATAACACGCCAAGACCTGCACACCGGTACCCATGAAAATCTACGAAAACAAATATCTATATATCTACAACTATATCTATCTATGTATGGTATTCAGCTTTGTTCGGGTATTTTCCCACGTCGTTGTAGTTGTGCTTTTAAAGTTGTAGCAACCTTTCGGCAGAATCTCATCTGCCATCACCAGGCTTCTGTATTGTATTCGTCTGTGAGTCAGACTTTCACAGTCATTTCTGTTTGGGGCTAGCCTACTGCTGTGCCAGAACGGTTTTTTCTTCATCCTGATTGGTTGGGAGTCTTGGTCTGTGTTTATTGGTCTTGGAGTTTGCTGTGTTCTGCTTGATTGGTGTTTCTAATATCTTGATTGGCTGGCAACATTGTGTTTCCTGTATTGGAGGCTTTTAGTGCAGCTTGGCTCCAGGTAAATGGATGGCTATCATTTATTAGGAAGCTAGGTTTCATCTGGGTGCCTGGTTGGGGTGTGTTTGAGCTGGAGGTATCAGGGGGGGTCTGTTTGTGCCCAGGTGTTTGGCTGGCTTGTGGTGTGGAGATTTTTTTGTTGAGAGTGCAGGCTTCCAGATAATTGACAGTCTGATGGAGTCATCTCTTCTATTCATGCTTTCAAGGCATATATGAAGTCCCTTATGAATCATGCCCTGCCATATACATTGGACAAACCAATAGAAGAATACGTACCCACCTAGATAAACACAAAAATGCAATAAAAAAGCTGGAACACACTTCCTCACTAGTCCAACACATGAAAGCCACAGGTCATAGTATCGACTTCAATGGCACCAAAACCCTAGCCTCTATAGAAAACCCCAGCTACAGAATTATCAGAGAAGTCATAGAGATTGAAAAAAGACCTGAAAGCATGAATAGAAGAGATGACTCCACCAGACTGTCAATTATTTGGAAGCCTGCACTCACAAACAAACAAAATCTCCATACCACTAGCCAGGGAAACACCTGGGCACAAACAGATCCCCCCTGATACCTCCAGCTCAAACACACCCCAACCAGGCACCCAGATGAAACCTAGCTTCCTAACAAATGATAGCCATCCATTTACTCAGAGCCAAGCTGCACTAAAAGCCTCTAATACAGGAACACAATGTTGCCAGCCAATCAAGACACACACACACACACACACACACAAAAGCTCATAAAACAGACAGAAGATATTAGAAACACCAATCAAGCAGAACACAACAAACTCCAAGACCAATAAACACAGACCAAGACTCCCAACCAATCAGGAGGAAGAAAAAACCATTCTGGCACAGCAGTCAGCTAGCCCCAAATTTAAAACTAAAACAACTTAAAAGTCTGACTCACAGACGAACGCAATACAGAAGCCTGATTATGGCAGATGAGATTCTGCCGAAACGTTGCTACAACTTTAAAAGTACAACTATAATGACGTGGGAAAATACCCTATCTATCTATCTATCTATCTATCTATCTATCTATCTATCTACCTACCTACCTACCTACCTACCTACCTACCTACCTACCTACCTACCTACCTACCTATTGTATCTATCCATCTGTCTGTCTGCCTGCCTGCCTGCCTGCCTGTCTGTATGTCTATTTATATCTATCTATCTATCTATCTATCTATCTATCTATCTATCTATCTATCTATCTATCTATCTATCTAATCTATCTGTATCTGTATCTGTATCTGTATCTGTATCTGTATCTGTATCTCTATCTCTATCTCTATCTCTATCTCTATCTCTATCTCTATATCTGTCTGTCTGTCTTGTTTTCAGGCTTCGTTTTTTTTTTTGAAAGTTTCCCATTTCTAACAGATTGACAGAGTTGAAAGGTCATCTAGTCCAACCCCCTGCCCAAGCAGCAGACCAGACCCTACACCATTTCTGACAGATGACAGTCCAGCCTCTTCTTGCAAGTTTCCAGGGATGAGGCTTTTGTTTTCCATTCTCTGCTTCTCCGTTTCATAACTCAGCTCTCGGTCTGCTGGTGTTCCAGCCACTATCGCATTCGCTGTTTGTTCCCCTTGTAAATCTTTAGCGCTGCTTTAACTCTGCCAATACTCCTGGCATAATTTACCTCTCGGGTATAATGAGAAAGAGGAGCTGAGTCAGGGATAAAGGTGGGTTAAGTCAAGCCCCTGTAACAGACAGGCCACAATTGAGCTCAATATTTCTGTGGGTAAGTGAGACAATGGTTCAGTGAAGGTTCCCCCCCCCCCCGCCGTTTTACGACGTGTGTTAAATCTCGCTTGTTATGTGGCAGGTGGTTGTGTGATTGAATTATTATTATTTGCTTTAAATTCAATGTTTATGCACTTCAATGTTTGCAGGGAGAGCTTCCTGGAAGGATCTGACCAATATTTCTTCAAGTTTGACTCTTTCCTTCCTTCCTTCCTTCCTTTGTTGGGGACAAATATACTCACTCTGTAAACCACTTAGAGAGCGCTGTAAAGCACTATAAGTCTGTGCTATTGCTGTTCCTGCCTCCCTCTTGTTTCTTTCTTCTTCCTTCTATTCCCTCCCTCCTTTCTTCTTCCTTGCTGCCTCTCTCCTTCCCTCTTTCCTCCCTCCCTCCTTTCTCCTTCCTTCTTGCTGCCTCCCTTTCCTTCTTTCCTTCCTTCCTTCCTCCCTCCACTCCTGTCCCCATCCCTCCCTCCTTTCCTTTCCTGTCCTCTTCTTTCCGTCCTTTCTTCCTTCCATGCATCCATCCGTCCATCCTTCTTTAACAGTGCAGGAAAAAGATCTCTGGTGTTATTCACCCTAAGGGAGCGTGAAGTTCCAAAAATAAAAGTTTCAGAGAAATGTCACCATTTTCACATTGCTTCAGGCTTCGCTCCTAATTTCTTAGGTGTTTCACAGGTGGAATTTTTCAAGCTGTTTCAGACTCTGGTTAAAGTGGAATTGCTGTGGCAAATTCTAGGGTGGCATCTCTAGTGATCCAGGGTGAGGCTGCAAATTGACCAAGTTTGCCTATGTGAGAGTAGAGGTGAGTGTGTGCATCTTTTTATTGCTTCTTAGGGTCCGTCGTGAAGCATTTTGTGAGTCAGCTTGGGAGCATTACCTATATCATCTTCTTTCAATGACCCCATAATCCCTTGCGGGGTGGAATCTGGACAACTGAATGGAGCTGAGTGTTGACTGGCCGGATGCCCTTCCTGTCACCAATCAGCAGATATATTGTCATTGTGCCCAGAGAGAAAAAATATCTGCCTCTACCTAGAATCAAACTCACAGCCTCCTGATTGTGAGGTGAGAGCTTTGCCTCTAGGCCACCAAAAGACTCATAAGGATTGCCTATATAAGCCTCAGGAATACTCCTCGACCAGGGGTGGAATTCTACCAGTTTGCACCTATTTGCTAGAACCGGTATTAACATTCTAAGCAGTTCGGAGAACCAGTTGTTAGAAGAAATTACTGGCCTAATCCTGTAAGGAAGGCAGGAAGGAAACATTCTGATGTTGCTTACAGAAACTGCCTCTCCGTTAATCCTTATTATATTCTTGGCAGGACTAGACTTCCTGTCTCAGGAACTTCTCTGGAGGTTTTTTTTTTTTGTCCTTTGCTGGTCCTTTGCTTGTGTTGA
>CM066329.1:376615134-376712634 GCA_033807585.1 Hydrophis major
CAAACTTATCCTCCAAAGCACCAGAAAGCAGGACAAGAAGGAATGGACAAGAAGGAATAATCCAAGAGAGAAGCAACCTAGAATTAAGGAGAAACTTCCTGACAGGGAAAGGACAATTAAACAGTGGAACAGCTTGCCACCAGAAGTTATGGGTGCTTCATTACTGGAGGTTTTGAAGAAGACATTTGTCCAGAATGATGTAGGTGCTCCTGCATGAGCAGGGAGTTGGATGAGAAGACCTCCCCCTCCCAGCTGTATTCTATTCTATTCTGAAGCCTGATAAGGACTACCTCTATGTTATATTATTGCATCGCATTACAAGGCATGGCATCGTACTCCATTTTATGATAATTATATGACACCAATATGCTTTGGAAATGGCCTGTAGGCTTTTCGATCAGCTGTGCAAACAAGATTTGGGCTTTCTCCCATGCCTTGTCCTCCCATGGCTATCTCTGGAGAGACTTGTTTAAATAGCCTTGGTTTTGCATTCCTCCCAGCTGGGAATCCGTCTTTGCCCACTGATGGATTTGGGTGTCATGCAGATGTTTACATAAGCAGATTGCATTTTATCAGTGAGAAATCCTCCTGCCGAACTGTTTCAATTCCACTTTTCGGGCCTAATAGCTTAAGGTTATCTCTCTGCCTCCAATGTATTTGAAGGGGTGAAACACGAGAGAGGAAAGGAAGAAACTGCTCAAAATCGAGTTCTCGGTTTTCAAAAGCCAGAAGACATTCACACATAATTTCTTCCCTTTTTAATTTCTATACAGGGGGGAGGGTATTAAAAAAGGTATAGAGATGTTCAGTTCTAAATCCCATCAATTAACATTTTGGGGTTGCATCCTCCCTGGGAGGCTCTTTTGAATTACTCAGTTCCATCCATCCATCCCTCTTGTTGTGACCCAGATATTCACAATTTGGCCTGGGAGTTTAGTGAAAATGTCATACCTTGCAAGAGAAATGGGTTTCAAAAATGACCTCTTCTTTTGAGGAATTTTCCGGAGGAACTGTTGATGTAGCTAATTATTAGCTAAACTACATTGAGATCAGGGTAAAGAACCTTTCTAGCCGGGTAGAAATATGAAATTTTTGAGCTTGTGATACAGGGAGTTGTTAGTTGTCAACTTGTAAAGCATGCCAGAAGTACATTCCACACTTATCTTACAAAGATTGTAGCTAGGGTACCGGATCTTCTGCCCACGAAAATCCTTCATTGGAGAGTATGATTGATGACACCCAGCCCATGAGCGTTCTTCATTGGAGAATCTGATGTATGACATACCCAGGGGGAGGAGGGAAATAGAGTCACAGGTGACTATGAATTACATGAGTCAGAGTTGGCTTCAACTGGGATAATGCCAACATGTTGCTCCTAATAATTCTTTTGGATTCTTTTGAAGCTTGGCTCGAGGCTTATGACTTAATTTGGACAATCACTGGAACGCTGACATTAGTAACATAATTGTTGAGTGAATCTGGCTCGCTCATTGACTTTGCTTGTCAGAAGAGTGCAAAAACATATTGCGTGATTCTGGGATACTGCAACCATCATAAGTACCTGCCAAGTGACCAAGCAATCTGAATTTTGATCACATGCTCCTGGGGTGCTGCAAAGATTGTAACTGCGAAAAATGGTGATGTCACTTTTTTTCAATGCCATTTGTGACTTTGTGTAGTCACTAAATAAACTGTGACCAGTGGAACAGCTTGCCTTCAGAAATGAGTGGGTGCTCCATCACTGGAGGTTTTTAAGACTAGATTGCTTCTTGTCTGGAATGGTATAGGATCTCCTGCTTGAGCAGGGGGCTGGATTAGAAGACCTCCAAGGTCCCTTCCAACTCTTGTATTCTATTCTTCTGACTTGGAGGAGAAGACCTCCAAGGTTCCTTCTAACTGTTGTATTCTATTACTAGCTGGATATCCTTGCTTCGGGCAATGTAGGAGAAATTCAATTCACAATCTGTTGGCTCAGTGGTGGTCAGTGATTGAAGCACATAAGGGAATATCGCTCCCTCCGCCTTGAGTCCAGAAGCAGTTCCATAGGTGGAAGGCATAGACATTTTGGTGAGGTACCGATGTATAGTAATGTAAGGAGCCCCAGGCTGTAACGGCCATCTTTATCGCGTGAAAAGGAGATGTATCTTTCTGATTCTGTTTTGTGACCACTCAAGATGCGTTTTGCATTGCCAGGGAGAGCTTTGACTAGCCGAAAGAGACAAGCAAAGAAACTTTTTATAAATATAGTACGAATGAAATTCACAACAGACGAGAAAGGCATGGCTGGCTTTCCCAGGATAGGAAAAGAAAATGGGGAAAAAAAAAAAACCACACACACACACACACACACATCAGAATAGATGCAGATAGATAGAGCAGGATTTGGTACATCTGTAAAGCGCTTCCCTTATCTAGGGATGTTAGAAGACAAAACTGATTGGGGCTCAATAAATCAAAGGTGTCTATAAGAAGAAGTTTGTGTGTGTGTGCCTCTGTGTCTGTGTTTGTTTGCATGGGTTCGTGCATGGAAAAGCAAAATAGATGTCTGCTTAGAGCTACTTCGATGGGTAGACCAGGGGAGTGTGTGTCCTTGCATATGTTATTATTATTATTATTATTATTTTTTACTTTATCAGTCTATTATCCCAACCGCATGGAAATAAACAAAAACAAAAAAACAATTTCCCTGCATATTATTTACATCCGTAAGTTGAAAGATGAATTTGCAGCCTATTTGTCATTGCTGCCTGGATTTCTAGAGCCTCAAAGCTTTTTGAAAAATTGTCCCCATCCAGCTGGACCCCCCCCAAAAAATGCTAAGTCAAGAGAATAGTGTTATTTCTTTTCTTTTATTTCTTTGGATAGGAATAGCACTTACTGGAGACTTACAGACTGCTTCACAGTGCTTTATGGCCCTCTCTAAGCAGTTTACAGATTCATCCTGTTGCCCCCAACAATCTGGAAGGAGGGATGGATGGATGGATGGATGGATGGATGGATAGATTGATAAAGCCATAACAATAGCATGTAGACTTATATACAATTTCGCAGTGCTTTTATAGCCCTCTCTAAGTGGTAAACACAGTCAGCTGTTGCCCCCAACAATCTGGATCCTCGTTTTACTGACCTTGGAATGATGGAAGCTGAGTCAATCTTGAGCCAGTCAGGATCAAACTCCTGGCAGTGAACTGAATTAGCCTGTAATACTGCATTCTAACCACTCTGCCACCACGGCTGATAGATAGATAGATAGATAGATAGATAGATAGATAGATAGATAGATAGATAGATAGATAGATAGATAGATAGATAGACAGACAGACAAGGGTGGATGGGTGGGTGAGAGGGTGGATGGATGGATGGATGGATGGATAGATCGATAGATCGATAGATAGATAGATAGATAGATAGATAGATAGATAGATAGATAGATAGATAGACAGACAGACAAGGGTGGATGGGTGGGTGAGAGGGTGGATGGATGGATGGATGGATGGATGGATAGATAGATAGATAGATAGATAGATAGATAGATAGATAGATAAATAGATAGATAGATAGAGCGAGCCATAGCAATAACACTTAGACCTATATATCATTTCACAGTGGTTTTACAGCCCTCTCTAAGTGGTTTACAGCCACCCTCTTGCCCCCAACAATCTGGGTCCTCATTTTACCCATCTTTGAAGGATGGAAGGCTGAGTCAACCTTGAGCCAACCAGGACTGAACTCCTGGCAGTTGGCAGAATTAGCCTGCAATGCAGCCTTCTAACCACTGCACCACCAGTGGCTGGAGCATTCTAGGGGTTGAAGTCCAAGATCTCTTAACGTTGCCAAGTTGGGAAACAATGTCTTGCTTGATATGGCAATTCGATTCATTTAGCCTTAACTCAAAATGATTGATGTATTGATAAACTCTTCAATCATGTATTGATGTACTGTTTATCATATGGCACATAGAAATAACCAGGATCCTTGATATCTATTAGCAACAGCAACTTAGACTTAAATGCCGCTTTGCAGTGCTTTACAGCCTTCTCTCAGTTGTTTACAGAGTCAGCCTCTTGCCCCCCAACAATCTGGGTCCTCATTTGACCAACTTTGGAAGGATGGAAGGCTGAGCCAACCTTGAGCCAATCAGGATCGAATTCCTGGCAGTGGGCAGAGTTAGACTGCAATACTGCATTCTAACCACTGCACCACCATGGCTCCATGATAGATAGATAGATGATAGATAGATAGATAGATAGATAGATAGATAGATAGATAGATAGATAGATGGATGGATGGATGGATGGATGGATGGATGGATGGATGGATGGATGGATGGATGGATGCATGGATGCATGGATGCATGGATGCATGGATGCATGGATGCATGGATGGATGAATGGATGGATGGATGGATGCATGGATGCATGGATGCATGCATGGATGCATGGGCAGGTGGGCAGGTGGGCAAGGAAACAGGCAGGCAAACCCAAAGTCACCCCAGCTCATACACATTGGGTGGGGAAAATATGGGAACTAAGCAGAAAAGATACGTCAGTTCATTTGTGAATTTATATCAGCAATCTCTACATCGTTTCTTCTACTCCAGTTAGTTCCAGGGTTTAAAGTTTAATTCTAGTTAACCCAGTTAACCCAGATACAGACATTCTATATCTCACCCAGTGGTGGGATTCAATTAATTTCATGACCGGTTCTCTGCCCGAATGACTGGCTGGGTGGGCATGCCCTGGGGTGTGTGACAGCCAGAACTCTGCCTTCTGCTACCCCCCGAGAGCAAAAAGCAGGAAGGCTGCACACACACCCCCACTTCACATTTTGGGCCCAGTAAGCCTCCCTGTAGTTACCTGGGAGGAAAAAGATGAGGTGAGTGGGGGCCCCTAGAAGGGGTGGGGCAGGAAAGGGCCACCCAGAGATGGTATTTGCCAGTTCTCTGAACCAGTCAAAATTTTCACAACCAGTACAACAGAACCTGTCCGAACCGGCTGAATATCACCTCTGATCGCATCCTGTTCTTTTCAGTGTCTTTGCAAGAAAACTACCCATCGCCCTTAAAGGTGTCATCCCATAATTGAAAAAAAAAGAACCTATTTTTAGACTGTGTATTTTTGAAGAAGGATGGTTGGATGCTAAAAGATCGCACACAAATAATTTGCATCTGAATGCTTAAGTAAATATTCCTACATGCTTAGTACGATGCTGAATACTGATTGTTCCTCCTCCTTTTCTGCACAATCGTTTTGCTGGGCTTTGCTTTTTGAACATATTTTTGGACAATTGCACGCCTTTAAAAAAAAAAAAAAAGATTCTCCCCAAGTGCTTTCTAATAATCTCTTTTGAGCCAAGCTCTGTTTAAAAATATCTGTTGAAACAATGGTTTTATGTAAGGGTTTCCTCCCTCCCTTTTTCAGTGGTTATGTTAGATTTAAATGTAATCTTCCTCTGACGAGATAAAGATTCAATCAATCTAATGTAAGCATGACTAAATTTGGATCCATTCCCCAGATTCTTGTTGGATTGAGAGGAGAAGGATGAACAAAATACGAAAAGCAGATTGGCCCAAGAATAAACCTTAAAAACCCTGTCACTGTTACTCAGAGATATGATTTCACATTAAGCTTTAGCAGCCAAAATACAACAGAATGTGGCTTCTTCTTCTTCTTCTTCTTCTTCTTCTTCTTCTTCTTCTTCTTCTTCTTCTTCTTCTTCTTCTTCTTCTTCTTCTTCTTCTTCTTCTTCTTCTTCTTCTTCTTCTTCTTCTTCTTCTTCTTCTTCTTCTTCTTCCTCCTCATCTTCTCTTCCTTCCTTCCTTCCTTTCTTTCTATCACTTTGTCTCCAGTACCTGTATTTTTCTGCTTCTCTCCCATGTTTTATCTGCTAATACCTCTTGTTCTTTCTTCCTCCACCTCCTTCCTCCTCCTTCCTCCTCCTCTTCCCCTCTTTCCTTCCTTCCTTCCTTTCTGTTTATCACCTTGTCTCCAGTACCTGCTTTTATCTGCTTGTGTGTCTTCTCACCCATGTTTTATCTGCTAATACCTCTTGTTCTTTCTTCCTCCATCTCCTTCCTCCTCCTTCCTCCTCTTCTCCTCCTCTTCCCCTCTTCCCTTCCTTCCTTTCTGTTTATCACCTTGTCTCCAGTACCTGCTTTTATCTGCTTGTGTGTCTTCTCACCCATTTTTTATCTGCAAATACCTCTTGTTTAGCTGAGGATAAACTGTATAATAATTGTCCGATAAACTGGAATGTACACTCTGTGTTTCTTATTGCTCAGGGGTCTGTTAATTAGAATTTATAAAGTTCAATAAAGCGTAATCCAATAAGACTGCCACTCTTATTCATTTATCTTAAGGGTAATATCCCTCCTGTCAGCTGTGCACTCGAAATGGCAATGCCATAAGCTCATTCGCATTCACATATGTGTCCCTTCTCTGCAAACGGGAAGGGGAAACACTTGATGGTCTTATCCTCTGGATGTTGGACACAACAAAAAGACTTACAACTAGCCGACAAAGCCCTCAGAATCCAAATCAACCACACAGTCAACCAGAGATGGCACCATTGTGGCCAACCACTCTCTAGATGTGGCCTTACTAAGGCTTTATAGAGTGGTATTAGTCCCTCCCTTGACCTTGATTGTATCCCTCTGTTAATGCAATTTAGGATTGCATTAGCTTTTTTGGCGGCGGCTGCACACAGCTGGCTCCTATTTAGCTGGTTGTCCACTAAGACTCCAAGATCCCTCTCACAGTTCTTGCTATTGAGCCTGGTTTCACCCAGTCTATATGTGTAGATAGAATTTGCTCCCCAAAGCCAAAGAATTTGAAATAATACAATACATTTTGTAAACAAAAATGGGTGACAGATCACAAAGATTACCAGGTGGAATAGAGATACACATGATTTCCATAGCAAGGAAGATAAAGCAGGAATGGTTAAATTAATTACTTTATTTACAGAGGAAAATATGTTCTTATTTGGATATCACTTCCGGAATTTGTGCTTGTGAAGAAAAAAAAAAAAAGAAAAGCAACTTTGATCTTGGCTTCACATATTAATCACATATTAATGTGTAAAAGCAAAAAGTTGGAAGTCAATGCCCCCTTTTCTTTCTTTTTCTCTTCCCCCTTGTATCTCACACCTCCTTTCCCCCATTCCCTTTCCCTCCCTTAATTTCCTATTTTCTTTTCTTCTTTGTATTTTATATAATAAAAATTAAAGCGATAAAGAGGGGGGGAAAGGGTTTGCTCCTCAGAGAAAAAAAAAATGTACAGAAGTGGTGATGGCCCCAGCCATGAGAGAGTAGACACAGCGTGGTCCTCATTACAAGCTTGGCATCAAGTCTTCCAATAAAGTTGTCTCCTGGTTGGCTAACATAAAAGTAGATCACATCATTTTGGGTTTCGATATCAAATGATGATGCCTTATGTAATAGGATCCAGGCAGAAATACGACCCTATGTATTTAAATAATGCTTAGGAAGCCATCTAAGTACACAAGCAAGATAGACAGAAGGATAACCAGTCAGTGAATTACAGGAGGGTCTGATTTCAAGATAGTGAGGGCTTCCAAGTCCTTGTTGGTCAACATCCCATGCCCTAGTCTAACTATTGTGATGGCTATGCTCTCTAAACCATAATGCTGTGCCCCTCGATTACACTAAACCAGTTGAGATTTAGCCTCCCCAAACTCTAAGCTTCTGGGGTAACAAATGAAGAGAAGGACCAGGGGAGACATGATAGCAGCCTTCCAATATTTGAGGGCCTGCCATAGACAGAAGGGGGTCCAACTATTTTCCAAGGCACCCAAAGGCTAGAAAAGGAATAATGGATGGAAGTTGAACAAGGAGAGATTCAATCTGGAAACAAGGAGGAATTTTCTGACAGTGAGAACAATCAACCAATGGAACAGAAATTGCTTTTGGAAGTAGTGGGAGCTTCATCACTGGAGGCTTTTAAGAAGAGACTAGACTACCATATGTCAGAAATGATGTAGGGTCTCCTGCTTGGACAGGGGGTTGGACTAGATGACCTACAAAGTCCCTTCCAACTCTGTTAATCTGTAATGTCTGTAAATTCTCCCCAATCAACCAGTTTGCCCCTTCCTGGGAAACCATTTACTGGATGGAGGGGAGGATAGTTAACTAATCCAATTGGCCATGCCTAGAAATCCATATCTTTGCCTCCTGGATTTGTGACCCCCTTAGTATATAGAATACAGAATAAGAGAATTGGAAGGGAACATCTTCTAATCCAATCCCTGCTTAAGCAGGATATTTTATACTACTTCAGACAAATGTTTGTCCAATCTCTTCTTCAAAGGTTTCCAGTGATGGAGCTTCTGGAGGACTTCTGGAAGCAAGCCATTCTACTGATTAATTGTTAATTAATTCTACTGACCGCTCTTTCATTAAGTTTTCACCCATTACTAGTTTTGGTTGCCATGATGTAAAAAAGATGTCGAGGCTCTAGAAAGAGTACGGAGAAGAGCAACAAAGGTGATTAGGGGACTGGAGGCTAAAACATATAAAGAACGGTTGCTGGAATTGGATATGTCTAGTTTGATGAAAAGAAGGACTAAGGGTGACATGATAGCAGTGTTCCAATATCTCAGGGACTGTCCCCAAAGAAGAGGGAGTCAAGCTATTCTCCAAAGTACCTGAAGGCAGGACAGGAAACAACGGGTGGAAACTAATCAAGGAAAGAAGCAATCTAGAACTAAGGAGGAATTTCTTGACAGTGAGAACAATTAATCAGTGGAATAACTTGCCTCCAGAAGTTGTAAATGGTACAACACTGCAAGCTTTGAAGAAGTGATTGGATAACCATTTGTCTGAAACAGTATAGGGTTTCCTGCCTAAGCAGGGGGTTGGACTAGAAGACCTCCAAGGTCCCTTCCAACTCTGTTATTCTATCATATCTACTTCTTGTACTGCCCTCAGTTGCTTTGGAGAATAGATCAATGGCTTCTATTGAATACAATATATTAAATTTTATTAAATACGATCAAGCACCTCACAAGTAGATAATGCCAACTTTTCTCAAGAGTTCTTCATGCTTTGTCTTCACTCCAGAACATGGAAACCAAAGCAGGGCATTGTGGTTTGATTGTCCTATGAGCTCATGTAAATGATGCCTAAGCCCAAGTAGCTTTCTCCCTGGAGGTGCCCAATTGTTCCCTGAAGGAAGTGAAACATTACAATTGTTGGGCCCAAGGAAAGTAAATAATTTATCTCTAAGTGCAGTTATGGCAAGACTTATGAATCTTTTGTAAGATTCCTTGGGACAGTCTGGCATCTCTCATTTCTGCACACCTGCACAAAGTTTACTATTTCCAACTACCCAGAGAATATGCAGTTTCCATCTCTCTGGAACAAATTGTGTTCTTGGCCTCTTGCCATGCCATGAAATCACACAGTTTTTCATTACACACTCAGAAACCTTAATGAACAAGGAAGGCAACTGGATTCTTTTAGAAATATATCAATCAATCTAAAATTGCTAGGTGACATTCCCAAAACAGATTTCCTTGTTTGCCGTTCTCAGATTTCCTTGTTTGCCATTCTTTGTGAGCACAAAGAGGTTGAAATCTCCTTCCATGGGGAAAAGAATGGAATTTACAATGTCACTGCTACAACATTTTTGTGGCCTTTCCAGGAAGGATGAGAAGGACTAGGGGTGACATGATAGCAGTGTTCCAATATCTAAGAGGTTGCCACACTATGTCAACCTCTTCTCCAAGGCACCTGAAGGTAGAACAAGAACCAAAGATGGAAACCCATCAAGGAGACAGCTAAACTAGAAATGAGGAGACATTTCCTGACAGTTAAAACAATTAATCAGTGGAATCACTTTCCTCCAAAAATTATGGGTGCTCCATCACTGGTAGTCTGTTGAGATTCTCAGTCATCCAGGTCATGGTTGTCCCAAAGTAGTTTTTCTAGAGGCAACTGGAGTTTCTTGGTTTTTTTTTTCTTTGAAGACATTTTGCTTCTCATCCAAGAAGCTTCTCCAGCTTTGACAGGATAGTGGGGAATGGAAGGATTAATATACCTTGCAGACAGTTGTTAATTAGCGTCCTTTTAGAGCGAGGGTCTTCAAACTTGGCAAGTTTAAGACTTGACTTCAACTCCCAGAATTACATGATTGGAGGAGAAATTCTGGGAGTTGAAATCCACAAGTCTTAAAGCTGTCAAGTTTGAACACCCCTGTTTTAGAGAGACATTGAAGCACTTGGAGATTTATCTGTCTCCTTATTGGAAGTTTTCAAGAAGAGATTGGGCACCCATTTGTCTGAAAGGTTATAGAGTTTCCTGCTTGAGCAAGGGGCTGGTCTAGAAGACCTCCAAGGTCCCTTCCAACTCTGATGTCCTGCATTCTGTATTGTGTTCTGTTCTCCTTAAATCTTATCACCCTGGAGTCTCTTCGCAAAAACTGGAGGTTTTAGACAGTCATTTATTTGAAATGTTGTAGGATACCCTGCTTGAACAAGGGGTTGGTCTAGAAGACTTCTCTTCCAACTCTCTTTTTCTGTTATTTCTAGTTCAGGGACTTGAGATGTAATCATTAAAGATGCTGTTGATTTTTTTTTTTTTTTTGAGTGAATAAGAAGATTCATGGTGATTCCTGTTCCTCAAACTCAACACCTTCTCAATAGGTCCAACTCTTAATTAGATACCTGAGAATGGCCAATATCGATAATCATCTCAACATCTTTCTCCTTGATGCCCGGTTTCTGGGGCAGTTTGTATATTTTTGTCCAACCATTGACCAACAAAGAAAGCATGAAGTTATGGCTAAATAAGCAATTAGCTAGGAAATCAATAACAGTAACAGTATAACTGAGTTGGAAGAGGACTTGGAGGTCTCCTAGTCTTACCTCCCAGCTTAAGCAGGAGACCCTATACCATTCCAGATGAATGGTTGTCCAATCTCTTCTTAGAAACCCACAGTTTTTAAGAAGAGGCCCCTATGTGAAAAGACTCAAGAAGTCTTAACAGTTGTTCTGACCTAGACTCCCTAAAAGCACGGAGCCGACTCTTCGTCCAAGTAAAACCCCTTTTATTGAGGTTAAAGTGAATTCCTCTCCAGCAAAGTCCAAGCCACCAGTCTTTAAAGAGATTGCACAACCACAGACCTGTATCAGGCTTGGAGAGCTGCCAGGCCAATATCTTCCAAATGCCACTCTGTATCAGACAATACTTGACAAGAAATCAGGAACAGATATTCACCCCTAATGAATTGAACACCACTCCCCTTTTGCTCCTCTTTATTCCCTATGGGAGGGTCCTGAGCCTTTACTCCTGAGTCAGCCCTTGTTCCTTAGCTGTTCCCTTCTTCTGGCAGCTCTGTGCATGTGCACACTGGGAACAGGCTCCAGCTGTTTTTCTGCCCCACTGATCTTGGACTCTGAAGGCAGCTGATAACTGTCAGACAGCCCTGGTCCCATCTCTGCCTCTGACACAGAGCCCTCGTCAGAGACTTCCCCAGACTCCAGGACTGGCCCAGGTTCCTCCCCAAACTCCTCACTGTTTAAGTCTACCACCAACTCTAAAAAACTCTTGTGGTAACTCAGCTCAGAATCTGAGATGTTTTCTCTTTTTATGGATGCAAGTGAAGGAAAAGTTGTGGATCAAGTCAAGGCGGAAAATAAGACTCACTGTGCAAGGTGAGAAAAATGAAAGGCTGATTTGTGCATCTCCTTTGGAAGAAAAGAGAGCTGGTGAAATTTGCTAACAGCAATACCGGGTTGCTTTCCGTTTTCAATGCTTTACAATTTGTTGAATAAGTCAGACTTCATTCTACAGGGGCTGTCAATTCTGCATCCATTACCTGTCAAAAGCAGTAAATTCACAGGCACCATCCGAAGCCCTCGAAAGACGAGAGACATGTGAGATCACCCTAGGAGTCAGGAAGGAAGAGATCTAGAAATCTGAATGAAATTTGAATCGGTTTTGTTTTTTTTTTAAAAAAAAAAAAGAGAGAAAGAGAAGAAAAAGAAGAAAGAAGAACTTAAAAAATCCAGGACCCTGCAGCTTTGATGGCAAGGATACCCTGAGTTCCCTTGCAGATTTAAAACTCCTGCCCTGACTATGAATGCAGGGCTGGAGAGATATGTGTAAATGCTCATAAATAACTCATAGAATAATAGAGCAGGAAGGGAATTTTGAGGTCTTCTAGTCCAACCCCCTGCTCGATCAAGAGACCTGGTATCATTTCAGACAAATGGTTGTCCAGTTTCTTTTTGAAAGCCTCCAATGATTGAGCATCTACAACTTCTGGAGGCAAGCTGTTCCACTGGTTAATTGTTCTCACTGTTAGGAAATTTCTATTTAGTTCAAGGTTGGTTCTTCCCTTGATGAGTTTCCATCCATTCGTTGTTCATTGTCTGGCCTTCTGGTGCTTTGGAGAATAGGCTGACTCCTTCATCTTAGTGGCAGCCCCTCAAATATTGAAAGATTGCTATCATGTCCCCCATGGTTCTTCTTTTCGTTAAACTAGACATTATCAATTCCTGCAAAGACCTCCAGGCCTTTAATAATCTTAGTTGCTCTTCTCTGAACTTTTTTTCCAAAGTCTCAACATCCTTTTTGTAATGTGGTGACCACAAGTGGATGCAGTATTCCAGGTGTGGCTTTACTAAGGCTTTATAAAATGGTACTAATACTTCACATGATTTTGATACTTATTGCTTACTCTCTGCTTATTACAACCAAGGATTGTATTAGTGTTTTTGGCTGCTGCTGCACACAAAAGAAGCTAATACAATCCTTGGTTGTATAAATGGTTATCCAATCTCTTCTTAAAAACTTTCACAACTTCTGGAGTCCAGCTGTTCCACTGGTTAATTGTTCTGACTGTCAGAAAATTTCTCCTTAGTTCTAAGTTGCTTTCTCTCCTTGATTAGTTTCCAGCCATTGTTATCTTGCCTGTTGGTGCTTTGGAAAATAATTTGCCCCCCTCAAATATTGGAAGACTGCTATCATATCACCCCTAGTCCTTCTTTTCACTAAACAAGATATACCCAATTCTTGTAACTGTTCTTTGTATGTTTCATCTTCAGTCCCCTAATCATTCCTATTGCCCTTCTCTGCATTATTTCAAGAGTCTCAACACCCTTTCTTTCAGTATGTGTATATTTGTGTGTTACCCCATCTTTTAAATGATTAGAATTTGTAGATATGTCTAAAATTAGATCTCTGTGAGAAAATCCAGAGCACTCTCTCTATAGATACATTTTCTTTTATTGTTCAATGTAGTTCTTTGCTCAGTTTTCAGGGCCTTATACAAAGATAGATATTTAAAAACAGCCAGTTTGGTTTGGTGGTCAAAGCATCTGGCTAGGAACTGATGGTGAGTTCTAGTCCTACCTCAGTTATGAATGCCTGCTGGGTGTCTTTGGGCCTATCACCAGGAGACTGAGAGTTCTAGTCCTGCCTTACAGACAAAAGTCAGCTGGGTGATTTTGGGCCAATCACCAGGTGCCAGTGAGTTCTAGTCCCATCTCAGGCATGAGTGCCTGCTTAGGGCCTATCATCAGGAGACAGTGAGTTCAGGAGAAGGTTGACTCAACCTTCCAAGGTAGGTTCCTAAGATGTTATCAAGGTACTTTTTTCCCCAAAAGGCAACTGGATTTTCTTGGTGTTTCCTTCAAAAATGTTTTATTTCTCATCCAAGCAGCTTTGGAAAAGCTTTTAAGACAACCATGACCTGGATGATGGAGATTCTCTGTAGACCTGAGAAATAAGACCTAGCTCGGTGGTGACAAGAAAAATGAGCTCTTGCATTTAATGGAAATGTCCTGCTTCTGTTACTTCTGGTGTGTTTATTCCAGAATGTCTTTCTTCTGCTTTATTTGGGAAAATTTCAGAAAAGGATGTTGGAATTGGAGTCATTGTGGCTAATTGTACATTCATCCTCTTCCACCCACGTCTCCATGTGATAAAAGCTTGAAACAAAATACCCCTTGAGACCAGTTCTCTGTGATTATAATCAGGTTGTCTTAACGGTGTGAGGGTGGAGATCTTGAAATAATTCCTTGTGTAACTTTGAAGGGCACGCCAAATAATATTTGTCAGCCAATTGAAAGGTGGGTTTTTATTCCTTTTTCCTTTCAGTGCTTTATTAATGCATGAAAGGAAAAGGAAAAAGGATAAGAAGACAGAGGAGAGGGGGAGATGGAGGGAGGGAGGAAGAGAGAGAGAGAAGAAAGAAAGAAAGAGAGAGAGAGAGAGAGAGAGAGAGAGAGAGAGAGAGAGAGAGAGAGAGAGAGAGAGAGAGAGAGAGAGAAAGAAAGAAAGAAAGAAAGAAAGAAGAAAGAAAGAAAGAAAGAAAGAAAGAAAGAAAGAAAGAAAGAAAGAAAGAAAAGGGGGAGGGAGGAAAGGAAGGAGGAAGAAAGAGAGAAAGGAAGAGAGGGAAGGGAGGAAGGAAGGAAGGAGAAAAGGAAGGAAGGGAAAGGAAAAGGAAGGAAAAAGAAAGGAAGAAGGAAGGAAGGAAAGGAAGAGAGGGAGGGGGAGGAGGAAGGGAAGGGAGGGAGGGAGGAAGGAAGGAAGGAAGGAAGGGAGATAGAAGTAAGGAAAAGAGAGAGAGGGGAAGAGAATGAAATTAAGAAGTGACTAACAACATAAACTCAGAATTTTGTATAAAAAGTGGAACTAGAAAACAGTGACCATTGGCCCATTGCACCTGGTCCAACAGGGAGGGTATGTTATGGACCCTATCAGTTAAAGAATTTTGACTGGTGTTGTCCAGGAACAAAGCCTTCTCTGTCCTCTCCCCCAATCTGTAGACTATCCTCCCCCCCCCCCCCCCAGAGGTGAGGTGAACACTCCCTCCCACCTCCCCTGGCTTTCTGGAAGTATCTGTTTCTTGTCTACTCCCTACTGGCTCTCTGGAAATCTGCAACCAGAGCAAAAGGCTGCATTTTTAGTGAGGTGTGGAGGTAATGGCAGATTTCCACAGCAAAAGATAACAGATTTATCATATTTGTGCGGCTGTTGCATGATAAAAGCAATCTTAGCTGGTAAATTAGTTATGCTGCATGGGTGGAAAGTGTGTTGATAAGGTGGTGTGAGTTTTTTCTCTTTCTTTCTCATCTGCAATTTCTTTGAAAGGAATTCTATCCTGCTATCTCCGATTTTAACTCATTATCCATGGCTCATTTTTTACTGATAGGTGTGTTTGTCGTGTAAATTCTGTTCTCGTGCTGCTGACTGATAATTCTACTGCTGCAAAGTATGGTTGGTTCTGTCTGTCTAGGAATCAGGCTGGCTCACCTATGAATTGGTTCTAAGCACTGAGGAAAACAGGTGGAAGAGGAGGTGGAGAAGGAGAATAAGGGAGAAAGGAAAGAGAAGGGGGAGGAGGAGGAGAGTGAAAGGGAAGGAGGAGGAGAAGGAGGGGAATGGGAGGGAGAAGGAGAAGGAGGGAGAGAGGAAGGGGAAGAGGCAGGAGGATGAGAGAGAAGGAGAAGGAGAAAGAGGGGAAAAGGAAGGAGAAGGGGGAGGAGGAGAGTGAAAGGGAAGGAGACGAAGAAGGAGAAAGGGAGAGGAGGAGGGGAGGAGGAGAGAGAAGGAGGAGAAGGAGGGATAAAGAAAGGAGGAGAGGGAGAATGGTATAGAGAAGGAGGAGGAGGAGGGAGAGAACAAGGGGAAGGATGAAAAGGAGGATGTGAGAGAGAAGGAGAAGGGTAGGGGAAGAGAAGGAAGGAGAAGAGGGAGGAGGAGAGTGAAGGAGAAGGAGGAGAAAGGGAAGGAGGGATAAAGGAAAAGGGAAGGGGAGGAGGGGGAGAGAGAAGGAGGGAGAGAACATAGGGAAAAAAGAGGAGGAGAGAGAAGGAGAGGAGAGGAAGGGGAAGGAGGGAGAGAGGAGGGGGAGAGGAGAATGGGAGAGAGAAGGAGAAGGGAGAGAGGAAAGGAGAGGAGGATGAAGAGGAGGAGGAGGAGAAGGAGATGGAGGAGGAGGAGGACTGTGGAATCCCTGGTACTTTCTCAGCTTGGTTGCTCCCCTTGCAGACATTTCCTTACCCAAACTAACTAAAATACTTAGATGGGTACTGAAATGTCTGCAACAACACAACCAACCTCAGGGAGCACCAAGGACCCCTCCCAGAAACATCTCTGTGGGGCAACCTTGCTTGGGAGCCTGGCATGGCTTTCCAGATTTTTTTTATTTCTCTCTGCTGCTCATCTCCTCTGCCAGCTTCTCCCGAAATGTAGCGTAAGCCTGTTGAATTGGCTGCCATCGAAGCGCCTGCTGCTTGACAAACCATGATCTTAAAGGCTCCAGAGAACCATGGGATTCCCCACGCAGCCAGCAAGAGGCAATTCCAGGCAGGATGGTGCCAGGGCCCATTAATCTGGCTCATGATTAATACATGTGTGGCTTTTACATACACCACAGCAGTGGCAATCAGCCTGTCTCCTGAAGCTGCCCTTTTCCCCAAACAGGCTTCTACCATTGGAACATTCTCGTTGCTAGAAAGATAGATAGCTAGAGATAGATAGATAAATAGATAGATAGATAGATAGATAGATAGATAGATAGATAGATAGAGATTGATAGAGATGAGAGATAGAAATCTAGATAGATAAACAGCTAGCTATGAGAGATTAGATGATAGATAGATAGATAGATAGATAGATAGATAGATAGATAGATAGATAGATAGACAGACAGACAGACAGATAGTTTCATAGAAGATAGATGGTAGATAGATAGATAGATAGATAGACAGACAGATAGATAGATAGATAGATAGATAGATAGACAGACAGACAGATAGTTTCATAGAAGATAGATGGTAGATAGATAGATAGATAGATAGATAGATAGATAGATAGATAGATAGATAGATTACATAGAAGATAAATGATAGATAGATTAGATAGATAGATAGATAGATAGATTACATAGAAGATAAATGATAGATAGATAGATAGATAGATAGATAGATAGATAGATAGATAGATAGACAGAGATTGATAGAGATGAGAGATAGAAATCTAGATAGATAAACAACTAGCTATGAGAGATTAGATGATGGATAGATAGATAGATAGATAGGTAGATAGATAGATAGATAGATAGATAGATAGATAGATAGATAGATAGACAGACAGACAGACAGACAGATAGTTTCATAGAAGATAGATGGTAGATAGATAGACAGATAGATAGATAGATAGATAGATAGATAGATAGATAGATAGACAGACAGACAGATAGTTTCATAGAAGATAGATGGTAGATAGATAGATAGATAGATAGATAGATAGATAGATAGATTACATAGAAGATAAATGATAGATAGATAGATAGATAGATAGATAGATAGATAGATAGATAGATATAGATGACAGTTTCATAGAAGATAGATGGTGGATAGATAGATGGATGGATGGATGGATGGATGGATGGATAGATAGATAGATAGATAGATAGATAGATAGATAGATAGATAGATGATAAAGAGTTACATAGAAGATAAATAGATGAGAGAGAGACAGATAGAAGATAGATAGATAAGAGAGAGAGAGAGAGACAGACAGACAGACAGACCAACTCAGACAGAACTGACACATTAACATATCAAAAACCTGTGTTACACCTAAAAAGTACACTTCACGGAGAGTCTAATTTCTCTTTAGCAACTGTCAAGCAATGGAATGCTGTGAAATTTACTCAGAATGTTAATCCCAATAAAGAACATTATTTTTTAAAAGTAGAATATTTGTAGTTTAGGGTTGACTTTTGGGATCGTTGGTGCTCTCTGAGCTTGGTTGCTTTCTTTCTACATTATTTTAAACAAGGAAATTCCCAAAATTAGAACACTTGTCAAAACTGAGACCATGGGAATATTGCCTTAGTCTTTCAGGTTGGAACATATTATGATTGCTGGAATGGGTATGTCTTGGTTAATGAAAAGTAGGATTAGGGTAGGCATGATAGCATCTTGCAATATCTGAGGGGCTCCTCCAAAGCCTAGGGAGTCAACCTATTTTCCAAAGCCTCTGAAGGCAGGACAAGAAACAACAGATGAAACTAATCAAAGAGAGAAGCAACCTGGAATTAAGGAGAAATTTCTTGATATTGAGAACAATTAACCAGTGGAACAACTTGCGTCCAGAAGTTGTGGATGCTCCATCACTGGAGGTTTTTAAGAAGAGATTGGACAGCCATTTGTCTGAAATGGCATAGGGTTTCTTGCATGAACAGGGGGTTGGACTAGAAGATCTTCAAGGTCCCTTCCAACTCTGTTGTTCTGTCATGGCAACTTTGATTTCTTTTATGGGATCCCCCCATGATGCCTGGAGCACCCAAAAATGGAGTTAAAATGCACACCTATAAGTCTAATTCTGACATACGAAAGATAAGAAAGAAGAAGAAAGAAAGAAAGAAAGAAAGAAAGAAAGAAGAAGAAAGAAAGAAAGAAAGAAAGAAAGAAAGAAAGAAAGAAAGAAAGGATGGAGCAGGGGAAAGAGTTGACAGAAGGAAGGAAGGATGGAAAAGTTAGAGAAAGAAAGAAAGAAAGAAAGAAAGAAAGAAAGAAAGAAAGAAAGAAAGAAAGAAAGAAAGAAAGAAAGAAAGAAAGAAGAAGGATGGAGCAGGGGAAAGAGTTGACAGAAGGAAGGAAGGATGGAAAAGTTAGAGAAAGAAAGAAAGAAAGAAAGAAAGAAAGAAAGAAAGAAAGAAAGAAAGAAAGAAAAGAAAATAGGAGGAGGAGAAGGAGGAAAGGGAAGGAAGGAAGAATGAAAAAGGAAGGAAGAAACAAAGAAAGAAAAGGAGGGAGGGAAGGAGTTGACTGAAGGAAGGAAGGATGGAAAAGAGAGAAAGAATGAAAGAAAGCAAAAGAAAAGAGGAGGAGGAGAGAAAGGAGGAGGGGAGGAAGGAAGGAAGGAAGGAAGGAAGGAAGGAAGGAAGGAAGGAAGGAAGGAAGGAAGGAAGGAAGGAAGGAAGGAAGGAAGAAAGAAAGAAGAGGAGGAGGAGGGGGGAAGAGGAAGGGAAAATAGGAAGGAAAAATGAAAAAGGAAGAAAGAAAAAGAAAAAGAAAGAAAGAAGGAAAGAGAAGGGAGGGGGAGGAGAAAGAGAAGGAAGGGAAGAGAAGGAAGAAAGGAAGAAAAGGAAGAAAAGGAAGGAAGGAGAAAAGGAAAGAAGAAAAAGGAAAGGAAAGAAGGAAAGAAAAAAAGGAAGGAAGGAAGGAAGGAAGGAAGGAAGGAAGGAAGGAAGGAAGGAAGGAAAGAAAGAAAGAAAGAAAGAAAGAAAGAAAGAAAGAAAGAAAGAAAGAAAGAAAGAAAGAAAGACTCAAATGGGAAAGGGGCAGTGGTGTAATTCAAACATTTTAACGACCGGTTCTGTGGACGTGGCTTGGTGGGTGTGGCATGGAAAGGATACTGTAAAATCTCCAGTCAGAGGTGGTATTTGCCGGTTCTCCAAACTACTCAAAATTTCTGCTACTGGTTCTCCAGAACTGGTCAGAACCTGCTGAATGCCACCTCTGGAAAGGGGGTCACAGGCTGTAATAACTCATCATAGGAGTTACAACCATCTCAGCATGTTGAAGCTCCCAACTTTCATTTCCAACATTTCCCATTAAAATGTCCTCCTTCACCAATTTAAGGTCGACTCATTTTCATTAGCTGTAGTTTTTATTAAGGCTGATGACAAAATTGGCCCATAGAGGCCTACCGGAAGTGGTGGGAAGGAGCAAAAAATGGTTCCTCATATTTCACCAGCTCCTACTTCAATGTTATTGTTGTTTTACAACTAATCCATGACTTATTTAGTGACCTTTCAAAGGATCCAAATTGGGAACCTTTGGCAACTCTTTCAGGTTTACAACGGTTTCACAGTCCCAGGGTTACATGCAGCAGTGGGATACTTCCTGTTCCACTACCGGTTTAGTGACCGCGTGTGCATGCGTGCAGCCCCAATCAGCTGAGAGGATAAAGAAGGGGAAAGCGCAGGGGTGAGTGGCAGGGCTGATTCTGGGCTTTTGTCTTCTTTCTCCTCCCAGCTGATCATTGGAGGCTTTTTTTTTTTTTTTACTACTGGTTCGGGTGAACCGGTTTGAACCGGTAGCATATCACTACTGGTTAGACGATTCCTCCTTTTGTGACCTTCTGATGAGCAAAGTCCAAAGTCAATGGCAAAACCCAATTCATCTAACAACCATGTTACTACCATCACCACTGCAATGATTCACTTAACAACTGAGGTGAGAAAGGTCGCCAAATGGGATGAAACTCACTTAACAAATGTCTCACTAAACACCGTAAGTGTTGGGCTCAGTTATGATTGTCAGCTGAGGACTTATGGTGTCCGTTCATGACTTTGCCCTCTCTCTCTCTCTCTCTCTCTGCTGTATGTAGTTTTCAAGACAGTTGTTTTGGGGGGAGGATGAGAAAAGGGATGGGGAAAAGAAACAAAATGCTCAAAACAGCAAATTGAAAATATTAATCTTTAATCCCTTCAAACAATGACCCACGAATTAACATATTACCAACTTCACTTCATTGCCACTCAATTATGATATTGTTGCTGATCACTTTGTACAACAAAACTTTCTTCTTCTCGTATCTTATCCATAAACAAATCTTTAAAGGCTTATAATTCAGTCCTATTCAAGGAAGAAGAAGAAAAAACCCATTAAAAGCTATTAGCAAAGACAGTATCATATTCAGTTTAACTGTGATCAAATAAACCCACTTCATAAACTTTAGTTCTAGGTGTATCTTTGTGTGTGTGTTTGTGTCTGTGTGTGTATAACATTTTGAATACAATGTATTGTCAGGGCATATCATTTACTGAAAAGCAAAGAAAGAACAAAAGGAATATAAACATATATACTAATAACAATAGTAATAGTGTAACAGAATAGTTTTAACTAGATTTCTCTTTATATTAGCTTATTTGTAGTTCTGTTGGTTATATTGGTATATTTATAATTATAAAGCATCTTTATATTTAGTTCATACATAGCAATAACCTTTCTTCATCTGATTTCCACCTCTTATCTCTAACCACTTGTAAGATCTGTCCCATGTTGAGTAATGTTCTGTGCCTTCTTTGTCCTTTTGTTTTTAATGTCAATCTATCCATCTCTGCACAGTTCATTATTTTTCGAATTACATCCTCATCAGACGGAGTGTTCTCATTTTTCCAGTATTGTGCAAATACAATCCTCGCTGCTGCCAAAACATGCAAAACTAGATACATAGTCCCTTTATCATAGCCCTCTGGCATTATATTGAACAAAAAATATTTCTGGTTTCAGATCAAATTGTTGCTTGATCATCTTTTTCCATCCATGTTTGTATTTTCGTCCACTATTTTCTTGCTTTCATACAAATCCACCACATATGATAATAAGCGTTCTAGGTGTACCTTGATTATTCCTTTTAGGTACTGTCTCAAAAGCTTATTTATTCTTTCTTTGGCTTTTCTGAGGAATTCTTTGATCTCTTTTGAAAATCTAAAATAAAATAAAAAGTCAGAGTCACTTTTTGAATTAAGATCCATGTATCCAAGTTGTTTTTTCCAGTTTGTTATTTATGTGCCTTTTTTGTCACTGCAGGTTAAAAACGTATAACTATTCATTTAGTGACTGGTTGAAGTTATGATGACACTAAAAAATAAAGTGCTTTTCACATTTATGACCATGGCAGACTCTGCCGTGGTCATATGATCAAAATCCAGGCACTTAAACAACTGACTCATATTTATGATGGTTGCAATGCAGTAACCTTTTGTGAATTTCTAAAAAGAAAAATCGATGGGGAAGCCAGATTCACTTCACTATTGTGTTAGAACTTCACAACTCCATTTGGCCCAACAGAGACTCCATTTCCTTAGGGTCTTGTGAAAGAGTAAAGTGGAACAATGACTGATGACCTCCTTTTATTGGTCCACAATAGAAAGTGTCCTCACATATTGCATTACGGTGTGGTATGCTGGCTTGACAGCTGTTGATAGAAAGACATTACAGAGGGTAGTGAGCACAGCACAAAACATCATGGGCTGTTCCCTGGTACCACTAGATTACCTCGCTAGGGCTCGCTGCCTTAGAAGAGTGAGGAAAATCCTCAGGGATGACTCACATCCCGGTCAGCACTTCTTCACTCTCCTACCTTCAGGTAGGAGATAGAAAAGCATAGCCAGTCAGACTAACAGGCTGAAGAATAGTTTCTACCCGTGGGCTGTCAGACTCCTGGACAGAAAATAATTAAATGTCAACACAGCATGATAGACTTGCAGGGCCGGCGCATTGTACAGCAAGATCTCTTAGTGTAATAAGATTGGGACTGGGTTAGGGACTTCTGTCCTCACTGTGAGTTGTGTTGTGGGATGATGCACAAAGGGAGGCTCAGCCTATCTCATTGTACACATGTTATACTCTGACAATAAATAAAGGTAATAATAACTGCATGGATTCACCTAACAACTTTGTCAAGAAAGGTCCTAGATGGCCCCAAACACACTTCACAACTATCTTGTGTCAAGGGTTCCAAGTAATACACCCATGGAGACTGTTTGGTGACTGAGACATAGTTATGTGAGCCATGCGAGATAACTTGGAGCCTGGACATGGCTTAGCTTAACTGTTCTATGTATATAAGAGTTTGTTGGTCTTTGCTCCAGTGTGGTTGTACTTGCTACTTCTTCTTCTCTCTCTACCATGTTGCAAGAGCTGCATGGGTATTGTATACATGCATCATGTTTTATATTGTTGTACATAAAAAAAGTTTCTTCTATATAATGAATCCTGCTGAATTCTTTGCTTGTGTGCTGGCTAGATCACTACAAACTCTGACACAAACTCTGAGGTGGGCAGGTTCCTCAAAGAATAGTTTTATTGGAGATATCATATTGGCACAGTTCTGGTAAAAACTGACTCTGAAGATTCCCACAGTTTTCACCTAATTAAAAGCAAAAGTTTTTCCCTTTCCCCAAACAATCAGTCACACGGTCCAATCAGGTTGCTGCTCGGTTGCCTGGTAACATCACTCCTCCTCTCTCTGACCAGGTGTGAGAATGTCCTTGGTTCCCTGGAGAAAGTATTTTGTTTTGGCTAAAAAAAACCCAGCTATCTCTATTCCCACTGTGGCAACAGTGAAGCCTCAAAATGGCTTCGGTGTTAGCTTCAGGGTTGACATCCAGCTTAGCAATATAAATTTGGGGAGCTCCATTGTGATCCTAAGTCAAGAATTACCTGTATTGAAATCTCAGTCTGTTTCATTTGTTCGTCTTGTGTTACATCTTTGTGAGTTTTAAATCCATATTCAAAACAGCTGGATTTTCTACTAATAACTTCTTGTATCTCTTCTTTTAAGCCGTTTTTGTTGTATCAGGCAATCTAAGGAGAAGATCCTCTCAATTTCACCTCCTTAGTGAATTCTGTAGAATCTTTCCATTGCAGTGTGCACGATAATCTCACAATAATCACATGTTTTGCAATAATCTTCCATGTTTTTTTCTTTCTTTCTTTATTCATCAGTCCTAAAAGGAAAGATTGTGGCTTCCATTGGAGATTAATCTTTAAAATCCCTCCTTATCAACATATGCATTTAAATCCAAAATATTTTAGCTTTATTACATGTCCACCAAGAATAATAAAATGTTCCTGTTCACATTTCCAACAAATATTTGAAATGCTTTTAGTTATTCTAGGAAAGCACGGAGGCTCATTGGTTAAGATTCTGGGCTTACCGTCTACAAAGCCTTCAGCCTGGGTTTGAGACCCGAGCACCACCCGACAGGGTGAGCTCCCACCCTTGCCTCAGCCCCTGGCCACCTAGCGGTTCAGAAGCATGCAAATGTGAGTAGATAAATAGTTACCACTTCCGTGGGAACGTAACAACACTGTGTGATGTCACATTAGCCATATGAAAGTGAAAAAGTCTTTGGACAGGGTTGGTTCAGTGTGAATCTCTCTCTCTCTCTCTGTGTGTTTGTGTGTGGTATTTTTTCTTTCTTTCTCTCTCTCTCTTCCTTCCTTCCTTCCTTCCTTCCTTCCTTCCTTCCTTCCTTCCTTCCTTCCTTCCTTCCTTCCTTCCTTCCTTTCTACATCACAATATCAAAACATTAAAACAACATAGCTGGAAATATTATTAAAACCTTTACTAAAATAGAAACTGAGATTAATATTAAATTTAATGTTTTGATAAGGTCAGTTCAACCTTTTTCTGGCATTCCTCCAATGCAGTAGTATCTAATGGAGAGTTAGAGACATCTAAGGCTGTGTTCTCCAACCTTGGCAGACTTCAACTCCCAGAATTCCCAGCCACCACGGTTGAGTGCAAATTCTGTGAGTTGACGTCCACGCATCTTAAACTCAATAAGTTTGAGAAACACTCTTCTGACAACGGAGATTTGGAGAGGGGTGGTGGAAACCAAACTTACTCACCCTTGTTCTGTTTCTGATTCTTCTATCAACCTAATCAAAGGAATAAAGCAGAGCCTTGATGTCCCATCATTTGTTTTTCTATTTACTGTTTTGTTTTTATATTTTATGAGAAGCACTTATACATTTCTTCAGGCAGGAGAAGATAGTGCCTTTTATAAAAGTGTGAAAGAAGGGGAAAAAAACCTCAGTCTCTTCTTTTTCTTCACTGCTGCTAAGTAGACAACATTACTTTGTGGTCGGAATTTCTCCACTGATAGATCTTGTGTCGGAGTTCTGCCTGGAAAAAAAAGCTTTATTTCAGTTTGCAAACTTTCCCAAGGGGGTTAGAGGAGGGCATAGACTTACAATGAAGAATAATTAAGGCTTGTAAAGGCCATATATTTACTTTGGGATTTGCACCGAGGAAGACAAAACTGGGTGTACAACATTTGCATGAATCCAGCCAGAGAGAAAAGGACGTGATTCATGAGTCAGGGGGCCACTTTTGAACTGTTTCAAGGGGTGGGTTGATTTTTTTTTTAACTTTATTTTCCTTTATTAGAAGAACATAGAAAAAGATGGGTGGCTGCTCCAGTTTGCAACTTCCTGGAGCAGAGAGAGAGAAAAAAAATCCAGTATGTTGGCTGCACTGCAAAATAAATTTCATGCAACCTTAGATAATATCCTGGGTTCACATAAGGTGTTTAATTCAAAGCTGGTCAGCTCTCTGAGGTCAAAAAACACACATTCCTCCTCCTCCTTCCTCCTCCTCCTCCCTCTCCCTCTCTCTTCTATTCCTCTTCCTCTTCCCCATCCTCCTCCTCCTCCTCCTCCTTCCTCCTCCTCCCTTTTCCCTCTACCTTTTTCTCCTCCTCCCCCCTCTTTCTCCTCCTCTTTTTCCTTCTCCCTCTTCCTCTTTCCTGTCCCATTTCCTCCCTCTTTCTCTCCTCCCTCTATCTCCCCCTCCTTTTCCTTCTCCTTCTCTCTCTCCCTCTCTTCTTCTTCCCTATCCCCTTTCCTTCCTCCTCCTCCTCCTCCTCTTTCTCCTCCTCTTCCTCTTTTTTCTGGCAGCCCTTTAGTTATTGGAATGCTGCTCTCATATCGCTCCTACATGTCACCCTTATTTTCAATAGACTAGTTGGTTTTTCTCTTGGTTTGCTTCTTGTGGATTAGCAAGTTATATGTTTCCAGCCTGTTTGAATTGCCTGTGCTTAGGTGCGTGGTGCAACCTTTGAAGGATGCTGTGAATTCCACAACTGAGAACTAGTTAGATTTTGAAAAAAGAATATTGAATGCTTGTAAGGGTTAAAAAATAACTTTGACACCTGTGAAGGTAAGTTCTTAGGCAAAGTTACAGCAAGCCATTGAAGGCAAAGTTACAGCAAGCCTTTGAACTATTTCCTTTCCACAATTTACACATTTTTAGACAGTCAAACTCCCTGGCCAGTTTCCTCAGTCTCTCCAACAGTCTGTCACCAAAGCAGCAACCAGATCAAGTGTGCGTGTGAAGACAGTCACGGTGGATGAAGGTCAGAGTGAACTACTTTCATTTAGGAAACTGCTTATGGAGACATACACGTATGATGGGATCATGTGTGAAGATGCAGTACCTTTGCTCTGTGTCACCCTTTGAAACAGTCTTGCTTTGATCTTGGAAATGAGAATGCCTGAAAAGTCAAGGAAATGGGGAGGACTAGAAATAAACGGGAAAGATTTTTAAGCAATAGACAGACCTAGATGAGAGAGAAGGGGGATAGATAGATAGATAGATAGATAGATAGATAGATAGATAGATAGATAGATAGATAGATAGATAGATAGATAGATAGACAAACAGAGAGACATATAGATAAGTAGACAGAGAGACATGATAGACAGATAGACAGGCAGATGATATATAGATGGCTAGATACCTAGACAGCGAGACAGGAAGGAAGGAAGGAAGGAAGGAAGGAAGGAAGGAAGGAAGGAAGGAAGGAAGGAAGAAAGAAAGAAAGAAAGAAAGAAAGAAAGAAAGAAAGAAAGAAAGAAAGAAAGAAAGAAAGAAGATAGACAGATAGACAAACAGATAGACAAACAGATAGACAAACAGATAGATAAACAGATAGATAGAAGGGACAAACAAATAGACAGATACAGAAAGCTAGACAGACAGATGGTAGATAGATAGATAGATAGATAGATAGATAGATAGATAGATAGATAGATAGATAGATAGAAAGATAGATAGATACCCTGTTTTTCCAACAATATGGCCTCCCCCAATAGGAAGTCCCAGCATGTTTTATAGGCATGAAATGAAATTAAGCCCCTCCCCCCAAATTAAGGCCTATATTAAAACATGCAAAATGGGGGGGAATGGCAGGGGGCTTGCCGTTAGGAAGTACTTTTGTGGCACACCCAGATATGGTGCTGCCTGCGTTGACCCCGATATGAAGTGCCCCACCAATGCCGAGGTCAACATCCAAGCCGTCGCTGCCCACCCGCCCAAAGATGCAAGGGGGGGGGGAATTAAGACACCCCCAAAAAGACAGCCTAGCCATTTTTTCAGGCCTTATTATTTGAGAAACATGGTAGGTAGGTAGGTAGGTAGGTAGGTAGATAGATAGATGATAAACAGACAGGCAAACAGATACATACACACAGACAGGCAGGAGGAAGGGAGAAAGAGAGATGGATGGATAGAGAAAGAAAGAGGAAGAAGAACAAAAGTGGTATCATCACATAATGAATCTCACCTCCAATTATTTCTATTTAGGAATCCAAGGCCATCCTCTTTGGTCAGCCAAAGGCTATCATGCCAATAGAGGTGCTGCCTGCCTCGTTTTGCCTGCTTTTTTGTCTCTCCTATAATAATTGTTGGTTAATGGATTGAAGGAGACAGGATTAGCTTTTTCAATTTATATTCAGCATCATCTCCCTTCATTTAATGTCCCTACTGGTGAACTGGTGGTGAAACAAACAGCTTCAAAAAGAGGCACATTAGCAAGGCCAAACTGTGCACTGTAGAGGGGTCTGATCTCCCTCCTCCTCCTTCTCTCCCCCATCTTTCTTCTTCTCCTTCTCTTTCTCCTCCTCCTTCTTCGTCCCATCTCCCTTCTCCATCTCCTCTCCCTCCCATCCTCCTTTTCCTTTTCTTCTCCTTCCCTTTTTCCCCTTTCCTTCTTCTCCTTCTCCTCTCTCTCCTATTCTCCCTTTCCTTTTCCTTCTCCTTCTCCTCTCCCTTCCATCCTCCTTTTTCTTTTCTTCTCCTTCCCTTTCTTCCTTTCCTTCTCCTTCTCCTCTCTCTCCCATTCTTTCTTTCCTTCTCCTATTCCTTCTCCATTTCCTCTGCTTCCCTTGCTCCTCCTCCTCCTCCTTTTCCTCCATCTCCCATCCTTCTTTTTCTTTTCCTTCTCCTTCTGCTCTCCCTTCCCCTCTCCTCCTGCTTCTCCTTCTCCTTTTTCTCCTCCTCCTTTCTCTCTTTTCCATTCAGAGAGACCTCCGCAGCTTGGTCTATCCAATTCTGAATGGCCAGGAGGTTTATGTATTGTTAAATGTCTGGAATTTAAGCTATATTATTGACAATGGGTCTTGTTCAAAGTGATTACACAGTGACTTAAAAAATAAAATACAGCCAGCAGGAGACTGGTTTGACAGGCCCCTCAAATTACTTCTAATCTTCTTCCACTAGCAACCTCTGCTTCTTCCAAGGTAATTTGAAATCCAGTGGTTTAAGGGTCCAAGAAGGTCTCGTTTCCAGAAGGCAACAGAGCATTGCGGCCCAAACCTGGCTCGCCTAAAGAAATCCAATCAATTTAAAGATGCAACATCATCTTGTTTGCATGCATACAAAGCAGCAATACTTTAGCTTTGCTGAGTGATCCTGAGCAACGACAAAAAACCAAGGCTGAGACCTGTTTGGCCACAACATTGCAAAAGGCAAAAACAGAAAAAAGGCAGATACTTTGTAATATTTTAGACAGCCTATTCTTTTGACCTTATTATTATTTACCATATTTTTCGGAGTATAAGACATACTTTTTTCCACCCCCCAAAAGTTGATAGAAATGTCTGTGTATCTTACACAGTGAATGTTTCTAAATCGTGCCCACCTGAGTAGCACAAGCAGCTGATTGTTGGTTGGATCGGCCTCCTGGCGATCAGCTGTTTTAGGCTGCAGGGATCGCCATCACCTACTGCCACCTCCGCGCACCACATTTTTGGCCTCTGCATGCCCTGTTTTTGGCCTCCGCACGCCCCATTTTTCCACCTGTTCTGATCCTTGCTGCCTGGAACAGGCAGAAAACGGGGCACATGGAGACCAAAAATGGGGGAGGCTGAAAACTGGGTGCAGAAGTTGAAAATGGAGATGGCAATAGGCAACCTGAACAGGCAGGAACTATACCATATTCAGGCAAATGGGTACCCAATCTCTTCTTTAAAAACCTTGACTGTTGGAGCATTCACAACTTCTGAATGCAAGCTGTTCCATTGATCGTTCTAACTGTCCAGAAACTTCTCTTTAGTTCTAGGTTATTTCTCTCCTTGATTAGTTTCCATCCATTGCTTCTCGTCCTGCCCTCAGGTGGCTTTGGAAAGTATAATGTAGTATAGTGGAGTGGAGAGGAGTAGAGTAGAATAAAATAGAATAGAATTCTTGTCAGTATATTCATGAACTGGAATAGAGCTTGGTAACAAGGTCAGCCAATGGGTAGGCATGGCAACTAAGTCATCCAATGAGGACTGTTTGGAAACTGAAACTGAAAGTAGCCTAGGCATGGCTCTATGTTAAGCTCTGCAACTCTGCAGCTATGTTGTGCTCTGAGTCTGTCTATTGAAGATGAAACTAACTTGCTTGCTTGCTGAAGACTGGAGCTCTGCTCTAAAGTTGCAACATGTTTCTGTTTGAGTTTGCACCATGTTGGAGAAATCTACAACTGGTTTGTAAAATCTATTAATGTTTATAAAGATGTCAAATAAAGCATCAGCCATCTGTGTTTATTTTTCTGGCGCTGAATTATAACTGCAAAACTCTCAATAATTCTTTATTTGCCTAGTGTGATTGGACACACAAGAAGTTTGTCTTCGAAGCATAAGCTCTCAGTGTAAAGATATAAGGTTGACTCTTTCTTTGCAGCAGCCCTCAAATATTGGAAGACTGCTATCATATTCCCCCTAGTCCTTCTTTTCATTAAATTAGACATACCCAATTCCTGCAACATCTTCTTATGTTTTAGCCTCCAGCCCCCTAATCATATTTGTTGCTCTTGCTCTGCACTCTTTCTAGAGTACCAACATCTTTTTTTATATAGTGGCAACCAAAACTGGATGCTGTAGTGTAAAAAACTGGTAAATAAACTGATATTAAACATTTCACGTGATTCAGAGAGTCAGCTGCAGAAATGTAAGGGAAAATTAGGGGGGAAATAGCAGGAACAATGTACCAGTAGGCATGTTGTATGCAAGTGGATAATGAAAGAAAAAGAAAAAGCTGCAATTTCTCTAGAAGGCAAAAAAATAAAATTTCTGATTCAACAGGGTTACTAGGCGTTGGTGGGGGGGAGTGAAAAGATTTCCTATCAGTGACAAAAAGCATGTTTCATCACTTCAGTAAAGTCTTAACAGATATATTCTTCCTGCTGCCTTCCTTGTAACCTTAATTCTATAGCCAAGTACTGGATCACCGCATAGAATCACAGAATATAAAAGTGAGAGGGACCGTGACATTTATTTTATCAGGTTTTCTTCCCAGGGTGTTTTGAATGCACAGTCAACCAGGAAATTGGTTATTTTGTGTACCATTTAGTTAACCGAATAATAGAGTTGGAAGGGACCTTGGAGGTCTTCTAGTCCAGCCTCCTGCTTAAGCAGGACACCCTATACCATTTCAGAGACATGGCTGTCCAATGTCTTCTTGAAAACCTCCATGGGATGGAGCAATCATAATTTTTGAAGACAAGTCGTTCCATTGATTAATGGTTCTAATTGTCAGTTCCAAGTTGCTTAGTTTCCATCCATGGTTCCTTGTTTTGTCTTCAGAACAAGAAAATAGAAAATAGGTTGACCCCCTCTTTTTTGTGGCAGTGCCTTAGGCGGTCTATGACAACTCACCATGGCCAACTCGTGATGGCCAACTTGGCAAAGCAACTTGTTGTGGCCAATTGACCATGGCCAACTCGCTGTGAGACAATTCGCCATAGGACAAGTTACACAAATATTGAAGAAATAGTGGAATAGAATCATTAGAGAAAGGATGCTCAAGGAGGGACAAAATGAAATGAAAATGAAAATAAAATATTTTTTTTAATTATTGTAATTAATTAAATTGAATTGTTGAATTGTCCTGCAGCAAGTTGTCTCATGGCAAATTGGCCATGGCAAGTTGATTGGCAAGTTGACTGTGGAGAGTTGGCTATGGCCAGAAGGCCCATTCTAGCCCATTTAGATATTGGAAGATTGCTATCATGTCCCCCTGGTCCTTCTCTTCATTAAACTAGATATACCCAATTCCAGCAACTGTTCTTCATTATGTTTTAGCCTCCAGCCCCCTAATCATCTTTGTTGCTCTTCTCTGAACTCTTTCCAGAGTCTCAACATCTTTTTTATATAGTTGTTTTTTTCATATTATTTTTACCATCAGTTTATTATTGACGATGGTGGTGGTAATGATGACCATTATGATGATGATTGGTGCCAGTTTGTCCTTGTTATGCTTAGTTTTCCCTACTTTAATGCTACTTCAACATCATCCGTCTTCCAACTGTGGTAGCCAATCAGATTTTATTATGGGATTGCCCTTTATCTGTTTGGCTCAGTTTGGGACAGTTTGTAGATGTGATACATGAATGAGGGGATGATGAATGAAGTATTATAATGAATGAATGAATGAATGAAATTCATTTGTATGAATCAATAAATAAGGGCGTGAATGAATGAATGAGTGAATAAATGAATGAGATTCATGGATATTTTCTGTGAAGATGTTTCGCTTCTCAACTAGGTAACATCGAAAAATGAACCAAGGGTCCCACAGTTCAACCCTGAGCTACAAATATTCCCTTCCACAGTTGGAAGGGACCTTGGAGGTCTTCTAGTCCAACCCCCTGCTCAGGCAGGAAACCCTATCCCATTTCAGACTGTTGGATGAGAGTGTGTTCATAAGAGTCTAGGACTCCAATGTCCTACCTTCTAGCTTTCTAAGATGCTCAGGGAACTCCGGGCACATAAATCAGTCTGAAGTGGGGAAAAAAACACAATTTTAATTCATCCACGCCTTCCCAAGCATTGGGGTGACTTTATTTCTCTGCTCTGTGTCACTTCCAGAGCACAAGAGGGATTTACACACGGCATGGGTGTCACTGTGTCAGTTCTTTCTCTCTATATTTGGCTATTTTAGCTCAGTTTTTCCTAAAGTCTCAAGTTGAAGAGGAAAACAGAAAGTCAGTACTAAACAAAGGTGGCAAAATCAGGTCAATATATATCTACATACTGTATATACAGATATACAGATATACAGATATACAGATATATATATATATATATATATATATATATATATATATATATATGTATATGTATATGTATATGTATATGTATATGTATATGTATATGTATATGTATATGTATATATATATATATATATATATATATGTATGTGAATATGTGTACATACACATATATAGATGCATACAGAACACACACACACACACGCACTCATATGTATGTATGTATATATGTACATACACACACACACACTAACTTTTTATTTCCCAAAAAAACCCCTCCAAACACCTAAGCAGTGTTGGCTGTATGTATATGTATGTATACATGTATATATGTATGTACATGCATATGTATGTATGTATATATGTGTACATATACACACATATACACATATTTGTTTTCTGACGTTTTCGCGGGTACTTACATGTATGCTATTCAGCTTTGTTCGGGTATTTTCCCACATCACCGTTATAGTTATAGTTGTGTTTTTAAAGTTGTAGCAACGTTTCGGCAGAATCTCATCTGCCATCATCAGGCTTTTGTATTGTGTTCGTCTGTAAGTCAGGCGTTCACAGCCATTTCTGTTTTAAATTTGGGGCTAGGCTACTGCTGTGCCAGAATGGTTTTTTCTTCATCCTGATTGGTTGGGAGTCTTGGTCTGTGTTTATTGGTCTTGGAGTTTGCTGTGTTCTGCTTGATTGGTGTTTCTATTATCTTCTGTCTGTTTTGTGGCTTTTTTGTCTTGATTGTCTGGCAACATTGTGTTTCCTGTATTGGAGGCTTTTAGTGCAGCTTGGCTCCGAGTAAATGAATGGCTATCATTTATTAGGAAGCTGGGTTTCATCTGAGTGCCTGGTTGGGGTGTGTTTGAGTTGGAGGTATCAGGG
Source organism: Hydrophis major (assembly GCA_033807585.1). Classification (NCBI taxonomy): domain Eukaryota; kingdom Metazoa; phylum Chordata; class Lepidosauria; order Squamata; family Elapidae; genus Hydrophis; species Hydrophis major. Next base: position 376,647,894 of record CM066329.1, read on the forward strand.
GGATCTGTTTGTGCATTTATATATGTGTGTGTGTTTGTGTGTGTGTGTGTGTGTGTGTGTGTGTGTAAGTATAGTATGTGTACACACATACACACACACACTGACTTTTTTATTTCCCCCCAAAAAACCCTCTGAACACCTAAGCAATGTTGGCTGTGTATGTATGTATGTATGTACATTTACTTACACACACACACACACACACATATATTGTGGGAGAGAGAGGGAGGGGCAGGGAGAGAGAGAGACAGAGAATAGATAATAGTGGATAAATTGATTGATAGATAGATAGATAGATAGATAGATAGATAGATAGATAAATAGACAGACAGAGATACAAAGATAATTGATACAGACAGGCAGACAGATTGATAGACACATAGACACAGAGATAAATAGATAGACACACAGAATGAGTGAGTGAGAGAGAGAGAGATACAACCCTCTAATCCCTTTTATCTGGGTGGAGTCTCAGGGTGATTGAATGGAGCTGAGCATTTACTGGCCAGATGCACTTCCTGGTGCAGATATTTTCCCTTTGTGCCCTGATAAAGAAATATCTGTTGTGCTATCTAGGACTGAACTCTCAACCTTCCAAATGGGAGGCGAGGGTCTTTACCACTAGGCCACCACTAGCATATGTATTAGTGTGTGTGTGTGATTAAGTGTGTGTGTGTGTGTATTTCTCCAGCAAGAACTAGAAAGATTTTCCTTTCTTTCTCTCTCTCTCTCATTCTTTCTTTCTTTTTAATTAGGCACTTTACAGAAAATATATAAGCAGGCATTAAAAAAGAAACAAGATAAAAGATAAAGGAATGAAATGCAAATGAATAAACAAGGAATTTAAAATGTCACCAAGATTATGCTTTTTGGGGCGTATCATTACTTAATTATGAATAAGTGAATATATTATATTGTTTTAAAAGATTAATAATTGCTTTTAAGATTTAAGCTAAACATGAATCTCAAGTAGCATGGTCAACACTATACAAATCACCCAGTAAGATTATGTGCTACGGTACATTTAATCCACATTATTAATAGTCTGTTCTAATTTAGACATCTCATAAAATTGAAATATGGACTCTGAATGTCGAGAAACCCAAATTTTGGATATGGCACAAATTCACATTTTAAGTTATAGTCGAGGAACGCTTTGCCCTTTGAAATGAGTTCTACATCAGATTTATTTTTTAAAAAAGAAATAGAATAAAATTATTCTACACTTCAAAGCAATTCTCCCAAGTTTGTTCGCCATTCTGTCAAGGAAGAAATAAAGCAAATTTTCCAGGAAAAAACAATAGCGATCAGCATACGTAAAGCTAATTCAGTACAGGTAGTTCTCAGCGTATCACTACAACTGAGCCAGTGGTGGTATTCTACCAGTTTGGCCCAGTTCTACCAAGCCGGTAGCAGCGATGAGCAGTGGAGAGTGAACCGGTTCTCTCCTTGGGCCCACCCATCCACTCGGGCTTCCATATCCCTGTTTTTATCCCTGTTTTGGAAGCGGAGCTGCTTCACGTGGCACCAAGTTAATTAAAAGTTAAACAAAGTTGTCTTCCTGGTTAATGAGTCTTACCAGTTAATGAATATTTCAGCTTTAACCACAACAACACAAGAGCACACAATAGACATAAACTCATTGTAAACCACTCCAAACTCGATTGCGGGAAGTACGATTTCAGCAACAGAGTGGTCAATGCCTGGAATGTACTACCTGACTCTGTTGTTACATCCTCTAATCCCCACTCCTTCAACCTCAAACTATCCACTATTGACCTCACCCCATTCCTAAGAGGTCTGTAAGGGGTGTGCATAAGTGCACAATCATGCCTACTGTCCCTGTCCTATTGTCCCCAATTATTAGTTCCTATTTTCTTATATTTAAACTTGTGTTTATTCTTATTTCTCTTATATGGTAAGCATTTGACAAAATAAATTAAATACATTCAATAAATAAACAAGAGTGCTGCACGGCAGCTGTTGAAATGACCGGGAGAGTGCAGGCTTGCAGGAAGTGAATTGGAACATCTCTGTTCCTGTGCAAAGCATGCGTGTGTGGAACGCACGCTCAAAGTGTGTGCATGTGTGAAAAGCACGCCCACCATGCCACACCCACTGAACTGGTGGTAAAACTTTTTCATCCCACCACTGAACTGAGCCAAAAATTGATATTGTTTAATTGATGTTGATATTATTTATTTTTTTCTGACCCTTTTTCTTGCCCCGTAAATCACTCCAGTTGTTAACTTAGTAACCAGGTTGTTAAGTGAATCCAGCGTCCCTGTTGACTTGGTGTGTCAGAAGGTCACAAAAGGGGATCATGTGACCCTGGGACCCTGTGATCATCATAAAAATGAGCCCATCATCAAGCATTGGAGTGTTGCTTAGGGATGCTGCAGTGGTCATAAGTGTGAAAAACAGTCATAAGTCCCTTTTTCAGTGCCATTGTAACTTTGAATGGTCACAAAAGGAACTGTTGTAAGTCGAGGACTACCTCTATATTTGGAAGGTATACAAGTTGTCCTTGGCTTACAACCATTCATTTAGTGACCAAACTTACTGAAGAAAAGGGACAACCGCAATTGACCTTTGCATTTCTGTCGCTAAATGAGACAGTTGTGAAATGAGCTTTGCCCCCATTTTACAACTTTCCAATATCTGGAGGTTTCTGCCTCTTATATTGGAACCAGACTTTCAGTCAGAAGATGAAACAACAAGCTGTCCTTCCAACCAGTTTAAGAGAAACAAACATTCGGAGGGATATGTCAATAATTTCCTTTATTATTGATCCACCCATTCACAAGACTCTTGTCAAACTAGTTGCCTTCTCCTAAGAAAATCTGATACAATCTTAAGTAAAAGGTTAAAGGTCAAGGTCTCCCTGTCCAATCATGTCCAGCTCTAAAGCATGGTGCCTTTCTCCAGTTCTTGGCCAGCGTTGTCCAAAGACATGTGTGATCATGTGGCCAACATGATGATACACCAAAGGTGCCCGGAACACTGTTATATTCCCACCAAAGTTGGTACCTATGGATCTACTCTCATTGGAATGCTTTCAAACTGCTAGGTGGAGAGGAGCTGGAGCAAGGAATGGGAGCTCAGCTCGCTTGCATGATGCTGGGGTCTTTAATCTGGCCTGTCAGCAATCCAGCTCAGCGTCTTTAACCACTGAGACATTACATCCTCTACCGCTAAGCATTTGATCTCATATGCTTCCTTCCCCATATAGAGTCCAGGCTAAAATCTCTCTTAACTCATCCTACTGAACCCACCTTCCTTTCAGCTGTAGATTCCAACAGAAGATTATTTGTAGCTCAATTGTAAAGTCCTTGGTTGGAATGTAATGGATGGTTGGTGGGAGAATCAACCCAGTGTTCACACTCCAGGTTAACAACCAGGCTCAAATTATTTTATCATGGATCCATTATGTTGAAGACCCAGTTTTCAGAAGAAAAAAAAATCTAAAGTGGAAGGAAAAAGACATAGAGGGCTTTTTGAGGTTGGCTGTTTTGTTGTCATCATTGTTTGCAGATGTTTCATTACACAAACTCGGGAACATCATCAGTGCCAGCCATTACCTAGAATGAATCATCTGCAAGAAAACAACAAAGTTCAGAGTACACCAAACACCACTTCCTCCACTCTGCAAACCCAACTCCCTTCTAGCACTGATGATGTTACCTAATTGGGTCATGAAACATTTGCAGGAAAATAAGAAAGCTCAGAGAGCATCAACAATTCCATAATGACAGAATAATAGAGTTGGAAGGGACCTTGTAGATCATCTCATCCAGGGATCGTCAACTTTTTGGACCTCAGGGACCACCAACTCATAATTTTAAATCCCGTGGACCAAAGACACTGGGAAAATCCCCCAAAAAGTCTTCAGGAAAATTCCCCACCTCATTTTCCTACCAATTGATCAATCTTTATTTGGGATCACAGGATACCTTCTCCAGCTCCATTCTCGGGTGAGTGGGGAGAGAGAAAGACTTTTGGCTTCATGCAAGGAAAGCAGTAGAATCAATAGGAGTCTTTCTTTCTTTCTCTCCCCCAAATTCTGCCAGAACTGAGTCTTTGTTAGACTTGTCGTGCCGGTGCAGCCTCTTGGAGCAGGAATAGAATAGAATAGAATAGAATAGAATAGAATAGAATAGAATAGAATAGAATAGAATAGAATAGTTTCTTGGCCAAGTGTGATTGGACACACAAGGAATTTGTCTTGGTGTAAATACTCTCAGTATACGTAAAGAAAAGATACATTCTTTAAGAATCAAGAATCATAACGTACAACACTTAATGATAATCACAGGGTACAATCAACAATCAAATCATACTAGGAAACAGTCAATATAAATTGTAAGGATACAAGTGACAAAGTTACAGTCCTACAATCACAAGTGGGAGGGGATGGGTGAAAGGAGTGATGAGAAGATTGACAGTAATAGTAGTGCACACTTTGTAAATAGTTGAACAGTGTTGAGGGAATTATTTGTTTAGCAGACTGATGGCTTTCGTGGGAAAAACTTTTCTTGTGTCTAGTTGTCCTGGTGTGCAGGGCTCTACAGCGTCATTTTTAGGGAAGGAGTTGAAACAGTTAATATCCGGAATGTGAGGGGTCTGTAGATATTTTCACAGCCCTCTTTTTGACTCGTGCAGGGTACAGGTCCTCAATGGAAGGCAGGTTGGTAGTAATTGCTTAAAAGTCTCTTCTGTTGATATGGTGTTGTCTAGTATTGTAAGAGGTGGTAGTATGGGAGGGTTTCTTCTAAGTCTACCACCATTTCTACGTGGTTTTTTTTTTTAAAGAAAGTTTTATTTGGGTTTTCACACATACAAAATACAAGTAAAACATCTTTTTTGAAAATAGCATGGTCCCGGGTTGAACTTCTTTATAGAGATACAAAACTCAATTTCATGCTCCTTTTTGTGTTCTATTCCATATCTTATACTATTCTACATTTTCTATATAGTTTTTCCCCTCTTTTAATTTTCTCAATTTTATTTTGATTATCTCATCTCAATTCCAATCATTATATTTATACTTTTGTCTGTTCTGTTTCAATTTCATATTATCTTTTCTCATTAAACAAATTTTCTCCTGTAGTTACTAATTGGAGTATGACACCTTTATATCTTTTAATTACATCCATTCAACTCTTATTTAAACTTCAATATATACCTTTAGGTTATGACCTTCAATATAATATATAATATATAACTTCCAATCGAATTTTGCTTGGTACATTCTTATAATACACACTATATTCTTTAAAAAAAAAAAGATTATTAATATATGTAATTGTAAACCCTCATTCCATTCCAATTTCAGTTCTATCATTAATAATCATTAAAATCTTAACATCTTTAACATTTCTATTCAATTAAATATCATACTCCCTTAAAGACACATATAGACCAATCACTGTTGTGTCATCAGCAAACTTCATATTTTAACAGATGGATCGTTTGAGATGCAGTCATTGGTATATAGGGAGAAGAGAAGTAGAGATAGCACACAGCCTTGGCGCCCCTGTGCTGATTGTACAGGTATTGGATGTGATTCTGCCTAGTCTTGCAGGTTCCCAAAGACTCATTTCTGGTAGAGTTTGGGGGAAAGAAAGAAAGATTTTTGCTGCTTTCCTTGTGTGCAGCCAAAAGAAGAAGAAGAAAGAAGTGCAAAGAAGCAGCCTGGTGGCCATGGTAAGTTTGTGAGGCAAGTGGGGCAAGTTTCTCTCCCTCCACCTTTCCCCCCTCCCCTCACTACCTCATCTTATTCGCAATGCAACCGATGGAAGCCTTGTGTTCCCGCAGGCCATGTGGGTGGCACAGCCTTGTGTTTCCGCACAACCTGGATTAATTGCTTTGAGGGTGACATTTCTCTGTGGACCACCAAAATTATCTCACAGACCACCAGTGGTCCCTGGCCCACTGGTTGGTGACCACAGATCTAATCCAACCCCTGTCCAAGCAGGAGAACCTCTCACAACTTCTGGAGGCAACTCCTGTTTTATGGGTTGATTGTTCTCACTGTCAGAAAAATTATCCTTATTTCTACGTTGAATCTCTCCTTGTTCAGTTTCTATTATTCTTTGTTTGTCTTTTGGATAGCTTGACCCCTTTCTCCTCCCTGTGGCAGCCCCTCAAATATTGGAAGATCGCTATCATGTCTCCCCTGGTCCTTCTCTTCACTAGACTAACCAGCCCAGTTCCTGCAACCATTTATCATATGTTTTAGCCTCCAGTCCCTTCATCCTCTTTGTTGTTAAGAAGATAATTGTGGAATAGGACAGGGAAACTGCAAAAAAGAATGTTGTGGAAGATTTAAAACCACACCCTATTGGTGCTAGAACAATTCCATGGAAATGTCCATGAAGTCACCTGGAACATAATGTCAGTCTTGGAAGCCATTTTTTTTTTCTTGGAAGCTTCGAGGCTGTCACATTCAGTGCCTGGGAATTTGGGAGGAGGGATTTCATAGTGAGGTAGAAGATTAGACTCAACAACATTCTTTCTCAGAGAGTCAAGGACATGTTGCCCTGCACCTGGAGAGGAGTGACTTAGGGAATGTCTCCAGTTGGGACAAAGATTTGATTGGGTCGTGATGACGGACTGATGGATGCAGTGGGATTGATCTTTTATTTTCTTTTAGGAAGGGAAAACCCAGAACTCTCAGATTCAGGTTTTCTCAGATGTGCCAAAATGACAACTCTAATAAAATGGAAGTTTGAGGAAATGCCTGTCTCAGAGTTTATTAGTTTGGAGTTGGTTAGTTGGAACGCTGACACATAACTCAAGAGGTGACTCTACCTTTACGCCATTCCATCAGCCGAGTATTCCAGAAGGACCATTGACATTATACAAAATCCTTTTAAGCTTGGCTCTGCAGGAGGAGGACAATTAACTTGTCAACAAGACTTGGAGGCAGGGAGTGGCAGAGAAAAAAAAAACAGAGTAAATCAGTAAGGATGGTTATGAGCTTGCATTTGCATGCATATCTAGATGTTTGCCAGCTGATGATTCATAGATTTGTGGAAGTTAAGAGAGAGAGAGAGAGAGACTGAGAGAGAGAGAGAGAGAGAGAGAGAGAGAGAGAGAGAGAGGGAGAGGGAGAGGGAGAGAGAGAGATGAGTTGACAGGTCACCCTGCCTATAAAAGAGACACTGAAGCATTGTTCCCTCTGGCCTATTCATCAGGGCTTTGTCTGGTCCAATTTTCAATGACTCACACAAAAGTGGCTTCAATGACTCCAACCAATCTCTTGAGGAGCTATCAGCTACGGCTCGGCAGTAGGATAGTTTTCCTGGCATGGAATTGTGCTTTTAATGGATTGTCTCTCCTGCCCCGGTGAGGCGCCTCCTTTGGACAACTCTCTTGAGTGATAGCCAAGAAGGGGTGAAGATAACGGTGGGACTAATGGAGATTCAGCAGTGAGTGGCATGTTGGGTGATGTCATCTCAAGTCTTTCATAACTACCTCAGGAGTCAATCAGTTAATTCAGAAATTACACCCCGGCAGAGAGGGCAAGACAGTGGCAGGCTCCAATATGCACCCTTATTCAAATCATAAGTTTTTAGAAGCATCTCTTAGAGTAAAAAAGATTGATTTATTAGGAGTTAACATGTTGACATTTCCTGGTTGCAGCCAACTCTGACACATCATTCATTTCACCCTTGACCCTGGCCTTCCCCCAATCCCCTGAATATATATTCTCTGATGAGACACATCCATAGCCAAGAGTCATCAATCATGCTCTCCAGTAATAATCTTGCGGGCCAACAGCTTTGGCTGCCATAGTGATTATCTGAAGCATTTAAGGAATGCACTGCTTTCCCCCACTCCCTTTCTGCTGGCAACTAAAAAGACCAAAGAAGTATTTTTTTTTTTTAGTTGACAGTCAGCTTTGGAAGCCATATTAACACGAGAAGCTTCTATGCTTCCACATTCCTGTGCCTGGGAAATTAGGAGGGGGATTTTTAAGAGTATTAGCAGTTAGACATGATAGCATTTTTCTTTTCAGTCAAGGTCATGTTATTCCTGCACCTGGAGGAGGAGTGGTGGAAGGGATGTCTCTAATTGGGAGAGATGGTATTGGACCATGTGATGGACTGATGGGTGCAGGGGTTGGGTTTTGACTTTTGATTTACTGAGGGAAAACCCAGAACTCTCAGATTCGGGTTTTCCCAGGTGTGCCAGTATGACTTTTCTAATAAAAAGAAAAACTTTGAGAAAATGCCTGTCTTGGAATTGTTGATTGGAATCTGGTTTTGCTGGAACGCTGATAGACAAATTTACAGTGTGGGTAATAAACCGACTTACCCTGGATTTGCAACACAACCTACACACTAGCAGATCATATTATGCCCTTGTATGTTGCTCAGACCCAACCCAAGGGGGAATAACAGAAATGTCCTTGGAGGTCTTCTAGTCCACTCCCAGCTTAAGCAGGAAAACCTGAACCATTTCAGACAAATGGCTGTCCAGTCTCTTCTTAAAAACCTCCAGTGACCAAGCACCTACAATGTCTGAAGACAAGCTATTCCACTAGTTAATTGTTCTCACTGTCAGGAAATTTCTCCTTAATTCCAGGTTGATTCTCTCCTTGATGACTTTCCACCCATTGCTTCTTTCCTGCATTTGTTTGTTTTCATCCTCCCTTTATTATTTTTACAAATAACTCAAGGTGTTGAACATAACCAGCACACTTTTCCCTTCTTATTTTCCCCATAACAACAAACCTGAGAAGTAAGTTGGGCTAATTGAGAATAATTGGTCACCCCACCTAAAACAGGACTAGAACTCCGTTTCCTCGCAATTGGCCCAAAGTCACCCAACCAGCTTTCATGTTTAAGATGGGATTAGAACTCACCATCTCCCATTTTCTAGCCTGGTGCCAAACTGGCCCTTCTTTTTAAGTCCCGTGGCCCCTAAAACCCCATAAAATGTAGGTAAGTGAATATAAATCATGGTTAAGTACACCAAGTGTAAACTTAGAAGACATAGCCATAATGCTTTCGGATTACTTTGTTCTCCTGGAGGTTTGGACTAGATGATCTGAAGGGTTCCTAGTAACATTTAAATTCAAGAGTTCTCCCGTGTGGTGTTTTGGAGATCAATGAATAAGTAAACATCCAGATGCCATCAAAGTAACCATGTTCCCTCTAATTATGTATTGCAAAATGAATAAAGATATTAAAGATGCTTGTAGTAAACCCAAGGAAAGGAAAAAAAAAAACAGCATAAAAAGTCATCAAGTGATGTTCAACTTGTGTCAAGATCAAAGCAAAGAAACTTTTTTTTTTTCCTGGGATTTTTTTCCAGGGTGTAAATTCAAATTTCTATGAAGAAGAAGCTTGCACTGAGAAGCAAGAATAGTTTCTCAGAAGTCAGAATAACAGAATTGGAAGGGACCTTGGAGGTTTTCTAGTCCACTCCCCTGCTCAGGCAGGGGTCTCTGGACCACCCCAGACAACCAACAGTCTAGTGTTTTCTTGAAAGCCTCCAATGATGGAGCATCCACAACTTTTGAAGAGAGGCTATTCCATCGGTTGATTGCTTTCACATTTAGGAAATTTCTCCTTAGTTCTAGGTTGCTTCTCTCCTTGATTAGCTTCCATCCGTTGCTTCTTATCTTGCTTTCAGGGACTTGGGAAAATAGGTTGACCTTCTTTTCTTTGTGGCAGCCCTTCAAATACTGGAACATGACCATCATGTCACCCCTAGTCCTTCTTTTCACTAGATTACAGAAACCTAATTCCTGAAACTGTTCTTCAGTTTCTTATAAGAAATGTATCATCATTCCAAATCAAAAATTAGTTAAGACAGAGTCATATCCATGACATAACTCTCTTTCTCACCCATTGGATACATTAAACCCCAAGTTAACTAATATGCTTCACCTCAGCACCTCTTAGTTTAGGATTAACTTTTTTTATATATATATAACAAATTTTATTAATTTTACAAAAACAATACACAATCCAGGCATAACAACTTGAAAAATCTTTTCTAAAAAAAAAATAATAATAATTAAAGAGAGCCAATAGAACATACAAAATAATTCCAAATTGTAATATCAATATTTACATTATCTATTTAACTTCATATCTTATCCAGACTTCTCCTTTTATCCAAATTATATTTCTTGCTTATTAAAATTTTATTGCCTTTCATAAACATACAAAACACAGAACATAGAAAAAACAAAACAAAACTAAAACATCTTTTCTGAAGGCTGCCTGATCCCGGGTTAAAACTCTTCCCACAGACACAAATTCAAACATCATATTCACTTTATATATCCTTCCATATCTTATTATCATTTTCTTTTTTTTATATAAACCGATTTTATTAATTTTACAAAAACAGTGCACAAACAATCAAGGCATAACAGCTTATAAATTCTTTTCTAAAAAAAAATAGTGATAATCAAAGAAGAAAACCAATAGAACATGATGATTCCCAATTATAATATCAATATTTACTTTATCTATTTAACTTCGTATCTTATCCCAACTTCTCCTTTTCATCCAAATTATTTGTTAATTAAAATTTTATTGCCTTTTATCAACATACAAAACCCAAAAAAACATAACAAAACCTTTATATATCCTTCCATATCTTATTACCATTTTCAATAACATTCTTTGTCTGTTCTATTTCCAACTATCCATTCATCTTTTTTCTTTGACTATACTTCTCCTATACACTAATTGGAGTGACGCATTTAACTCATTACCCTAACTTAAAAGTACTTCATATAACACTTAATTTATCTTGGGATTCTGTTTAGTAGATTCTAAAATTACACAATAAATTCTATACTCTAAATACACATATAAAAACACAATCTTATGTACCTTCCAGAATCCCCCTTTTATCCTTAATTAGATTCACCCATTGTCTCTGAATAAACTTTTTTTCTTTAGATCTTGCTTCCCACCATTGAGGCTTCTCCTCCCCCCCTTTCTCTCTTGCTTATTCTTCTCCTTGCCCTTTTTACCTCTTTGTCTCTCCTCCTCCCTTTTCTTACTCCCTTTCCTTTGCTTACTAACCTTGCATCCACCTTTCCTCTCATTTTTCTCTTTTTTGGTTGTTTTTTCAAATCTTAAAATCCCCTTTTTCTTATCCTCTTTCTCCTCCTCCCTGGAAAAAACCCATTGTTCATCAAAGATGGCTTCTTGTTCCTCTTCTTCTTTGTCCCAGTCATTCTGCTGCGTAATCAACTTTTCATAAGTACATAATGCCATTTCTAAAAATTGAAATAAAGTGCCCAAAGTACCTTCTCCATCTTGTTCTTCCTTTTTATATTTTTGATATTCAGTCTTTAGTTCATCAACAAGCGATGCCATCCTAAAAAAGAGAAACTTTCCCCAAAACAACGAACCAAGTATTTTTAATCAAAAATAATTAAAAAAAAGTTCCAAAAGTTAATACTTTTCTTCCTTCTTCTATTTCTCTTTCTGGGGTTACTGTTTAATCAAAGAGATCCAATTACCATATATTTTTCTTTGAGATTCTAGGCAATCTCCTCCTTTTTCCACTTCTGCTCCAATTTTTTTCCTCTCCCTTCCCACTTGCAACATCAATTTTTAAATGATCAGAAATCCATACCTCTAATAAGGGTTTTCCAATTTCTTAAATTTTTAAGTCCAATGTCCAAGAACTCTTTTGTCCCTTAACTTCAAGTTTCAGAATAGTTCACCTTCAGTGCCCAAACAAATTTCAAATCTTCATCTGCTGTTTCCATGAGGTGGGAGAGTGAAGAAAAAAAAGTTCCCTTTAACAGCTTCTCCGCCGCTTTCGATCTTAGGGACACAATGTATTCTCCAGCAATTCAGACAGCTCAGTTCCAGCGAATTTAAAAGATGTTGATTGACCCGGCTCAGCCATCACTTTCACTTTTCTTGCTTCCTCCAGCACAATCTTACCCGGTTGCAGGCTTCTTCGTGGCGGCCATTGCTGACCGCCTCTCCACCACCTTGGGAAAAAGGAGGTTTTCTGGATGAGGAGGGGGTCTGCGACACCCCCAACCCCGTGTCCGGCTCCCCTCTCTCTTCGGCTGTTCCTACAGGGCAGCCATATCCCCCTGACCCATTTGGATCGGGGGTACCTCGGCGGCAAGCGCAGCAGGAATCGCGAACGGTTGCAAATTCCTTCTGCCACCGAAGCCACGCGGAACCGGAAACCATAGTTTAGGATTAACTTTGATTAGTTCTGTAAATACATGAAATGTGATATGTCAACCCATTCAAAATTCAGCCAACTGAGTTTGGAAACCCGCATTCAGGTCTGTAGAGGTTCTCAGTTATCCAGGTCATGGTTATCCCAAAGGTGTTTTTTTTTCAGGAAGCAACTGGACTTTCTTGGGTTTTTTTCCCTCTTTTGAAGATGTTTTGCTTCTCATCCAAGAAGCTTCTCCAGATCTTCCATTCCCCACTATCCTGTCAGAGCTAAGGATGAGAAGCGAAACTTTTTCAAAAGAAAAAAACACACAACAAAATCCAGTTGTTTCCTGAAAAAACACCTTTGGAGCATAGCATTCAGGTTTTTATTTATTTATTTATTTTATTTTCATTATATCTGTTTGTCAAGCATGTATGAGAAAAGTATGTATGAACATAACATATAAACATATTAGCATAAACAGGTATAAGTATCTTCATAATAAATGAGTACGGATAAATGGATAAATGGGTGAGAAGCTGCCAACGGATCACAGGTCTGTAAGACTAGGCTGGACATAACATTTCAGGAAGACATCAAAGACCATTCCTTACTCTTCCTAAGGAAATTGGATGGTTGTATCACTCTAACCATCAGGAGTCAAGCTGGACTTCAAAGAGACTTTAAAAATCCTGCCTATAACATCTACTGGTAGTTGATCATGGTTGATCTGAGAAGCGGAGAAAAGGGAGAGGAGGAAGGGAAAAGAGGAGAAGGAGGATGGGAGGGAATGGAAGAGGAGATGGATGGGAGAAGGAGAAAGGGTTTGTTCTCTGTTTATATACAAGCGATGTAGGTAAGTGAATAAATCATGGTTAAGTACACCAAGTGTAAACTTAGAAGACATAGCCTTCTACAAAGATGTTCAAGGGCTTGGAAACTAAAACATACAAAGAACAGCTGCAAGGATTTGGGTTTGGCTAGTCTAAAGAAAAGAATTAGGGGTGACATGATAGCAGTATTTTAGCACTTGAGGGGCTGTCACAAAGAAGAGGAGGTCAATCTATTCTCCAAAGCACCAGAATGCAGGACAAGAAGCAATGGATCATGGAAACTAGACACTCATTTATCTGAAATAATATAGGTTCTCCTGCTTGAGCAGCGGGCTGGACTAGAAGACCTCCAAGATCCCTTCCAGCTCATTCATTCTATTTAAGTGGCTTGCCCTGACAATGTTGGTGGGGAAATTTTTAATTAGGCTGTTCTTCAGTGTTGTTTCTCTGAAGCAGTAATTCCTTGATTGGGGTATGGTTTACTGCTTGATTGATGGCATAGTATTAATCTTCATGTTAAAGTCTGTTCATCTGGTTGTTGATTGCTGGCCAGGAGGTTGTTTGCTCTTTCTGTTTATATAAACAAAAAAACAAACTCTCAACTCTTCTAGCATGGATAACATTACCTAGTTGGGTAATGAAAGGTCTGCAAAACAAAACAACGAAGCTCAGAGACCAACAAGGACCCCACAGTTCAACCTTAAGCCACACATATTCTTTTCTGTAGGATACAAAATATCAGTCAGCTGGAAAAATGAAATAAAAGGAGAAGTGTAAAAGAATAGCTAGCAACTGGACTTTCTATTTTAAGACATTTCACTTCTCATGCAAGAAGCTTCTTTGCTCTGACTGGATGGTGGGGAAGGGAAGGATTTTTATTCCTTGCAGACAGCTCATTTGCATCCTTTTAGCGAGTCATTGAGTCCATTCAGAGGTTTATCTGTGTGCTCAAGGTCACCTGAGTAGTGCAAATAGTTCCTGTAGTCTGAAATTTTTCCTCTGGAAATCAATTCCTACTTCCACACCATTCAAAGGATGTTCATCCCATATTGTGTAGCTAAAAGTCTGTAGAGATTCTCACTCGTCCAGGTCATGGTTGTTCCAAAGGGGCTTTTTCAGGAGGTAACTGGACTTTCTGGTTTTTCTTTGAAGACGTTTTGATTCTCATCCAAGAAGCTTCTTCAGCTCTGACTGGATGGTGGGGAATGGAAGGATTTATACTCCTTGCAGACAGTTGGTCATTTGCATTCTTTTAGAGGGTCGGTGACTCTGAGGACACAGACAAAGCTCCAAGTGGCCTCAACAACTCGCTAAAAGGATGCAAATGACCAGCTGTCTGCAAGGAATATAAATCCTTCCATTCCCCACCATCCAGTCAGAGTTGAAGAAGCTTCTTGGATGAGAAGTGACACGTCTTCAAAAGAAAAAACAAGAAAGTCCAGTTGCCTCTTAAAAAAGCACCCTTGGGACAATCATGACCTGGATGACTGAGAACTTCCATCGACCTTTGTGGTCTTGTTGCCAAGAAAATTATGTGAATTTACCAGGGTGCTAGCTTGGCTCTAAGGAGACCTTACTTAGCAGCTAATCAGATTTCCTCCACCATAAACTAAAAGTGTACGCTTGTATTTCATTCTGGGCCAACGGGATGTGTGAGGTCACTTATCTGTGGCTTCCCACGTGGACATCCTTTTTTTCCTCCACAGAAGAAGGCGATAAATGAGGGAGAGAGAAAACGCCTGAAATGGAGCATAAGAATTTTGAGTTGCCAGTAAAACTGATGAATGACTATCCAGAATGTCTCCGGATGTATAATTCATTTAGGTTTCATTTCTAAGTTTAGTCCATCGATCTCAAGGTTCAGTTATCAAACTGAAGGAACTAAAGAAACTGAGTAGCTGGACAGAAATGGGAGCTATGGAGTTATAGCAATGTGATGAATGAATAGATGATAAAACACAGAAGATAGATAGATGGTGATGAAGATGATAGATAGATAGATAGATAGATAGATAGATAGATAGATAGATAGATAAGGATGGAAGGAAGATGGCTGGATGGATACATAGATAGAGAGAGGGATAGATAGAGAGGGAATGTGACTATCAATGAAAAAATTGTTATATGTTAGATGATGTTGAAGACATGGATGGATGTGTGGGTGGGTGGATGGACTGAATGGATGGACGGACAGCGGGATAAATAGAGAGAGAATTGGACATTATGGATGTACAAATAGACATATGTTTGATTATAGATAGATAGATAGATAGATAGATAGATAGATAGATAGATAGAAAAAAAAAGAAAGAAAGAAAGAAAGAAAGAAAGAAAGAAAGAAAGAAAGAAAGAAAGAAAGAAAGAAAGAAAGATGGACATACAGATAGAATAGATAGAGAGGGAATGTGACATTATGGATGAAAAATATATATATTAGATGATGATGATGAGATATAGATAGATAGATAGACAGGCAGGCAATAGATGTTGGATGGATGGATGGATGAATGGATGGATGGATGGACAGATGGATGGTCATTTCCTCATTTTAATGCTAATGCTGGTTAAAAGATAAGTGCATAGTTGTAAAAAATGGAATTTTGCTTACTCTCTAAAGGTTTTTTTAAGCTATATTCAAATATCATGATAAAATTAATCCATCAAAACACATATAAACAATGAGCTCAACCATATTTTTCTCTGTTGCACCTTTAATAGAACTGACAGAATGGCCCTGACTTAACCCCAGTCCAACATTTAAAGAGCAGGGGATTATATTTAACAGTCTCAGCGGCTCCTCTGAACACTTGGATTTTATGACATGACCAATATAGAACTTCCTAAAAATAAGTTGCAGAATCTCTTTGTTGGCTGGATGCCACAAACCAAGGAGAGAGAGCTCAGGTACTGCTAACAAAGGTCTTACGATAATCAAGAAGAGGGGGGGAACTTATTTTCCAAAGCACCAGAAAGCAATACAAGTATCAGCATTCCAAGTAATGCACCCATAGAAAACAAACTCCAAGGGACTCGAGGTCCTCAAATAACAGTTTATTGGGTACATTATATTGGCACAAACTGGTGAAAGCCAACTCTGAGGCTTCCCGTGGCTTTCCCCTGATTAAAAGATAAAAGTCCCCCCCCCCCCCAAGTCATTGGTCATGCTATCCAATCCAGTTGCTGGCTGGTTGCTAAGTTACTGGCTCCTCCTCTGGCCAGCCACCTGTGAGAATGTCCTTGGTTCCCACAGGACAACATTATTGTTTTGGTTACAAAACCCCATCTAACTATTTCTCTCTTCCCTCCATTGTTGCAATCCTGAAGCCTCCAAGATGGCTTCAGCCAAGCTCACTTCAGGGTTGACAACAAGAAGCAATGGATGGAAAATAATCAAGAGGACAAGCAACCAGGAATAAAGGAAAAACTTCCTCCTAACAGTGAGGACAATTAACCAGTGGAAGAGCTTGCCACCAGAAGTTGTGGGTGCTTCATCACTGGAGATTTTTAAGAAAAGACTGGAGAGCCATTTGTCAGAAATAATATAGGGTCTTCTGCTTGAGCAGTGGGTTGGACTAATAGACCGCCAAGGTCCCTTCCAACTCTGTTATTCCATTATGAATTGGATATCTGAACAGATATCAATAAGATATACTGTTCTAACTTAGGCTTCCTTAGAAAGCATAAAACACAATCTTAGTCCTGGCAAAACCTCTTTTATTTTCATGGCTGTGAATTACATTCATTCACAGCTGCAAGGCTTCACAAACAGTCTTTCAGGGGAATGTTTATAAACACCCACCTTATCGCACTTGGAATGAGTCCAGAGAACTAATTGCCAAATGCAGGACAAGGCCAAACTTGGCACAGAGTCAAACAGAACGTTTCAAAGCTTGAACTGACCAGACGAACTAATTGCTTCCTGCAAAAGCTCACATCCCGTTCGCTTCTCTTTAATGTCCTATGGGAGGAACCAATCATCTCTGAGGTGTGGCCTTACTCCTGAGTCGACCCTGCTTTCTCAATTGTTCTTGTCTTCTGGTATCCCTGTGCATGCGGAGGTTGGGAACTGGTTCCAGAAGCTCCCCCACCTCACTGCTGTCTGAGTCTGAAGGCAGCTGATGACTGCCAGTCTACCCTGGCCCTATCTCTGCCCCTGATGCAGAGCCCTCGTCCGAGCCATCTTCAGCCTCCAAGACTGGCCTAGGTTCCTCCCCAACCTCCTCACTACTGTCCGACTCTGCTGCCAGCTCTGTCAGCCACCAGAGACCACAGCATATGCATTATTCTTCCTTCTGAACTTCTCACAATATCGGGCTGATCTTTTGGAGGTGGAATGGCAAAACAAAATCCCCTTTGTCTTTGTACAGGATATGTCTCCTGGTCTTCTCAATCTCTGGTGTGCTGTTTGTTATTTTGCATACAACCTTCCTTAGTGGAACAAATGCCCCTGAGCTTCTGGTGCAATGATGTCAGCATTTCAAATCTCATAAATTCAATTTATGCGTGACCTCATTGCTTACCTGCTGGGGGATGGGGTAGGGGATGATCATAAAACCAAATCCAGAGAAAGAGAGATCTTAGGGAGGTTGTTAACTCCTTGTCCTTTGGTCTAAAGGGTGGGGGGGGGTGTCTTTCTCTGCCAAGACTGACATGGCAGACTGCCAAAAAATGAAACAAAGAAGAGGGAGGAACATGACCCTTAATTACAGCTATTATTAGTTGGCCGATATGCCTCACCTTTCCCCCGAGGGAATAACACGTGCAATGTTACTCCATGTCTGAATAATGCCTCTAGGAACAAAGAGCGAGAGGAAGGAATGGGAGGGGAAGAGAAGAGAAGAAGGAAAGGAAAGGATGAAGAAGGGGAGGAGAGGAAAGGAAAGGAAAAGAAAGGATGAAGGGAGAGGAGAGGAAAGGAAAGGAGAAAGGGAAGGAAAGGAGGAGGGATGAAGAAGGGAGAGGAGAGGAAAGGGAAGGGAAGGAAAAGAAAGGATGAAGGGAGAGGAGAGGAAAGAAAAGGAGACAGGGAAGGGAAGGATGAAGAAGGGAAAGAAGAGGAAAGGAAAGGAGAAGGGATGAAAAGGGGAGAAGAGAGGAAAGAAATGAAAGGAAAAGAAAAGAAAAGAAAGGATGAAGGGACAGGAGAGGAAAGAAAAGGAGAAAGGGAAGGGAAGAAGGGATGAAGAAGGGAAAGGAAAGGAAAAGAAAAGAAAGGATGAAGGGACAGGAGAGGAAAGAAAAGGAGAAAGGGAAGGGAAGAAGGGATGAAGAAGGGAAAGGAAAGGAAAAGAAAAGAAAGGATGAAGGGACAGGAGAGGAAAGAAAAGGAGAAAGGGAAGGGAAGAAGGGATGAAGAAGGGAAAGGAAAGGAAAAGAAAAGAAAGGATGAAGGGACAGGAGAGGAAAGAAAAGGAGACAGGGAAGGGAAGGATGAAGAAGGAAGAGGAGAGGAGAGGAAAGAAAAAGAAAAAGGAAAGGAAAATAAGAGAAGGGAAGGAAAGGAAAGGAAAGGGAAGGAATCTCATAGAGATATATTTTACCTTTCCTTAGTCAAATTCATTCAGGGCAGACACTCCACTTTGAAATCATATCATGTATCAGTGTTCCAAATCAGTGAAATAAAAAATCTAAAATTTGCAGGAAATTGGACTAGGGCTAAGCGAGACTTTTGCCAGCAGAACATGGCATCTTCCAGATATCTATGTTTTATTTTTTTAAGAGTCATTTCAAAAATATGCGTATCGGGTTTTTTTTTTTTTTTTTTTTAACAGAAAAGCTTTTCCCCCACTTACTAGTATGAAGTCAGCCACAAAAGTGCAACTATGGGTGGCTGGGAATTTTGGGCACTGTAGTTCCCAGGGCTCCTAAAGGCCACCTTATGCAGAATGACATTTTATGCCATTTGGATTGACGCAGACCTCTGGATAAGTCACGACTGCTGTCAAGGAACAAGTAACTCGGGATTGTGGGTAGAACATTTTTTTAGCCAGCCTGGGGATACGTTAAATTGACCCACCAAGACTCCATTTGTAGTCTTATCTGCATCTTCAGAGTAAACTAGGTTAAAACAAACCATTCTCTCCAAGAAGAAACGTGGGCCGCTGACGTAAAGAAATGTACAAGTGGTTCTTTATTTATATTCATTTATGTGTTTCCCAAAAAATAAGACCCTCTTGTATTTTTTTTGCCACCAAAAAAGGCACCAGGTCTTATGTCATCCACTGAATAACCTCACTTGCGTGTGTTGCCCCTGCCTCCTTTTTGCTGTCAAAGGCCTTCAGGAACTCCTTCTTCTGCAGCTGGCAAGGCCTTCCTGAAGGCCTCTGCAGCCAATAACCAAACTCCAGATTGATCCGGAGCTTTGTTATGAGCTACAGAGGCCTTCTGGAAAGTCTTGCAGCCTTGCCAGCCATGCCAGTTGCAAAAGAAATGGGCTGGCAAGGTAAATGTTGAGGTGTGAGAGTCCTGGCTACAACTGTCAAAAGGTAATTAGTAGGGTAGCTCCACCCCACCCCCCCATCCTCACCATAGCTTAATTTTTACCCATGCAGTTGAGTGGGCAGGATCTTAATTAGGACTGATTTTGGTTGGGTTGGGCTTATATCAGATGCATGTGTAAAAATCAAACTAGGACTTACTTTCAGGGTAGGTCGTATTTTTGGGGAAACAGGGTAGTGACTTTTCGAAGTTACAACGGCACCAGACTCTAAGATGTGATGGCTGTTGAATAGGAATTGGACTAATTTAGCAGAATGACAGTCTAATTTATATTCCGAACATCAGAATATTCTGATTCTGATTATATTCTGAGAATCAGAATAAGCTTATAACAGCATAATGGAATAACAGAGTGGAGGTCTTCTAGTCCACTCCACTGTTCAAGAAGGAGACTTTATACCAGGGGTGTCAAATTCATGGCCCAAGATGCATCACACATTGGCCACGCCCACCCCAGGTTTAGCAAAGGGGGGGATTGTGATACATCACATGATGACAACATGACATCTGAGGTGTGACACCTCTGCTTTATACTATTTCAGACAAATGGTGATCTAATCTCTTCTTAAAAACCTCCAGTGATGGAGCACCCACAACTTCTGGTGGCAAGCTGTTCCACTGGTTAATTGTTCTCACTGTTAGGAAGTTTCTCCTCAATTCAAGTTTGCTTCTCTCCTTGATTAGTTTCCATCAGTTGCTTCTTCTCCTGCCTTCTAGTGTTTTGGAAAATATAATGACCCCATCTTGTTTATGGAAGCCCTTGAGATATTGTTGTTAGTTGCAAAGTCATGTCTCACTCATCACAACTCCATGGGCAACATTCCTCCAGGCCTTCCTGTCCTCTACCAACTTCTCGAATCCATTTAAGCTCACACCTACTGCTTCAATGACTCCATCCAGCCACCTCACTTTCTGACATCCCATTCTTCTATTGCCCTCAATCTTTCCCAGAGTAGTCAGGGTTGATCTTCTCTAGGACTTACCGGTTGAGTCGCCTTGGAGTCCAAGGGATTTGCAGGAATCTTCTCCAGCACCAGAGTTTAAAGGCCTCAATTCTTGAGATATTGGAACACTGCTGTCATGTCACCCCTAGTCCTTCTTTTCATCACACTAGATATACCCAGTTCCTGCAACCATTCTTCATGTTTTATGCCTCCAGCCCTCTAATCATCTTTATTGTTCTTCTCAGCACTCTTTCCAGAGTCTCAACATCTTTTTTTTTATATCATGTGATCAAAACATCATCCAGTGACCCAAACTGGATGCAATATTCCAAGTGTGGTCTTACTTTCTCTCTCTCTTCATCTCCATATCCCAGAGGGAAATTTTGCTGTGCTCTCTGTTTTCCTCTGACCCAACCTGCTTTGTTTACACAAAAAGACCTTGATAGATATTCCCTCGGCTCTCAATCTCAGATCATCAGAGCTTGAAAAGAAAAGTTTAAAAAAAAATTAAAACCTTCTTCTTCTGGGGATGTCAAACTTCTTTTCAAGCAGCTGGTTGAAGACAGCTGGGTTTGTCACAAGACTTTGTTACAGCCTCACAAAAACCACATTATGCCTCTCGCATTGTGTAGCAGCCCTCCAAAGTCTTTAGGGATTGATTAGAGGGGAATGGTGTGACCTTTGCTGCAATTATTACCCATCTGTGTTTCATGCAATTATTATTTATGTTGCTGAATCCCCGGGTGGCAAAATTAAAATAGGGAAGAGATAGAAGTCTCCCCCCACCCCACCCCGCCCCATCAAAGCTTCCTGTTTCTCCTGTCTACAGCTTCTGGGCTATTTCCACCGCCTTCTCTTTAACAATGTAGGCCTCCCTGGAGAGCGTTTGATTCAACCTCATGTTTCCTAGAGACCGTGGCTCAATAGAATGACAGTTAATTACTGGCTAGGATTGTCCACAGGCCTTCATTGAAGAAGAAGAAAAAAGGAATGTCATGCAGGGATAGGAAGTAAGATGTCGAATGTGGTCCTTTCTTGGCTACCACCAAGAAGAGGGGGTCAACCTATTCTCCAAAGCACCTAAAGGCAGAACAAGAAGCAATGGATGGAAAACAATCAAGGAGAGAAGAAATCTATAGCTAAAGAGGAATTTCCTAACAGGGGAAAAAAAATTGACCCGTGGAATGATTTGCCTTCAAATGTTGTGACTGCTCCATCACTGGAGGCTTTTAAGAAGAGACTGGTCAACCATTTGTCTGAAATGGTGTGGGGTCTCCTGCTTGGCCAGGGGGTTGGACTAGAAGACCTCCAATGTCCCTTCAAGGTTCCTTCTGCCCTGGTGTAGCCTTCTCTTCAAACAAGAGCTGGTCAACCTTTTTTTTTTTTCCAAAGCACCAAAAGGCAAGACAAGAAACAATGGATGAAAACTAATCAAGGAGGGAAGCAACCTAGAACTAAGGAGAAATGTTCTGACAGTCAGAATAATTAATCATTGGAAGAACCTTCCTCTAGAAGTTGTGAATGGTCCAACACTGGAAGTTTTTAAAGAAGAGATTGGGCATCCATTTGTCTGAAATGGTATAAGGTTTCCTGCTTGGCTAGATGATTGGTCTGGAAGACCTTCAACTCTATTGTTCTATGTTCTATATACTATCATAGAGTTGAACAATTGAAAGAGCCATAGACACAGAGTGCCTGGAGAAATTCCCTTTTTTCCAGCCATTCTGGGGCTTTGCTTAAACCTTGTAGAAGCAAAGTTAGTTAACACTACACTCCAAAATGAATCCATGACCCAGCTCACCAAGAGAAGTTTATTTAGCCACATGCATGGCTGGGTATATCCATCTAATCTCCCGTGAGTTAATTGACTGGTTCAATTGATTCTGGGTCAGTTAACCGACTGGGTCAATTAACCCTTTTTGGAATTGCTGTGACACATTGCTTCCTCCATTGACCCAATTAAGGATGTTGTGGGAGGCAAGCCAGCCACATCTTCCAATTACTACTTGGGCTGCTCTCTTCTGAGTTCCCTGTGGAAAGTTTTGAGTCAACCAAATTGGACTTTTCATTTAACCCCTCACTACAGTCCCAAATCCCCTAATCTATGTTTGCAACTTTGTAATTCAATATCAGGGCTGGAAGATCTTCTAGTCCAATCCCCTGATCAAGCAGAAGATCTTCTATTTTTCTGGGCAAATGACTGCCCAATGTCTTCTTGAAATCTTCCAGTGATGGAGCACCTACAGCTTCTGAAGGCAAGCCATTCCACTGATTAATTATTCTCACTGTCAGGAAATTTCTCTTTAGTTCTAGGTTGGTTCTTTCTTTGACAAGCTTCTACCCATTACGTCTTAATAGAAAAATAGACTATTAGTTGAATGGGACCTTGGAGGTCTTCCAGTCTAGCCCCCTGCTCAAGCAGGAGACTCTACACCTTTTCTGAAAAATGGATGCCTAGTTTCTTATTAAAAACCTCCAGTGATGGAGAACCCACATCTTCTGAAGGTAAGCTGTTCCACTGGTTTGTTGTTCTCACTGTCAGAAAATTTCTCCTTAGTTCTAAGTTGAATAGAACAGAATAGAATTCTTTATTGGCCAAGTGTGATTGGACACACAAGGAATTTGTTGTGGTGCATATGCTCTCAGTGTACATAAAAGAAAAGATACATTTGTCAAGAGTCATCAGGTACAACACTTAATCATAGTCAATCAAATCATACTAGGAAACAGTCAATAAAAATCATTAGGATGTAAGAATTCAAGTGGGAAGATATGGGTAAAAGGAAGGATGGGAAGATTAATAGTAATAGTAATGCAGACTTTGTAAATAGTTTGACAGTGTTGAGGGAATTATTTGTTTAGCAGAGTGATGGCATTTGGGAAAAAAATGTCCTTGTTTCTAGTTGTTCTGGTGTACAGTGCTCTATAGCATCATTTTGAGGGAAGGAGTTGAAACAGTTTATGTCTGGGATGTGAGGGGTCTGTAAGTATTTTCACAGCCCTCTTTTTGACTCATGCAGTATACAGGTCCTCAATGGAAGGCAGGTTGGTGGCCATTGTTTTTTCTGCAGTCCTAATTATCCTCTGAAGTCTGTGTTGAAGTTCTAAGTTGGTTCTCTCCTTGATTAATTTCCATCCATGGCTTCTTGTCCTGCCTTCAGGAGCTTTGGAGAACAGCTTGACTCCCTCTTCTTTGTTATAGAACCTCAAGTACTGGAGGACAGCTACCATGTCACTCCTAATCCTTCTCTTCCCTGGACATCCCCAGTTCCCTCAACCATTCATCGTATGTATTAGCCTCCAGACACCTGATCATCTTTGTTGCAAGTAGACCATTTCAGACAACCGAAAAAAGATTGGACTTCCATTTGTCAAAAATGGCACAGGGTCTTCTGCTTGGGTAGGGGGTTGGACTAGATAACGTACAATGTCCCTTCCAACTCTGTTAATCTCTCCAGTGATAGAGTACATGATTGAACTATGAATTAATCAAATGGACCAAGTTCACTTAACACCCCAAGCCTCCAAAAAAACCACATTAATTCAGGGTAATACTCAATGAGTGTATATAACCACTCATTACAGAGTTGGTTAAGAGCCAACTTCAAATTGGCATACGAGTTGAGGAAGTGTCACAACATAACCCAGGAAGGAATGCGGATGTTACAGTTAGACTCTACTGTTAGAGATGATGAGTGTGTTAGGATTCCAGCAATCGCCCTAATTAAATAATGATTATCAAGCCAAACTTCAAAATATTTCAAAGGATTTATTAGAGGCAACATACTGGCACTGCCCCGTATGAAGCCAAGTCTATTATACATAATTCACAGTTCCCTGTGACCAGTAGTGACCTAGCAGTTTGGCCCGGTTCTGACAAGTTGGTAGCAGTGATAAGCAGTGGAGACTGAACCGGTTCTCTCCACCACTCTGCTGTTGGGGCCACCTGCCTGCCCAGGCTCTCATACTCACCTTCATCCGCTGAATTTGAAGCACAGCTGCTTTGCGTAGCACAGAATACTACTGCACGGCAGCTGCAGGCTTGCAGGAGGCAAGTTAGGATGCCTCTGTGCCTGTGCAAAGTGCGTGTTTGGCACACGCATGCATGCAAAGTGTGTGCACATGTGCACAAAGCATGCCCACCAAGCCATGGCCACCAAACTGGTGGCAAAAATATTTGAATCCCACCACTGCCTGTGATCCTGTTTCCCCACCTCCTCCCTGGGCATCTCATAAACCAGATTCTCTGATTGAGCTCGTTCCCAGGCTGGATGTCATCACTAACATTCTCCAATGAAATATATTCACAGGCAAAAGCTCTGGTATTTTAGCTACACTCTTTTAAAGATAAGAGTTGGAATGTACTTTCTCTTTCAAACTGCTGCACTGCTCTTCCAGATTTCTTTCCCCCCCCCTTTTTTTTTTTATGGCAACTACTAAAACAGGCATAGGAATGTTTTATGAGTTGACATTCGGCTCCTCTCACTTTGACCTGTATGCAAACTGCTGCACTGCTCTTCCAGATTTCCTTCCTCCCCCCCTTTTTTTATGGCAACTACCAAAACAGTCCTAGGAATGCTTTATGAGTTGACTGAGTGGTTAGTTATTTATATTTGTAATTGTTTATTTTCTTTTATTTTTCCATTGTTCATTGGCTATATTAATGAAATTTATTACGGGGGAAGGTGCCTCTTTATCTATAGTTTCCTTCCTATAGATGCAGAGAGTGTTGCTTTCCAGACAAAGATATTTGCGACATCAAAAATAGGCAATGGGCAGGATGAGACTGATATTATATTCTAGTCTTAAAAAGAATTTTTTTAAAAAAAATAACATGATGCATCATCAGGGTTTGTCACCAGAGAAAAATCGTGTAGAATCTATAGCGGCATTTCGAATCTTTGCTGGAAATCTGAACAAGACATTTATTGTGCCAGGTGGACATGTAAAAAAATAAACAAACCCAAAAGCCAGAACATTTTGCATACAAATATACGCATTAATTCAGAAGATTTTAAAGGTTAAAATACGAATGAAAGCAAAATTTCATTTTGGGAGGACAGTGAACAAGCAACTAGGAAAAAAGTCATGTAACGATGTTTTTATATATGACAAGGGCATCAAGATTATGATTTACCTAAAAGTAGGAAGATTCAAGAAGCGTTATGGCTCAGCTGGAGAGCTGACAGCCCAGGTTCCAGACCCCAGCACCATGCGGACTAGACCAGGGGTCACCAACCTTTTGGACCTCAGGGACCACCAAACTCAATAATTTCAAATCCCGTGGACCACTATTATGAATTTTGATTGACGGTGGCTTGCTGACATTGGTGGGAAAGTCGGTCCCATATTCCAGAGCTGCAGTAGTCACAGGACTCGCCCTTTGGTCATCCCGGAGCAGCTGCTCCTCCACTCAGGTTCACTGGCCTGCCATAGACTGGAGGAGCTGCTCTGGGAAGACCAAAGGGCCAGTCCTGTGACTACTGCAGCTCTGGAATATGGGACCGACTTTCCCACCAATGTAAGCAAGCCACCCTGGGGTGGATTTCCCTCCCCCGCTGTTGGTCTTACCTTCTAATTCCAGCTTGCATGGCTCTACTCAAGGTAAGGTTTGTGCTTGGCTGAAAGGTGGGGGCCAGCAGGTGGGTGGGCCATGTGGGCGGCAGGCCATGCGTTCCTGTGCAGCCTGGATTAATTACTTTGGGGTGGGGATTTTTCCCTGCAGATCAGCAAAATTTTCTCACAGACCTCCAGTGGTCCTCAGCCCACCAGTTGGCGACCACTGGAGTAGAAAACCTCCAAAGTCCCTTCCGATTCGGTTATTCTTGAAATGAAACAGGGGAACGACTTGCCTCTGGAAATTGTGGATATTCCACCAATGGAGTTTTTCAAGAAGAAGTTGGACATTTGTTTGTCTGAAATGATTATAGGGATTCCTGCTTGAGCAAGGGGTTGGACCATCTATCTATCTATCTATCTATCTATCTATCTATCTATCTATCTATCTATCTATCTATCTATCTATTCATTCATTTATTTTGTCAAGAGATTATAACAGGTATAAGTATAAACATAGTTATGAATACATGAAATGGATACATATAAGAAAAATAAAAAGAAACAATAGGACAGGGATGGTAGGCACATTGGTGCGCTTATGCACGCCCCCTACAGACCTCTTAGGAAAAGGGTGAGGTAAATAATAGACAGTGTAAAGTTAAAAGTTTTTGGGGTTTGAAAAAGAAACCACAGAGTCAGGTAGAGTATTCCAGACATTGACCACTCTGTGGCTGAAGTCGTATTTGCTGCAATCAAGTTTGGTGAGGTTTACCTTGAGTTTGTATCTATTGTGTGCTCTTGTTATAATTGAAGCTGAAGTATTCGTTTGCAGGTAGCATATTGCAATGTATGATTTTATATACTATACTTAGATCGGACTGAAGGCAGCTTAGTTCTAGGTCTTCTAGGTCTAGAATTTCAAGTCTGGTGGCATAAGGTATTCTGCAATGAGTAGAGGAGTGGAGAACTCTTGTGAAATATTTCTGGACTTTCTCAACTGTCAGATACGTAATGTGGGTTCCAGACTAATGAGCTGTATTTGAGTATTGGCTTAGCAAATGTTTTGTATGCTCTAGTTAGTAGTGTAGTTTTACCAGAGAAAAAGCTACATTAAATTAGATTAACAACTCTTAACGCCTTTCTGGCTATGTAGTTATAGTGGGCTCTAGCACTTAGATCATTTGAGATGAGTACTCCAAGATCCTTGACAGAGTTTGGATCTTCAACAGGGTCTTGACTATTCAGCCCGTATTTTATTTTCTGATTTTTCTTGCCAATATGTAAGACAGATCATTTATTTGTTGAGATTTGAAGTTGCCATTTGTTGGACCATTCTGATACATAGTCGAGGTCTCCAAGGTTCCTTCAACTCTGTAATGCTGTTAACTTTCTTCCAATCAGACGCAAAGCAACCTTCACACCTGCATTAACCTGTGGCCCAGGTGACTCTATAAGCAAAGCCCACCCCTATTTTAACATGATTCCCCCTTCTGCCTCTCTGCCTCCGGCTTTACCATTTTTCACGTATGTCACAGCACTTATGATAAAATCCATTTTCCCCCTCAAACCCTAAGATTTATCACATTCATTGCAATTCCATTTTTCCCCATATCATCACCACTACTCTCCTAAATATTGCTAGTAAAAACTTAAAATGGAAATGGCAAGCAACTGTAGGGTTTTGAGGTGAGGATATTCAAAATACTGCGGCACAGCAGTATGGAATTTTACACATCCATTGCAACCTGTGGTTGCCTGATGTAGGGTCTTGGCTTTGAGATTTTGCTCCCATTTCTTAACGTTCAAAATGCTCTGAGACAAATAGGGAGGCGCAGTGGCTCAGTGGTTTGAGACCTGAGCGCCACATGATGGAGTAAGCTTCTACCCACCTAGCAGTTCAAAAGCATTAAAATGCAAGCAGATAAATAGGTACCACTTTGGTAGGAATGTAAGAGCATTCCGTGAGCCTTTTTTGTGTAGCCATGCTGGCCAACATGACCACGGAAAATGTCTCTGGACAGCTGCTGACTCCCTTGGCCAACAAAAGGGAGATAAGCGTTGTACTCTAAAACTTGACATGACTAGACAAGGAAATATGTACCTTACTTGAGAAAGATTCAGCAGCACTCAGGAACAGCTGCTGAAGATGATGGGATTTGTAAAAGTGGCTGCATTAAATTCTTTGGTGGGAGAAAAGGCACTGTCTAGATGTATGGCTGACTTTATGGTCTTTCATAGCAGCGGTCACCAACTGGTGGACCGAGGCCCACTGGTGGGCTATGAGAAAATTTTGGTGGGCCGCAGAGAAATTTCACCCCAGAGCACCCCCACAAAACAATTAATCTAGGCTGCGCAGAAACACAAGGCTGTGCCACCCACATGGCCTGCAGAAATCCTCCCTGCCCACTCACTCCTTATCTGGCAAACTTGTCTGCTAAATTGCTATTTTTCCTTTTTCTGACCATCCGCTGTTCTGCTGTGCCGGGAGATTTAGATTAGCTAGGAAGCAGGAAATGGTTGGATTTCTTGCTTTCTAGCTAGTCTTTTAGATCTTCGGATCAGCACAGCCGAACCTCCCTTAGGACTGTTTGCTTGCAAGCAAATTCAGGGCAGACTCACGGCAAGCAAATTTGAGAGACTGAGCTAGCCGATGGCAGATAGACAGATCACTGAATGATTCTGTGAGAAACTCAATCTGCCTGCTTTGCCTGATTTTGAGTAAAAGTTGCTCTTTTTTATAAAAAAAATAATAATATTTACATGCATTATGTGTTGTGAGTTAATTTTGTGAGTTTGCTTGCTAGCAAATTTTATGAGTTTGCTTGCAAGCAAATTTTATGTGACAGACTGAGCTAGCCAATGGCAGATAGATCAATCTCTGAATGAATCTGTGATTCTGTGAGCAACTCAATCTGCCTGCTTTGCCTAATTGTGGGTAAAAGTAGCTTTTCTTTATAAAAAGTTCAATATTTATATAAGTATTTATAATATTTACATACAAGCCATGCCCAGCCAGTCACATGACCACCAAGCCAAACCCACAAATTAGGCCACACCCACAGAATCAGTTAGTGGTCCCTGGGATCTAAAATTATGAGTTTGGTGGTCCCTGAGATCCAAAAGTTTGGCGACCCCTGTTTTACAGGCTTTTTTCATAAAATGGGAGGGAAATGCATTTATGATTTGTGTTTTGGATAATTAGAAAACAACAACTGGATATTAGAAATAAGTGAGTAGTGTTTTGCAATTGCACTGCCATTGCACTTATATTTGCAGCAGAACCAATTGGATGCTTCTTTGTTTTTTAATCTTTCTTTGTGCACCTTTGCTCTTCCTTCCTTCCTTCCTTCCTTCTTTACTTCTTTACCTCCTTACTTATTTCTTCCCTCCCTCCCTCTGTTCCTATCTTCCTACCTTTCTATCTTCCTACCATCTTCATCCATCCTCCATCCTCTCTCTTCCTTTCCTTTCCTTTCCTTTCCTTTCCTTTCCTTTCCTTTCCTTTCCTTTCCTTTCCTTTCCTTTCCTTTCCTTTCCTTTCTTTCCCTCCTTCTCCTCTTGCTTCCCTCCTGTCCCCTTTCTTTTTTCTTCCTTTTAATCTTTATTAGTTTGGTTTCACTTATATGCTCTATGTAAAACTTTCAATTAAACATATTTAAAAAAAATAGTTGATGGGAAAGGAATGATCACATCTAGAAATTAAACTAGACAATTCTCTGATTAAGCCTGTCTTTTAAAATTAGTCTTAAAATGAACATTTTTTTTATATATCAGAGGACTATAGTTTTGGGCACAATGATGGTATTTGTTCTCCCAGCTCTGGGAGATATAGACTGTGTTCAGACAACACACATAAGAATGCCAAAGGCCTAACAGCTCTGTTCAGAGAAAGTACTGTCATTAGGTTGACTCATTTTTGCTTTATTTAGGGTATATGTGTTGTGTTTAGATCAATGTTTCTCAACATTGCCAGTTGAAGAAGTACTATCATTTCTAGTAATGAGAGGGGTTTTCTCTTAGTTTATATTCCAGTGGCTTGCCCTGTCAGACCACTCCCACCAACACTGGCAGGACAATCTCCTCCTCCTCCTCTTCCTCCTCCTCCTCCAACCAAGCTCCCTTTTAGCACTGAAGGCATTACCTAGCTGGGTCATGAAACATCTGCAAGAAAACCTCTAAGCTCAGAGAACACCAAGCACCCCATGGTCCTTCTCCTTCTCCTTCTCCTCCTTCTCTTTGCCTATCTCCCTCCCTTCTAGCACTGATGATGCAACCTGGTTGGGTCATGAAATATGTGCAGGAATACCACCAAGCTCAGACAGCACCAAGGACCCCACAGTCCTCCTCCTCCTCCTCCAACCCAACTTTCTTCTTGCACTGATCATGTTACCTAACTGGGTCACGAAACATCTGCAAGAAGATTGAAGCTCAGAGAGCATCAAGCACCCCTTAGTTCTCCTCCTCCTCTTTGCCTTTCTCCCTCCCTTCTAGCACTGATGATGCAACCTGGTTGGGTCATGAAACACCTGCAAGAATACCACTAAGCTCATAGAGGAACAAGAACTCTTCCTCTTCCTCCTCTCCACACACCCAACTCTCTTCTAGCACAACCTAGCTAGGTCATGAAACATCTCCACGAAAACCACCAAGCTCAGAGAGCACCAAGCACCCCTCTGTCTCTATCTCACCCAATCTCCTCCTTCTGGAGAAAGGGTTTTGTTCTAATCCTTCAGTCCCCATTGCTTTCTTTATTCCCAACAGACCTTACCAGTGGGGTGGGGGTGGGGGTCTGTTTTCCCAAGGACAGGAAGAGTTGGCCAACCATCCCCTTTGAATTATTAGATGTAATCTGGAAGCCTAGCAGACCTTCATTATTCTCAGCTGTCATGAGAACCATCACCAGGAGAGGAAATATATAGCAACCATTACAGGAAAGTCACACTCTGTAGTTTATCTTTTTGCTGGTGTGCCTCCATCAGCACCTCATGAGATGGTATCAACTACTCTGGGTTTGAAACCGATGTCATTGTCTTCTCTCATCGTCTGGACCGCAGAAATTCATACAGTGCATGATTTAGTACCAAAATTAAATGTTGAGTATTGTTTTCCATTTGAGCTTTGACCGGTTGCCTTTTGAAAACTGTCCAGATATCATTCACTCTCTTGTTGAACCTTCTTTCATATAAAATACACACTTCTTATGACTACAATTATTTATTTGCACAAAAGCAAACAAATAAAGACATGTGTGGATTATTTCCATGTTTATTGAGAAACTGAGTTAAGACTAAGCTTGGCTTCGTCTAAACTAGCTTACAAAGCTGACTTCATGATTGTTAGGGATTCAACAGAGGCACAAGGGTACTGTCTTCTGAACAGTGTTGAAATTCTCTGCCATGGAACGGCAGAAAAAATGCTGTTCTTACATGGATGTATAAGAAAGACAGACTTTGAACATCTGAATGCCCCAAAGGTGCTTTTTTAAGAAGCAACTGGACTTTCTGGTTTCTTTTTGAAGATTTTCACTTCTCCTCCGAAGATGCTTCTTCAGCTCTGACTGGATGGTGGGGAATGGAAAGATTTATATTCCTTGCAGACAGCTGGTCATTTGCATCCTGTTAGAGGGTCAGTGAACCTGAGGACACAGATAAACCACCAAGTGGCCTCAAGGACTGTCTAAAAGAATGCAAATGATCAGCTGTCTGCAAGAAATGAAAATCCTTCCATCCTCCACCATTCCATCAGAACTGAAGAAGCTTCTTGAGTGAGAAGTGAAACATCTTCAAAGACATTTTAGGACCAACTCTTTTCATACTCTACATAAATGACCTCTGTGATCATATCAAGAGCAACTGCGTTCTCTTTGCGGATGATGTAAAGCTATTCAACACCACAGACAATACTGCTACCCTTCAAGAAGACTTTGACTATGTATCAGAATGGTCAAACAAATGGCAACTTCAAATCTCAACAAATAAATGCTCTGTCTTACATATTAGCAAAATAAAAAATAAAAAATCAGAAAATAAAATACAGGCTGAACAGTCAAGACCTTGTTGATGATCCAAGCTCTCTCAGGGATCTTGGAGTACTCATCTCTAGTGATCTAAGTGCTAGAGCCCACTATAACTACATAGCCAAAAAGACGTTAAGAGTTGTTAACCTAATCCTATATAGCTTTTTCTCTGGTAATATGACACTACTAACTAGAGCATTCAAAACATTTGCTAGACCAATACTCGAATACAGCTCATCAGTCTGGAACCCACATTATGTATCTAATATTAACACAGTTGAGAAAGTCCAGAAATATTTCACAAGAAAAGTTCTCCACTCCTCTACTGATTGCAGAATACCTTATGCCACCGGACTTGAAATTCTAGACCTAGAAGATATAGAACTACACCCCCTTTGGTCCGATTTAGTATAGTATATAAAATCGTACATTGCAATGTCCCACCTGTCAATGAATACTTCAGCTTCAACCATAACAACACAAGAGTACACAATAGATACAAACTCAAGGTTAACTGCACAAAACTTGATTGCAGGAAATATGACTTCAGCAACAGAGTGGTCAATGTCTGGAATACTCTACCTGACTCTGTGTTTTTTTCCCCCAAAACTTTAACCTTAGACTGTTTACTATTGACCTCATTCCTTTCCTAAGAGGTCTGTAGGGGGCATGCATAAGTGCACCAACGTGCCTACCGTCCTTGTCCTGTTGTTTCTTTTATTTTTTATTTTTCTTCTACGTATCCATGTATTCATAACTATGTTTTTACTTATACCTATTATCTTGAAGGCAATTGACAAAAATAAATGAATGAATGAATGAATGAGTGAGTGAGTGAATGAATGAAATAAAGAAACCAGACAGAATGATGAAAGATGGACGGATTTGTATTTCTTGGAATAGAAGTCCTTCCATCCTCGACCATTCCATCAGAACTGAAGAAGCTTCTTGGGTGAGAATTGAAATGAAGGAAAACAAAATCCAATTACTTTTTGAAAAAAAAGATCTTAAAGTCTTAAAGTTGCCAAGTTTGGAGAAGCCTGTTCTAGAAGAAAAAAGGAACTGGCGTTTTGCGTTTTTCCTGGACACCACAGGGTTAACTGATGGCCCTGCCCTCCTCCTGGAGACCAAGATGGAGCCACAGGTGCAAGACACCTGTTCCTGCTGACTGCAACAGCTAGTGTTTTGCAGGAAGACTCCATCAGCTATTGTTCCTCCTTTGGATGGAGATTTGGAGCTACAGATTTGCGTCCCTCAGATGAGAAGCTTTGCGTCTCCCAGTGCATTTTCCACCTGGTTGCAAATCTGGAGTTGTCCATGTTCATGGAAAGACCTGTCTTCAGAAGCGTGCCAAAAACATTAGGTGGAATTTTGTAATTCTATTTTTTTCACTGGTGTGAGGACAACCCTATCTTCTGTAGCTTCCTTCAGCGTCACAACAGATTTGAGACTTCAGCTTTGAAGTAAGTGTTGGCGTAAGGATTTGTGGGGAGCCCCACACTCTACCCCAGAAGAATGAAATATTTTAGGAAATAATTTTAAAAAGGCAGAATATTATATTTCCTTTAGACTATGACTGAGGTGGAATTAGAATTCACTGTCTCCAGTGACACCGGTGACAGACCCAAAGTCAAGCAGTTGGCTTTTATGTTTAAGGTGGAACTAAAATTCACCATCTCCCAGTTATTAGATCAAACACAGCCAGCTTTCACGCCTAGTCAGGACTAGAACTCACTGTCTCCTGGTGATTAGCCCAAAGTCAAGCAGTTGGCTTTCATGCCTAAGGCAGAACTAGAATTCACCATCTCTTGGTGATTGGCCCAAAGTCACCCAGCTAAGATAGGACTTGAACTTGCGCTTTCCTGGTTTTTATTCTGGTGCTCGCATATCAAGCTCTTCCTCTAGAACCGAAGTTAGTATTCTTTTTATTTTTTAATTCCAGGTAATCTGGGACAGAACTTAAAAATATAGGGAAATTGCAGCAGTATCTCCTTTTGAGCCAAATGTTGCAACCTAAGGTTCTCTTCTGTTCAGTTCCATTCCATTTTTTTTCCATTCCATTCCAGTCTATATTCTGCTCTTTTCTCTCCATTCCATTTTATTCTATTCCGCATTTTCTTTTTTCTACTGTACTGTACTCTACTCCACTCCACTCCACTGCATTCTATTCCATTCCATTCCATTCCATTCCATTCCATTCCATTCCACTCCATATTTTCTATTTTATTCTGTTCTGTTCTGTTTTATTCTATTCTACCCTACCTTACCCCATCCTATCCTATCCTATGTATGTCACAAGATGCTCAGATGGGCTGCTGTATAAACTGAGACATAAATTAAAATAAACAATAAATCAGCACACCCCATTAACATATGTTAAGCTCAATAGACTATACAGACACAGATATACAGTATAGACGATACATAGGTAGATCTCGATTAGCGTGGTTAATGAATCCCACGAAACAGTTGCGTGGTTTGAATTTGCACTGCTCAGAATGAGATTTCTAGGGAAAATAGGGTAATTGGTTCCAGCTCAACAGAAATAGGCAAGGGAAAATTTTTAAACAGAAATGTTTATGTGTATGTTAATGAATTTTTTACAGGATGAAAATAATGTGATTCAAATGTACAGTAAACAAAGCCACAGAGCGGTTACGGAAAGCGAAATAAAACTAGGCAAATTCTGCATATCGTTCCTGAGAGGAAGCTTACAATCTCTCTTTCTCTCTCACACACACATACCTCTTCTTTTTAAAAAAAAAAACTCTTTTTTTTTCTCCAATGGAACTTTGCTTTTCCCTGTTTTGCGTGCACAAAGATGAAAAGAGAATATAAACTCATGAATGCAACTATGTGTGTGCCAGCCTCAGTTGTGTACCCATTAGCCTAACATTAACTGCACGAATGGATGGATGGATGGATGGATGGATGGATGGACAGAAGAAAGACAGATACTGAATATAGAGGGTAGAATGAAATGGAATTACCATATAACAAGCTGGCTCGGGAATTCTGGGAGTTAAAAGTCCACAAATCTTGACCATGTCAAATTTAAAGGCTTCTGTTTTAGAGAATCCACCCTTTTCATGGGGCTCTTAAATTTGTCAAATCATACTTCAGCACCTTTCATGGCCTTAGAATTAGAATAACAGAGTTGGAAGCAGGGGTGGGATTCAACCGGTGTTACCATGGTTCGGCGACTATGTTTTGCCTTTTCAAAAGGGGCTTTAAAAAATACAATTGAGGAATGAGAAAGATATTAAAACACTAGCTTGATACCCATGCTTCGCTACAAAACTATGTAGTTGGGCTTAGTTTTGGGGGAGGAAAATAAGGGGGAAAAATCTGCCTCTGCCTTCAGAATCCATCAGTATTCATCTGGCTAGCATCCTGTCAGTTGTGAGAGGGTTGAGGGCTGTTTGAAAACTGAAACAGTATTTGCTGCATGAGCAAGGAGGAGACAGCAAGGAGCCTGGGCATGGCTTAGCTCAACTGTTCTGCTTGCTGGTCTAAAATTGAAATTGAACCTCTTCTTGTCTGCTTGTGTTTTGCATTTGTAACAGATTTCTTTTCAGGTGGGGAGGGGGAGTAGAACTCCTTAGCATCAGAGCATATTAATAATAATAATATATGAAATACTAATGTTCTGATGGTCAATTTCAAAAAATCCTTTCTTAGTGAGCACCTAAACGCCAAGAGGAACACACGTGCCA
The DNA here is from genome assembly GCA_033807585.1 of Hydrophis major. Lineage (NCBI taxonomy): Eukaryota > Metazoa > Chordata > Lepidosauria > Squamata > Elapidae > Hydrophis > Hydrophis major. Next base: position 376,683,628 of record CM066329.1, read on the forward strand.
AATTTCAAGTCTATAGGCTTTACGGTTCTGCAGATTTTGTGATGATGCGTGAGCGGTATTTCGCTTTTAGATATATAGAAGATATAGCTTCTACAAAGAGCAAACAGCACTTGACCAAATAATGTTAGGGGTGGATAAAAAGTTAACAAAGAAACTATACAACGTTTTGTTAAGCTTAAAAATGGAAGACAAACAGGTAAAAGAGACAATGATAGCGTGGGCAAAAAAAAATTGGATATACTATATACTTAGACAAATGGCAAAAATGTTAGGAAAGAAACTGTAAGCTGACAATGGCGACTACTTACAAGGAAAATTTATATACAATGTTTCATAGGTGGCACTTACCATTGACGTGGTTAACCAAGATATTTAAAAACATGTCTGCCAGATGTTGGAAATGTAATTAGATACTGGGTACATATTATTACATGTGGTGGACATGTGCAAAAGCAAAGTAATATTGGACAAAAATACATACATAGGTAGAAAAGATGTTAAAGTTACATATGGTTTATAAGCCAGAAATATATCTATTAAGTATGGTACCAAAAAAGTATGATAAAAGGAATATATATTTAATATTAAATTTCTTGACAGCAGCAAGTATTATGTTTGCACAGAACTGGAATAATGAGGAAACACCTACACCTAGTTAAAAAAACAACAACCTAGATTGTGCAGAAATAGACAGATTGATGTTAAAAAGAAAGAAGATAAAGAGTATTTTTGAACATGTTCTACAAATGGTTGGATAATAGGGGTAGAAATTAGGAGCTTGGAAAGTAATATTATGTAAGCAAATGGATCCAGAATGTTAGGGATAACATTGTTTACCCTAACTGGTTTAGGTAAAATAATAAATATGTTATCATAGTTTGTTAGTTAAAGTGTCTGCAACTTTAACTGTAGGATTGTAATTAAGGGAGTGGTTGTGAAAAGCACCATAAAAGAAGCAAGGAACCTCAGCTTGCTCTCTCTGGCTTTGATGATCCCTAATTACTGGATGAATACTGTGTTTTTTCCCTACTGGAACAGGAGAGAGATAAAGGACTGATTTGTAAGTGAACTGACATTGGATATTCTACACGGACTTTGCTAAATGAATATCCTTGAATGGACTGACTAAATGATACATGACTAATGGACTGTTATTTTGACTATGCTATGAACTCATAATGGAATAAACTATATTTTTGATAGCACAAGCGTATCTGTTATTTTTACTGTATGTTAACAAACATACAAGCTTAGCTCATTCATTTATCTGTGTGCCTATCTGACTAACGCTGCACATTCTGTTTAGCTTGTCTCCTTAACCCTGGTTGGGGAACCCAGGCTTAACACAGACAAAACACTTATGTATGTAAACTGAAAATGTATGTTTAACTTAAAGAACATATTTATTGGATACATCATATCGGCACAGCTAGTGAAAACCAACTCTAAAAGTTCCTGCAGTTTTTCCATAATTAACAGAGCAAATATTTCCCTCCCCAGATGTCACTGGTCACATTGTCCAATGAAAGTAGCTGGCAGACTGCTTGGTCACTCCTCTCCTCCTTCAACTGCCACCTGTTGGGATGACCTTGGTTCCCACAAGAAAAAAAAATGTTTTGACTTCTTAGCCAGCTTATCTATTTCCCCTCCTTTGCCCCTCTCAAAGTTTGTGGCAACTATAAGGCAGCCCAAGATGGTTTCCGCCAGATTCTCTTGACAGAGGGTTGGATTAAGCTTGTGGTCATAATTGTTCTACTAGTCTTCTGTGTTTAGAAATAGACCCATCTGCTCATGGAGAAGATTTGGTCCTACCCGAAATTGGATCTCGGGAAAAGCTAGCCTGTTCTCATTTTTCTCCATGTTTTCTTTTTTACAGGTTGTGCCTTCCTAACGTACTGTGAAAGAGAGTCAGCTCTTAAAGCTCAGAGTGCATTACATGAACAGAAGACACTTCCAGGGGTGAGTCCAGATCGTTCTTTTAAGATTTTTCCTTGAAGTTGGAGAACATCAATGGTGTTATGTTTGGTCCAAGTACGGCATCTACCGGGAGGATAGAAAATGCCGTATTTTCTCTTTCTCTTTTGAACTTCCTCTCTTCCTTGTATTTTATGGTGGACCAGGCCCACCAAGAAGGAAGTTAAAGGAAGTGGTTGTGATGACTTTTTGTGAAAAAGTTGTGAAAAATTATGTTGATTTTTCCTTTCGAAAACTTGAAGGTGTTTCTGAGCAGTGACATGATGGGCTGTTGCGGAGATGGACAATGTGTTTCTCTTGACTTGAACCCAAAAAGGTTTGAGATGACAACTTTGGTTGTTGAGTTCTTCACTCAAGTGTGTTGATGGCTGTTTGGAGTTGGGCCATTCTTGTTTTAGCATTTGGAATAACTCCAGTAATTTATCAAAGGCAGGAAAGAAGATTGTGAGCAAATTGGTATCATTATTTACAACCGGATCATACTCTGGAATTTTTAGTGTCTTCCAGGGGAAAAAACAAGTTCAACACAAGTAGAACAATTTAAAAATGGAAGATAAAAGTATCATTTACAAAGCTACCTTTGTTCAATTTTTATGTGGCATGAATAAGACGTACTGGTTGTGTTTGCGCAAGGGATTTAACTTGGTTGTTGAAAGTCAATTTAAAAAAAACTTTGCTTAAGCTTAAAACAGATCAAGATTAACATGACAGATCAGTTCACAAACAGCTTGGTGAATAGTGTTTATGTGAACAAAGCCACTCTTATGCCTAATGTTGGAACTTTAGACCCATTTCACAGAAATAGCTACCTGCAGAGAATTGAAAAAAGGAATTTATCATAGGTTGGGAGTCTTTCTTACTTTTGTGCAAGATTTGATACTCGGTTTTCCAGTGGTTGCCAACATAAGAATGGGAGACAAGCTGAGTCTTCAATGGCATTACTCACTATTGACAAGTTGTGTAAACCATTTCACCAACCACCTCCAAATATTGTTGTACCTTCCTTTGAAAACTGCTGATATGTGCAGTTTTACTTCTTCCAGCCTTCTGCTTTTATCATTTATTTTTTGGTGCTTTTAAATGCTCAGGTGCTCTGAATTAAACTTCTTCCTGTAGGGACTTTCTAATAATGTTTCCTATTGTGTTTTTCTAGTTTATCAAAAGATGAATTGTCCAGATTTGGTTTAGAGTCAGGCGATACCTAAGTGAAATTAAACAAATAGAATGGGGTTATGCCAAGAAAGACACTTGGATCCCTTAAAACTGTCTTAATTTCTCCCATCCCATAATTTGCTCTTCAATTCTAGGTTGCTGTTTTTTCTCTCATTGTAGAACTGTGCTATCACGGAACTTCCTCATAGAGTCTTTAATGTGCATTCTTTCAATATTTTGCATTAAAAAAATGATTCCTTCACTGATTCTTTTTAATCTGCTGTCCCCAAATCTGGTTCTTGGCTTGCTGCAAATGGCTGAAGTGGGTTCAGCTTTGTGGGCACCAGTTGGTTCTTTCTAGTTTTTCTTCTCTTGGTACAAATTCAGTTTCAGCTGCAAGGTGAATTTTAATAAGATCAGAAAGAGAAAGAAGAAAATTGCAAATTGGTGCTCAGATGACGTGCTTGATACAGCCAACTTTTACTTAGTGTGTTTGATTAGAAACCATCATAACACTTTCAAAATAAGGATGAGGTTCAAGGGTTTATTTTGGGGTGCACTGAATTCCATACTGAGTTATGGTTTCCCGCACACAGTTTGCATTCGATTGTGTATCCATACACACCAAGACAAAGTTTGGAGGTAGCTTCTTTAGTAAGATATCTCCAATCTTTTTAGGAGGACTGACTATCCATCCTAAACTGACTTAGATGGATCTTCTTCCTAAGTTTAACTTTCTTATCTGAGTTACTTTGTGAGTTGACTTCAGAAGGCAATTCTCCTTCACTCTACTTCCTGTAGGAGAAGTGTCATATGAGCCACTTAGTGGGATTTCTGGGTAACTTGTGGGTGTAAATAATTCTAATAATTTTGCTTCTTCCTGAGAGAGATATCATTTTTGAATGTTTATTTATTTATTTATTTGATTTGTCAATTGCTTGATATAGGTGTAAACATGAGTAAAAATACAGGAAATAGGTACGACTAAATGGAGGCAATAGGACAGGGACTGTAGGCATGATTGTGCACTTATGCATGCCCCTTACAGACCTCTTAGGAATGGGTATTCTCTCCTTTCCTTCCTTCCTTCCTTCCTTCCTTCCTTCCTTCCTTCCTTCCTTCCTTCCTTCCTTCCTTCCTTTCTTCCTTCCTTCCTTCCTTCCTTCCCTCTTCTCCCTTCTTCCCCCTTCCTTCTTTTATTTTTTAAATAGGTATGAATAAATGGGGACAATAGGACAGGGACATAGGCATGATGGTGCACTTATGCACGCCCCTTACAGACCTCTTAGGAAAGGGGTGAAGTCAATAGTGGATAGTTTGAGGTTAAAGGAATGGAGGTTAGAGGATGTAACAACAGAGTCAGGTAGTGCATTCCAGGCATTGACCACTCTGTTGCTGAAGTTGTACTTTCTGTAATCGAGTTTGGAGAAGTTTACATTGAGTTTGTATCTGTTGTGTGCTCTTGTATTGTTGCGGTTAAAACTGAAGTAGTCATTGACTGGTAGGATGTTGTAGCAGATAATTTTGTGTACTATGCTTAATTTTTAATAATTTTTATTAATGTTTAATAATTTTGTGTACTCTGTGTTTCCATGGAGCACAGTCAAAAACTCACGGTGTTGTCTGATGGACCTCAAATAGAATAAACTCTACTGAAGACAGAGTAGAACAACATGTGACTCTCCAGATATTGATAAATTGTGAGTCCACGCATATTTTTGGATTGTGTTAAGCACGGATGTTGGGAATTGCAGTAGGGTCACATCCAGTAGTAGATTACAACAAGTGTAACAACTGGTTCGGTGAGTGTGCACAGAGTTTGAAACCACTCATTTCAGCTCCAAAACTTACCTTCTGCTGCATTCCCAGTGAGTAAAACAGTTGATCCACTCTGCATGTGAATCAGATGGGTTACAAAACACAGAAATATAGGACAAATTAGGACAGGGGTGGGTAGGTGGGGCCAACTAATTGGCAGAACTATCAGTTCACCCGAACTGGTTCAAACAGGCTGAATCCCACCCCTGGTCACACCTGGAGAATAGGTGGCAGAGATTTCCACATAGCCAAAAAGGCATTAAGAGTTGTTAACCTAATCTTACGTAGCTTTTTCTCTGGAAATATTACACTACTAACTAGAGCATACAAAACATTTGCTAGACCAATACTAGAATACAGCTCATCAGTCTGGAACCCACATTATGTATCTGATATTAACACAGTTGAGAATGTCCAGAAATATTTCACAAGAAGAGTTCTCCACTCCTCTACTCACTGCAGAATACCTTATGCCACCAGACTTGAAATTCTAGGCCTAGAAAACCTTGAACTACGCTGCCTTCGGTCCGATCTAAATATAGTACATAAAATCATTCATTGCAATGTCCTACCTGTCAATGAATACTTCAACTTCAGCCATAACAATACAAGACCAAACAATAGATACAAACTCAAGGTTAACCATACCAAACTTGATTGCAGGAAATAAGACTTCAGCAACAGAGTGGTCAATGTCTGGAATACTCTACCTGACTCTGTGGTTTCTTTCCCAAATCCCAAAAACTTTAACCTTAGACTGTCTACTATTGACCTCACCCCTTTCCTAAGAGGTCTGTAAGGGGCATGCATAAGTGCACCAACGTGCCTACCATCCCTGTCCTATTGCTTCTTTTATTTTTCTTATACTTATCCATGTATTCATAACTATGTATTTGTTTTCTGAGGTTCTCGCGGGTATTTGTATGTGGATCTTTGGTTATTTGGGTTTTCTCCCGCGTAAGGTTGGAAGTATCTAGGCAACGTTTCAATGAAGTCTCATTCATCATCTTCAGGCTTAAGCTTAAAACAGAAAAAACATAAACATAAAACTATGTTTTTACTTATATCTATTATCTTGTAAGCAATTGACAAACCAAATAAATAAATAAATACATACATACATACATACATACATACATTTCCTAAACCATATTGCTTGAGAAGCAAAACTCATTGGTGAAGCAAAGGGTTGTAATACGACAAAATTAAATATATGGATTTCAATTTATTTCTTGCCTGCAGAATTGCTTCTTCTGACATAGCTTGGATGCCTGCAACCTTCTGGCTAAAGGGGATATTTTTACCAGCATGGTTGCAAGCTTTTTGTTGATAATGCACCTGAAGGACCCATCGGCTGTATCTGAAAAACACTTAAGATCTCAGAATTATTGAGGTGATGCTATTTTGTTAAGAATACCTGGTCTATTTTAATGACCATGAGTCATAGCTATGAACCTAGCTAGTTACTCAAAGCTTGTCTTTCTGTTGACTTAACATTTTTCCTTCCTTGGTAACCATATTTCTTCTCCACCAAAGCACCCAATTCCCTTAGCCTCAGTTATTCTCAATAAACCACTTTCAGTCTAGAGGTAAGAAGGAAGGATACCTTGTTTGTACATTATATGAAGTTATTTCTGATGGTAGACCTGGAGTTTTTATGGGGTGTGGGGAATGACAGCTGTAAGAATGTGATATATGTTGCATAAAAAAAGTGATGATAGCTTCTAATAATGACTGAGGACAAGTTATGTCTACTATGCACGACAGTACATGGCAAAGTATTCAGGAAGATGGGGAAATGGACTTCAAGTTAAATGGATGCACAGTTGACCTAATATTTTGACCTGACTTCATTGTCGTATGAAACCAATAAAATATTTATTAGTTAGTTGGTTAGTCAGTTGTTTAATTAGATTTCAGCAGATCAGATCTGATTCCTTGCAGCTGTGTGGATAAATGTCCATTTTTTACCATCTGACACCCTAATGTTCTTTATTGTATCTGCCCACCTTAAAGTCGTCTTCTTGTTCTCCATTCCTCAACCTTGCTAAGAGTCTTGGCTTCCTTCTAGATCATCTTCTGCTTATGTAGCACGCCCCAAATATATGGACCTCTCTGCTTATTAATCTTATAATATGCATGAAATACTAATGGAAGAAATCGTAGCGTATACACAGCTATTCACTCAACTTCTACCCAGTTTAACCCCAAGTATGCCTGGAGAGAGGAATGGTCTAAGGGCAGTGCCCCCCACCCTTTTTGTGCCACCGGTACCAGTATCACAAAATGATCCGCGGCCCGGTACTGGCATCAGCACTTATGGCAAGGCGAGCCGAGCGACCGGCCATCCATCCATCCCCCACTTCTCCCCGCCACCTTCAACTCCTCCTTTGTACCTTTGTCGATGGGCTTCGGGACGGCTTCGGGATGGTCACTCGGCTCGCCTTGCCTTGGGTGATGAAAGAATCCTCGCGCCTTGGTTTCGTTCGAAGCCGCCCCCCTCCTTCGATGAAACTAAGGCATGAGGATTCCTTCAGGACCCAAATGCCGCTTTCCAACCGGAAAAGCTCACCGGAAGCACTTTCTCATCAAAACAAGATGGCGGCGCCCAGCAAACCAGCGGCCTGGTAGAAAATGTTCCACGGACAGGTACCGGTCTGGGGCCCGGTGGTTGGGGACCCCTGGTCTAAGGTACCATTCTAACAGAATACCTGGTTTTTGACCTGCCTCTGGTCAAAAATGGTCAGAATTAGGTGGGATGCTGGAAGAAGGGCATCTGTCCTATATCAGTGGGGCTGGAAAGTTTCCCTTTGTGATGCTGATATGCCAATTATTCAACATATTGTGCAAAATTTCAGTCTTCATTGCAAAATTGCAAAATTTATTCTCTGGTTCTTTAGAAGATCTGCATGAAACAACACGAGAGGTGATCACCTGGGTAGCTGAACTGGACAGGTGGGTTGGACTGCTGTATCACCATAGAAGTTTTGCATACAATCACTGGGATGGTGTGTTCATACTTGTCTTCTATCGTGTTCTCATCGTACGCTAAACCATAACAGAATCTAAAGGCTAGAAGGGATCTCAGAAGATCTCGGCCAATCCCATCCTTCCTGCATGAAGACAACAGACAGGGCTGGGCTTCAAAACTTTCATCAACCGGTTCTCTGCCCGGTTGCTGGGTGGGCGTGGCCATGGTGGGGCGTGGCCATGTCGGCTTCCTGCACCACAGTGGCGGGGATGTTTGTTTCACTTTGGAGAGTGAAAACAGCCTCCTCAGATCCTAGAGGCCCCCTGGAGGCCAGAAATGGGCCTATTTCCGGCCTTCCAAAACTTCTGGGGAACCCATTTTTCGCCCTCCCTGAGCTCCAGAGGCTTTCCTTCAGCCTCCAGAGGGCAAAAAAACTGTCTCCCCTGGGCTCCAGAGTCCCTCCAGGAGGCCCATTATTCACCCTCCCTGAGCCTCTGGGTGGGCCCTGTACTTGCCTGAAATCCAAAATGGGCTGCATAAAGACTCCTGGGAGCGGAAGAGGAGGGTGGCGTGGGAAGGGAACGGAGCGGTGGAGGGGGCCAGCCATGGGTAGGATTTATGGGTTCACCGAACTGCAAAGACCCTTAGCTAGAGGATGGCCCAAAACCCCCATGAGAACCCATAGCAACCCATTCCTGACAACAGATGCAGAAGTGACAAATGATACAGGAATGGATGAAAATGAGGCTTGGTGAAGCTTTCGAGAGCGGCAGTGTTGCCTTGGTATCAGATATGATTTCAAGGACATAATCCTTGGTTGGGGCTCTGCAAAGGAGCACCCCAATGGGCACCACATCAGCATTGTGGTATGGTACCTAATTCAAAAAATTTAGCAAAAGGTTCTCTGCCCGGGTTGCTGGGTCGGTGTGGGCATGGTGGACGTGGCCTAGTCAGCCTCCGACACCATGGCAGGGGGCGTGTTTTTGCCTTCCCTGGGCTGTGGAGGATCTTTGGAAACCGGAAAAAGGCCCATTTTTTTTGAATAGAATAGAATAGAATAGAATAGAATAGAATAGAATAGAATATTGGAATGAAAAATGGAATGGAATGGAATGGAATGGAATAGAATAGAATAGAATAGAATATTGGAATGAATAATGGAATAGAATAGAATAGAATAGAATAGAATAGAATAGAATAGAATAGAATAGAATAGAATAGAATTCTTTTATTGGCCAAGTGTGATTGGACGCACAAGGATTTTGTCTTGGTGCAAATGCTCTCAGTGGACATAAAAGAAAAGATACACTCATCAAGAGTCAAGAATCATCAGGTAAAACGTTTAATAATAGTCACAGGGTACAATAGAATTAGAATGGAATGGAATAGAATAGAGCAATGAAAAATAGAATTAGAATTAGAATTAGAATTAGAATAGAATAAAATAGAATAGAATAGAATTCTTTAATTGGCCAAATGTAGTTGGACGCACAAGGATTTTGTCTTGGTGCAAATGCTCTCAGTGTACATAAAAGAAAAGATACGATCGTCGAGAGTCAAGAATCATCAGGTACAATGTTTCATAATAGTCACAGGGTGCAATAGAATTAAAATAGAATGGAATAGAATAGAATAAAGGAATGAAAAATAGAATTAGAATAGAATAGAATAGAATATTGGAATGAATAATGGAATGGAATGGGATGGAATAGAATAGAATAGAATAGAATAGAATAGAATAGAATAGAATAGAATAGAATAGAATAGAATAGAATAGAATAGATTGTTTTATTGGCCAAGTGTGATTGGATGCACAAGGATTTTGTCTTGGTGCAAATGCTCTCAGTGTACATAAAAGAAAAGATACATTCGTCAAGAGTCAAGAATCATCAGGTAAAACGTTTAATAATAGTCACAGGATATAATAGAATTAGAATAGAATGGAATAGAATAGAGGAATGAAAAATAGAATTAGAATTAGAATAGAATAGAATAGAATAGAATAGAATAGAATAGAATAGAATAGAATAGAATAGAATTCTTTAATTGGCCAAATGTAGTTGGACGCACAAGGATTTTGTCTTGGTGCAAATGCTCTCAGTGTACATAAAAGAAAAGATACACTCGTCAAGAGTCAAGAATCATCAGGTACAACACTTAATAAAAGCCATAGGGTATAATAAGCAATCAAATCAATACTAGGAAACAGTCAATATAAATCGTAAGGATACAAAGGACAAAGTTCCAGTCATGCAGTCACAAGTGGGAGGGGATGGGTAAAAGGAGTGATGAGACGATTAATAGTAATAATAATGCAGACTTTGTAAATAGTTGGACAGTGTTGAGGGAATTATTTGTTTAGCAGAGTGATGGCATTCGGGCAAAAACTCTCCTCGTGTCTAGTTGTAGTGGGGTGCAGTGCTCTATATAGCATCGTTTTGAGGGTGGGAGTTGAAACAGTTTATGCCTGGGATGTGAGGGGTAAATATTCAGCCTTCCTAAACTACTGGGAGGCCTGTTTTTCACCCACCCCTAGCCTCCGTGCGCGCCCTGCACTTACCTACATCCAAAATGGGCTGCATAGGGACTCCTGGGAGGGGAGAGGTGGGCGAGGCCAGCCAGGATTTGGGATTTGGGTGATCTCCAAATTGCACAGAATCTTAGCCAGGGGCTCTCTCCTGAACCCCTGCGAATCCTCAGCAACTCACTCACTGAACCAGGCCTTTCCGAGTTTTCTTATCCAGAAGATATTGTCTCTGTTGAAGTCAAATAGCTGGAAAAACATGTTATCTGCTTTCTTGCCTTCGATTGGTTTGAAATGGCGTGCTTTGCTTTTTCCATGTTATAAGACTATCCCAGATTTCTATGTTGCATTTAGAGTCCTGGAAACTCCCTGGTGTTGGGCCTGGCTTCCCTGTAGACCAGTATTTCTCGATGTTAGATAGACTTTAAGATGTTTGGACTTCAACTCTCAGAATTCCCCGGCCAGCCATGGTGGGCTGGGAATTCTGGGAGTAGAAATCCAAACCTTTTGAAGATGCCAGGATTGTGAAACATTGTTCTAGACAATGATACAATCACAGGCTTCACATTCTTCTCCTTATTCTAAATCCCCATGTTAAATTGGTTGACATCTATGTGCAGATATGCAGGGAAAATGGCATTTGGGAGGAAGCCCCATGTTGCTTTTTCTTGCATCGCCTAAACTTTTCCTGGAGTCCAACAGCTTACAAATATTGCACTAATGGTTTTCGAAATGTCTTTTTCTGAAGTGAAAATTGTGGGGCTGAATTGGGGGTTGAAACTTAAAAGAGAGAATCTGAGCATGGGTTTATCTCTGTTCTGTGCTCAGCTCTAAAGTGAAAGAGAAATTAACTTGCTTGCTGGCTGAAATTAGAGCTCTGCTCTGAACTGGAACTGGAACATGTCTGCTTAACAGAGATTGAACAGATAATCAGAGTTGGAAGGGACCTTGTAGGTCATCTAGTCCAACCCCCTACCCAAGCAGGAGACCCTACACCATTTCTGACAAATGGCAGTCCAATCTCTTCTTGAAAGTCTCAAGTGATGATGCTCCCACAACTTCCGAGGGCAACTTCTGTTCCATGGGTTGATTGTCCTCCCTGTCAGAAAGTTTCTCCTTATTTCCAGGTTGAATCTCGCCTTGTTCAGTTTCCATCCATTATTCCTTGTCTGGCCTTCAGGTGCCTTGGAGAATAGCTCGACCCCTTCCTCCTCTCTGTGGCAGCCCCTCAAATATTGGAAAACTGCTATCCTGTCTCTCCTGGTCTTTCTCTTCACTAGACTAGCCAGGCCCAGATCCTGTAACCTGTTCTTCATGTGTTTTAGTCTCCAATCCCCTAATTATCCTGGTTGCTCTTCTCTGCACTTTTTCTAGAGTCTCAACATCTTTTGTATAATGTGACCAAAACTGGATGCAGTACTCTAGGTGTGGTCTTACGAAGGCTTTATAGAGTTGTATTAGTGCAACTTAGAATTGCATTTGCTTTTTTGGCTGCTGCTGCACACTGTTGGCTCATATTTAGCTAGATGCTTCTGTTTGGGTTTACTTGTAACCTTTCCACATTGGAAGAAACTACTGGTATTTTATACATTTACTTATTTTATATAAAAAAGAACTTTAATGAATTCTGCTGAGTCAATCATCTGTGTGTTTTTTGGACTTGAATTTATGCTGCAAACTCTAACAAAGCAAAATGTCTTCAAAGAAAAAAACCAAGAAAGTCCGTTTGCCTCCAGAAAAAACACCTTTACCACATAGCTTGTATTAACTAAGCCACTATTTTCCATTCCTCTTGGCCCACCCTGCAGAAAACAACAACAACAACAACACAACAGCAACAACAACTTGGGCCTGAGTCTTACCCAACTTGTCCACCGGGCCTTTCAGATCTGCCACGTTTGCCAGGGTGGTTTATCTTTTATATATAATGGGATAGCATCATGAAGAAGCCTACAAATCCTTTAATAATGTATAGAAATGCTTTGATGTTGCAGTAATTACATTAAAGGTCACATATCAAAGGTAATTTGGGTGAGCAGCTGTGATGGTTTCTCAAAAGCAATCAATATTGCTGTCCGTACTGCTGATTTCACAAAGGGGCTCTCTAGATTAAAGGAAGCTTATTACCAAACAGACAGACACAGGGGAAATCAAGAATGGATCGCAGAGACACACTGCTCTCTTCTCCACCTACAATTAACACTGTTCCTCCTTAATCTGTGCTAATCCTTCATACAAGAGACAACTCGTGGCATACTGAGACAAATTAGCTCATGGTTCCTTTGACGTAGGCGAGAAGCATCCAGAGAGTAAAGGAGAGAGAGAAAGGACCAGAAGTTAAGTATTCCATGGAGAAGATTTCAGGGGATAATTTTTTCAGAGGTTTACACCATTTGTACTGTCCTTGTTCATTTTTGATTCTTTGTTTCTGGACCTTCCTAGGTAAAGGTAAAAGTTCCTCTCACACACATGTGCTTGTCGTTTCCAGCTCTAGGAGGTGATACTCATCACTGTTACAAAGCCGAAGAGCCAGCGCTCTCCGAAGACGTCTCCATGGTCATGTTTGCCAGTATGACTAAATGCCAAAGGCGCATGGAACGCTGTTCCCTTCCCACCAAAGGGGTCCCTATTTTTCTACTTGCGTTTTTTTTTTTTTTTAATGTGCTTTCGAACTGCTAGGGTGGCAGAACCTAGGCACCAGTAATGGCAGCTCACTCTGCTACATGGCGCTAGGGATTTGAACCACCAAACTGCCAACCTTACTTATCGACAAGTTCAGGGTCCTAGCCACTGAGCCACTGCGCATCCCTTTGGACCTTCTTAAATTTCCCTAAAAAAAAAAAAAAAAAGTCAGTGCAGTACTAGGCAGCATCAGTAGAGATAGATTTTTTTAAAAAAAAAAAAGACGTTGAGACTCTAGAAAGAGTGCAGAGAAGAACAACAAAGAAGGTTAGGGGACTGGAGGCTAAAACATGGCTGGAATTGGGTATGTATAATAAAAAGAAGGAAGTGGGATGACATGACAGCAGTGTTCCAATATTTGAGAAGCTGCCACAGAGAAAGGGTGTGGGTGGGTGTCAACCGATTCCTCAATGCACTTGAGGGCAGGAGAAGAAGCAATGGATGGAAGCTAGTGAAGCAGAGATGCAACCTAGAGCTAAGGAGAAATTTCCTGACAGTGAGAACAATTAACCAGTGGAACGACATGCCTCCAGAATGTGGGTGTGCTCCATCACTGGTGGTTTATAAGAAGAGATTGGACAACCATTTATCTGAAATGGAATAGTTTTTTCCTGCTTGAGCAGGGGGTTGGTCCCTTCCAACTCTGCTATTCTGATAGATATCAGCACGGTAGAATAGAATAGAATGAAGAATAGAGTGGAATGGAGTGGAGTGGAGTGGAGTGGAATGGAATGGAATGGAATAGAATAGAATAGAATAGAATATTGGAATGTAGAATAGAATGGAATGGGATAGAATAGAATAGAATAGAATGGAATGGAATGGAAAGGGATGGGATGGAACGGAATAGAATAGAATAGAATAGAATAGAATAGAATAGAATAGAATAGAATAGAATAGAATAGAATAGAATAGAATGGAATGGAATGGAATGGAATGGAATGGAATGGAATAGAACAGAACAGAACAGAACAGAATAGAGAATAGAATAGAATAGAATAGAATATTGGAATGAATGGAGAATAGAATAGAATAGAATAGAATAGAATAGAATAGAATAGAATGGAATGGAATGGAATGGAATGGAATGGAATGGAATGGAATGGAATAGAATGGAATAGCAATGGAATGGAATGGAATGGAATGGAATAGAATAGAATAGAATAGAATAATAGTTTTATTGTCACTTTGAATGTACATTAATCGGGATAAATTAAAAAGGAAATGTCATTGCGTACAGCTCTCAGAAGGTGGCCACTTCCAATATGCACTACATAACCATGACAGAATAAATACATACAAAATTATGCATATACCCACATATATTTTATGACATAGAGAAACAAGACAGTCTTAATTGTCACCCAGATGAAAAGAAAACATCCATCCAGAAGTTAGTTTAGTCGGTCCCATTAAAATTCAACACTGGGGCCTCTATAAACATAGAAGATGTAATAGTAAATAAAATTAAACGTTATATTCATTGAGCTCCTGAACCAAAGATGGGAACATCCCAATCCATCCATTAAATTATGAGCGCGGCATTGCCGTTTTTGATAATACATTAACATTTTTGAAGTCGTTCTGATTCTAAATGACAAGCCAGCTCCTTTCTCCTACTGAGGTTAATGTCAGAGGATAATGTTGTAAAATGTAATTACGCCATCGGGTTTTATTTATGGTCCAAATAAACTGAGCTCATAGCTAATAAACCCACTGGTAGATTTTTCTCTTCCCCATCCCACCACCCCTTCCTATTTCCTTCGCTAAATAGAAACAGGTCATATGGCAGGGAATGATATCTGGCTGCATTACCTCACCCAGATCACTGTTAAGTGATTAAGAGTCTGCGGGAGAAATGACAAAAGTAGAAAAAGTGGCAATCCATTAGGTTCAATGATATGGTCAAGCCTTCCTCAGGTGAGGAAGTTAAAGAACGAGGAGATGCGTGATTTAGGATTGCATCTGATCCACATCACCAGATTTCGCTGGTTGATGGTGGAAAAGAATTTCACACATGGTGAACCCACAGAGTGGCACATGAAATGGGTTCTGTGTTTCAGGGACACATTGAATCTTTCTTACTGTGTTTTTTTTTTTTTTTCCTTCAGAATTTTGTTGTTTCCTCACAGACGTTCTTTTCTTGTGGTGCACTGATGATGTTACCTAGTTGGGTAATGGAAAATGATTCCTCTAACTTAGTCCCTACTTGGTAATGATGTAAATATTTTCCCTCTGGATCTGATTACAGATTAACAGAGTAGGAAGGGACCTTGTAGGTCATCTAGTCCAACCCCCTGCCCAAGCAGGAGACCCTACACCATTTCTGACAAATGGCAATCCAATGTTTCCAAGGATGAAGCTCCCACAACTTCTGAGGGCAACTTCTGTTCCATGGATTGATTGTTCTCCTTGTCAGAAAATTTCTCTTTATTTCCAGGTTGAATCTCATCCATTATTCCTTGTCTTGCCTACAGGTGCTTTAGAAAATAGCTGGACTTCCTCTTCTTTGTGGCAGCCCCTCAGATATTGTAAGACTGCTATCATGTCTCCTCTGGTCCTTCTCTTCCCTAGACTAGCCAGGCCCAGTTCCTGCAACCGTTCTTCATATGTTTTAGTCTCCAGTCCCCTCATCATCCTGGTTGCTCTTCTCTGCACTCTTTTTACAGTCTCAACATCTTTTTTATAGTGTGGTAACCAAAACTGGATGCAGTTTTTTTGGATTTTTTGGAAGATATCTTGGATACTTGCAGCCCAATTTTTGCTCATTTTACTGAAATTCATCTTGCTCATTCCAAAATTCGCTGCGCATCTCTCGTTCCCATGTTTGTTGCTCATCAGAGGACCCAATGAACCTTCCATTCAGCCTGATTTAATAGTTGCTTATCTGGAGATGATGTTGGACTTTGATTGTTCGTCTCATTTAATTATTCAGAAGATAAAGCAGAGATTTGAGTAGGATGAAGGAGGGAAAAAAAACTTGGCAGGGAATTCTGTTGAGATCATGCGAGGGTGACGTGCTATCTCGCAGCCTGTCTCTGAGTAGAGTTTAGACTTGTATTTAATCACACCATTTAGCTTGTTCATGTAGAGAAGGGGTGTCCAACTCAAGGCCTGGGAGCTGGAGCTTTTCCATGAGGTGCTTAGATCTGGCCCATGGGGCTGTCCTCACAAGTGGCTGACAAACTGTACTCAACGAGTAGTCCTTAATGGGTCTAAGTCTATATGGAGGGAAGTAAGCAGTGGGGTGCCACAAGGTTCCGTCTTAGGCCCCAGATTCTTCAATATCTTCATTAACAACTTAGATGAGGGAATAGAAGGGGAACTTGCCAAATTTGCAGGTGATACTAAGCTGGCAGGAATAGCTAACACCCAAGAAGATAGGCTCAAGATCCAGATGGATCTTAACAGACTAGAACACTAGGTCCTATCTAACAAAATGAAATTCAATGGAGAGAAAAGTAAAGTCCTACACTTAGGCAAGAAAAACCCAAAAGACACATATAGACTTGGTGAAACCAGGCTCAATAGCAATAACTGTGAGAGGGATATTGGAGTCTTAGTGGACAACCAGCTAAATAGGAGCCAATGTTGTGCAGCAGCAGCAGCTAAAAAAAGCTAATGCAATCCTAAATTACATTAACAGAGGGATACAATCTAGATCAAGGGAGGTACTAGTACCACTCTATAAAGCTTTAGTAAGACCACATCTAGAGTACTGCAACCAGGATGATTAGGGGACTGGAGACTAAAACATATGATGAACGAATTACAGGAACTGGGCATGGCTAGTCTAGTGAAGAGAAGGACCAGGGGAGACATGATAGAGGTCTTCCAATATTTGAGGAGCTGCCACAGGGAGGAAGGGGGATCAAGCTATTTTCCAAAGCACCTGTGGGCCAAATAATGGATGGAAACTGAACAAGGAGAGATTTAACCTGGAAATAAGGAGACATTTTCTGACAGTGAGAACAGTCAACCCATGGAACAAACGTTGCCCTCAGAAATTGTGGGAGCATCATCACTTGAGACTTTCAAGAAGAGACTGGACTGCCATTTGTCAGAAATGGTGTAGGGTCTCCTGCCTGGGTGTGGGGTTGGACTAGATGACTTACAAGGTCCCTTCCAATCCTGATTATCTGTTATCTATTAAATAATGAAGGACCTTCCCAGGGTGGCTCTGCCAGGAAAAGTGGAGCTCGTTTTTGCTGGCAGAGGATTACACAAGGCCATTGCAGCTGAAAATGGAGCTCCATTTTCATTGGCAGAGGGTTGCAGGAGGCCATCGTAACCAAAAACAGAGCTTGGGAGCCCTTTTTCATTGCCACCACAGGCACCCCAACATAAGTGACATTGAATTGGCCACACTCACTCTGCTCATCCTCCCTCTGGCCCCCCTGATATGAAACACAACCCTGATGCGGCCCTCAATGAAACTGACTTTGCACTCCTGATGCAAAGGAGCAAAGGCTATTTTTAAATTTTTATTTTTAGACTCCAACTCTTCCCTACCTCTTGGCTCTCTGTTCTCCACCTGTCCATCTTTGGGGTTATAATTTTTTGACTTTAAACAGTTTGTTTAGAAACCGTTCCAAGCTGCAAAGTTCACACATTCTTTGTAATAATAGTGTCAGATCTTTAAAACCAATGCTGGATTCCAGGCCTCATGGTTTGTTTATATGGAGGGTATAGATCAAATTGGCCAAACACAGCATCATTTTGTGTATCTCCATAGACTTTCACAAACAGTTGGATTTCAACCAGCAAAGTTTCTGATTTCCTCTTCCTAGGTGCTATTTTAACTGATCTGCGTCATGATGAAAAACATTTGATATTGTTCCTATTGACTTACCAAGCAAGGCAAGAAATAAAACCAGCAAAAAAAAAAAAGGGGGGGGGGGAAACAAACATAAGGCCAAAAGATCTCGAATGTTCTCTGAATGAGTCATGGCAGCTTTTCCCAACTCAAGGACAATGAAGCCAATCCATTAAAAAGGAATTAACCCCAAGTTAATTTTTTAAAGCCATCTCAGGGTCCCCAAAGGACTTGAATCCAAAGTTCTCCGAACTCAGAAGGAATATCCATTCAATGTCTCAGTTCACCTTTGGAATTTAAATGTCTTTCACTTCCTTGCTTGATTGGTTCCCTTCCTTTCTGCTTGGATGAGCATTCAAGGCAAAATTATACAACTGGAACAAGGCTGAAGGCAATGCAGACATAAAATGAATCCCAACATCAATTAACTGTTAAGATTATGGAAGTGGAAATAAATATATATTTATATATTTACCATTTATATATATACTGGTATATTCTAAGTATTTCCAGATCCTGACAAAGTGGGGGCCAAACACAACTCGTTTCCTAGCCTAGAAATAACACAAGAGAAAGTGCAAGCTAATAAGAAAAGGGCTTATTTCTAATGACCAGGTGCGGTAGTTGTTATTTCAATGTGTGTGCTACCCAATTTCCAACCACTTGTTCCAGTGAGAACAATCAATCAGTGGAACAAGTTGCCTTCAGAAGTCATGGGTACTCCAACACTGGAAGCTTTTAAGAAGAAATAAGATGGCTATTTGTCCAGAATGGTGTAGCTTCTCCTGCTTGTGTGAGGGGTGAGACTAGAAGACCTCCAAGGTCCCTTCTATTATTCTAAGTTCTATGTTCCTGGAGACCATTAGATGTGTTTTGTATTGTGAATTGGTCGTGAGACACCTTGGTGATTGTACTGTGATTGTTTTTTTAATGATATTTTTATATCGATTTAATAAAGTTATTTTTTCCTTTATAAAAACTTTGTTACCAGATCAGAGTTAATAGAAACATAGAAAAACAATGACAGAGGAAGAGCCACTGTTCCATCGAGTCTGCCTTTTGAGATTCTGTTTGTTTCTGTTTTCTTTGTTTCTTATTTCTTTATTATTATGTTTTCAATTATTTCATTTGATTTAATAATTTAATTTACTTATTCAGTTTAAGACGAGTGGCCATATATATTTTCTGGAATGTGAGAGAGAAGGGAGGAAGGAAGGAAGAAAAGAGGGAGGGAGGGAGGGGAAAGAAAAGGAATCAAGGAGAAAGAAAAGAAAGGAGCAAGGAAGGAAGCAAGGAAAAAGGAAGGAAGATAAGGGGAAGGAAGGAAAAGGAAAAAGAAGGAAGGAAGATGAGGGGAAGGAAGGAAATAGAAAGAAAAGGAAGGAAGGAAGGAAAAAGAAGTAAGGAAGCTGAGGGGAAGGAAGGAAAGAGAAAGAAAAGAAGGAAGGAAGTAGAAAGAAAAGGAAGGAAGGAACAAGGAAGGAAGGTAAAGGAAGGAAAAAGAAGGAAGAAAAGAAGCAGAAAGAAAAGGAAAAAAGGAAGGAAAAGGGAAGGAAGATGAGGGGAAGGAAGTAAAAAGGAAGGAAGGACAGGAGGAAGGAAGGAAGGAGAAAGAAGAAGGGAGGGATGGAGGAAGGAAGGAAGAAAAAGATAGATAGACAAACAGACAGAAGGCACCTTCAAAATTCTCTCCTGCCTTTCCCATACAGGAAGCCCTGAGTCAAATTTGTATGAAAGTTGAAAGTCAAACTTTTGAAGAGGCTGTTGTTAAATATTAAAAGGTCCATTTTGTTAAGTCATTACTATTGGGTTGTGCCTTTTCAGCCCAACAATTCTTGGTCTACAACAACAATGCACACCTCATGTTCCTGTAGAAATAATTTTGGGGTGGAGGGGTTTTTACCTCAAAGGAAAGACGTGTGACTTGCTAAAAGTCCTGTCAAAATCGATCTGTTAGTTTTCCAGTCCAGTAATTTTATTACAGATGTTTTTTTTAAGAAGCTGTTAAAAATTGTACTTATCTACGTTTGTGGTGTTTCGGGATATACTAAAAAAAAAAAAAAAAATTCTCTGTATTTTCCCAATTAATGAAATTTAACCCCAGCCCAAATAAATCAAATACCCTTTGCTCTGCAGATATGATATATGTGCTGAAACGCAAAAGGACATTTTAAAAGTTATTATTGTTACATGACTATCTTGTTGTCCAATTCAAAGTTCTGTGCACAAGTCCTGTGAAAACATAAAGCTTGCCTTTAAATCCAATTCTGTACCTTTAACTATGTGGGAATATTGGTTCCTTGACAGATATAAGGAAATTGTTTTCTGCTCCTTCCTTCCTTCCTTCCTTCCTTCCTTCCTTCCTTCCTTCCTTCCTTCCTTCCTTCCTTCCTTCCTTCCTTCCTTCCTTCCTTCTCCTCCCTTCCTTGTGTTCCTCCCCTTTTTCCTTCCTTCCTTCATTTCTCCCCTTCCTTCCTTCCTTCCTTCCTTCCTTCCTTCCTTCCTTCCTTCCTTCCTTCCTTCCTTCCTTCCTTCCTTCCTTCCTTCTCCTCCCTTCCTTGTGTTCCTCCCCTTTCTCCTTCCTTCCTTCATTTCTCCCCTTCCTTCCTTCCTTCCTTCTTTCCTTCCTTCCCACCCACCCACCCAACCTTCCTTCCTTCCTTCCTTCCTTCCTTCCTTCCTTCCTTCCTTCCTTCCTTCCTTCCTTCCTTCCTTTCTTTCTTTCTTTCTTTCTTTCTTTCTTTCTTTCTTTCTTTCTTTCTTTTTCCTTCTTTCCTTCCTTCCTTTCTCTTCCTCTCCTCCTTCCCTTCTATCTACCTACTTCTTTCTTCTTTCCTTCCTTCCTCCCCCTCTTCTTCTCTCTCTCTCTCTCTCCCCCCTGCCTGCCTTTTCCCCTTTCCCTTTCTCTTTCCCTAATAGTATCACCCATGCAAGAATTGACTCAGAGTAAATTTTTGGGATCCGACCATATCAGCTCATTACTGTCATTTTCTTATCCCAGTGTTGACACATAAACAATTTCTGGATTATTTGGTGTGCCAGAAGCAACAATTGTCATCCAGAGTGGCAGCTGCACACACTCAAGGGAGCCATATGTAGATGTGTGCTTGAACACTTATACAACCAGGGAAACATTGAGCATCAGATGATGATTAAATGCTTTTGGCTGTGCTGAATTGCAGCATGAAGCTCAACCCCAACATGAATGCAAACTATATTCATTATAAGTGTGAGTTGATGTAATTCTAGTTGTGAATAGCTGGGATTCACTCCCATTCAGAGCTCACTTCAACAAAGAATCAATGAGGTGGCCTTTGACACTAGGTTTAGAATACACATACATGTAGATACAACTGCCTGTGTCAGTTTTAAAGATAACTAGATTTATGGGGAGAGGAGGAGGAGGAGGAGGAGGAGGAGGAGGAGGAGGAGGAGGAGGAGGAGGAGGAGGAGGAGGAGGAGGAGGAGAAAAAAGGGGAATAAGAAGGGGAGTGGAGGGGGAAAAAAGGAGAAGAAGAGGGAAGAGGAGGGAAAGAAGAAGGATGAGGAGAAGGAAGAAGAGGAGGAAGAGGAGGAAGAAGAGTAAAAGAGAAGAAGTGGAGGGGATCAGGAGGAGAAGAGAATGGAGGAGGAAGGAGAAGAAGGAAGAGGAAGCAGAGAAGAGGAGGGAGAGAAGGGGGATGCGGAGAAGAAAAGGAGGAGGAGGAGGAGGAAGAAGAGAAGGAGGTGAGGAGAAGGAGAGGGAAGAAGAGGAGAAGAAGAGGGAGGAGGAGGAAGACGAGAACAAGAAGAAGGAAGAGTACAAGAAGGAGGAGGAAGAAGAGGTGGAGGAAAACAAGGAGGATGTGAAGAAGAAAAAGAAGAAGAGGAAGAGGAAAGAGAAGGTGATAGAGAAGTCACAATTCTTAGGCAAATGTACAAATCTTTGCACTTTCACACTCTATCACTGCAACTTGGGGAATACTCCAGTATTTCACAACATAGTCGTAAACTTGATTTAGCTCATTCCTGCAAAGCAGATACTACTCCAACATTTTTTTCGATGAACTTCAAACATTCCTACTCTCCGTGCCAAGAACAATCAAGACCTATCACCACCCTAAAAACAAATGGAACAAAACAAAGCCAAGCCATCACACATACCTCTACCCCTCCCAAAAAACTCTCCAACCCAACTTACACCATCGTATCTCAAGCAGGTAATAATGGCACCTTCCTTGCACCCAAGTTTACATGACAATATATTTAAGTGGGGAGGAAGGTTAAGCATCCCCGAAGGTCCTGCTCATTCAATTGCAAATTAAAATCAGATTATGGAGGTGACAATCACTCTGCTTTTTTTTTTTAAAAAAAATCCTCAACCCCGTGCAACTCATTCTGGTGGTGGTTTTAATTTGGTTCTCGGAGGGCAAGTTTCCCTGGTGTTCAAGACCAGTTTGTCATTGCATCTGCATTTGCTTTATAGGTTGCTCAATGACAATTTTTTCTCTTCTTGATGGTGCCAGCAAAGGAGGATCAATCTAATTTTATGTACAACTGTAAAGATGAATGATAAGTAGAAAGGAACTCGGCAAGTACAAGCTGAATAAATTATAAAGGGCGATCCCTGACAGGGATAGAGGGGTTCCCAGAGGACAATGAGATGAGAGCAGACAGAAAAAGCAGAATTGATGATAAGGTTTGGGGAGTGTGTGTGTGTGTGTGTGTGCGTGCGTGTGTGTTTGTGCATGCACACTGAGACTTAGCTTGCTGCATGCATTCTCCTACGATTCCACGACATTTGCAATTCAAAGATTATATTTGAAAAGAGGAACTGGAAGAGTGGTGGGATTCAAATTATTTTACTACCAGTTCTGTAGTGTGGGTGTGGTGAGGTTTGGTGGGTGTGGTTTGGTTTGGTGGACATGGCAGGGGAAGAATACTGTAAAATCTCCATTCCCTCCCCACTCCTGGGGGAAGATTACTGCAAGATCCCCATTCCCTCCACACCCCACTAACCTACTTTCCAGCTCCGTTCTCCTGTGCAGGGCAACAAAATAAGACCCAGCCAATCAGCTGGGACTCAAGAGGGAGAGAAGAGATGGGGGCAGGGCCAGTCACTGGTGGTATTTGCCAATTCTGCAAACTAATCAAAATTTCCACTATCGGTTCTCCAGAACTGGTCAGAACCTGTTGAACACCACCTCTGAACTGGGTCTTCTGGAAGTGGCTGAAATTTCCATGTTTCTGAGCAAATGTTGGATGGCTAGGATGAATTGGATTTATGAGCTTGGAGGAATTCTCAAAGAAGCTGGCCAGGAAACAGGATGGGTCAGGTACAGACAACTAGGCCTAAACTAGCTACTTTATTATTCTAAGCCTATTTTACAGGAATCTTCCCAGACTGGCAATTTGCAGCTGGGACAGACTTAAATGAGGATGAGCAGCATTCAAGGGAGCTCACACTTCACACTTTTGTGCCTACAAAATAATTCGAGATTAATTCCCCACTTGACTCCTTCCCTGACTCAGCCAGTTTCTCTCGGACAGGATGGGAGAGGATACACACCTCTCTTGTATGAGCCAGAAGCTCTTTCATTCTGCAGTCCTTCATGATTTCTTCTACTGTAGGAAAGGATTGGTGTGAGCAGCAATCCAGGGCCCAGAACGGTCTCAGAGTAGCTGTTCTAAAAATGTACTGCCAAACTGGGTTGTATAGGATTGTAATTTGAGCTTTGTCATTTATATTTTGAGTGAGAACTTTGGGTTGATTTATTCTAGGATCTTGTTAGCTTTGTGAGGTAGTCTGGCTTGCCTCCCAGAATTGTGGCTACTCCATCAATAGAGGTTTTCAAGAAAAGATTAGAGAACCATTTGTCTAGGATGGTATAAAGACTTCTGCCTTGAAGACTTCCAAGATCCCTTTTAGCCCTATGATTTTATCTATGGCATAAAGTCCACTCAGAAACACTAGCTCTAAGTTTATTGTTATATTATCTTAACAGTGTCTTGCAAATTTAATATGATATCTCCACCATCACTTTTACAGTCAAATAAACTTTGATCACCACAATATAAAAAAGATGTTGAGACTTTAGAAAGAGTGCAGAAAAGAGCAACAAAGATGATTAGAGGCTAAAACATATAAAGAACGATTGCAGGGATTGGATATGTCTAATCTAATGAATAATAATGATGACGTGGTGGCTCAGTGGCTAAGACCCTGAGCTTGTTGATCGGAAAGGTCAGCAGTTTGGCAGTTCGAATCCCTAGCGCCATGTAACGCCAAGTGAGCTCCTGTTGCTTGTCCCAGCTTCTGCCAACCTAGCAGTTCAAAAACTTGTAAAAAAATGCAAGTAGAAAAATACTTGTTGGTGGGAAGGTAATCTCATTCCATGTACCTTCGGTGTTTAGTCATGCTGGCCACATGACCACGGAGACATCTTCGGACAGCGCTGGCTCTTCAGTTTTGTAATGGAGATGAACACCACCCCCTAGAACTAGAAACAACCAGCACGTATACGTGAGGGGAACCTTTACCTTTTTAATCTAATAAAAAGAAGGACCAGGGATGACATGATAGCGGTGTTCCAATATCTCAAGCGTTGCCAAGAAGAGGGAGTCAAGCTGTTCCCCAAAGCATCAAAGTCAGGACAAGAAGCAATGGGTGGAAACTAACCAAGGAGAGAAGAAACCTAGAACTAAGAAGAAATTTCCTGAGAATTAGAACAACTAATCAGTGGAACGATTTGTCTCCAGAAGTTGTGAATGCTCCATCATTGGAAATTTTAAAGAAGAGATTGGACAATCATTTGTCTAAAATGGTACTGGGTTTCCTCCCTGAACAGGAGAATGGAGTAGAAGGCCTCCAAGGTCCCTTCCCACTCTGTTATTCTGTTAAACCAGGGAAAGGCCCCTTCTAAGACTTTTGCCTTGTCCATATTCTTTCAGCTGCCACTTTTCTGACCCATGTCTAGTCTGTGGCTCAGTCTCCTGTCTCCAAAGGGCGTTCTGGCATATCATTATAGATCTGTTGATTTGTGTTCTTGGCTATCTATGGGGTTGTCAGGAGCCTTCTGCAGCAGCACCCCTTCAACAGCCTCCCGACTCCTTCCATCCTTCTTCATTAAAGTCCAACTTTCGATTCCATGGAGTGTCATAAAGAACACCAAGGGTCTGCCCAACTCTGATCTTTGTAGGTGGTGATTCATCCTGCGTTTCAATGACCTCAGTCACCTAGGCATTATCCTCCTTTAAAGGACAATGAAGACCTTGCTCAGTGTTTTCAGAACCTGGTCGTATGAAGGCAGGTCTGCTTCAGATTTCATTAAAAGACATGACTTAAATATTTATCAGCAGAAGGTTTGATTAAAATATGACGTTCCAAGTAGGTTTCAGTATGTATCTGATTTGGCAGTTTGATAACGGATGCCCTTGATCGTGTTCTGTACTTTAAACAAAACCTTCCCTTATTTCCTCCCTCCTTCTTTTCCTCCCTTCTCTCTCCCTCCTTTTTTGCCTTCTTATCTTCCTTCCTTCTCTTCTCTCTTCCTACCCACATCTCCCTTCCTTCCTTCCTTCCTTTCCACATCTCCTTTCCTTTCTGCCTGCCTGCCTGCCTTCCTCCTCTTCTCTCTCTCTTCCTTCCTTCCCACATCTCCCTTCCTCTCTTCCTCCCCCCCTCCCCTCCTCCCCATTTCTTTTTCCTTTCCCATCTGAAATATTTTGACATATGCCTTTTACCCCCACTCCCAGGAATGACATCATGCAGTTAAAAACAAACGATGTGGAAAAACAACAACAACCAGGTTTAAATAGATCTTAATGACACAGATCTCGTTGCCAGAAACTCATGCCAGCATGGATGTGATTTTCTGTTACCATCAAAATGGAAAAGTAAGCCTCCCCCATTCTTTTAGAATCCAAGCTACAAAATTGGGTGTGTTGACTGTAAAGAGAGATTGTTCAAAATGCATGTGCAGTTCCTGGAATTCTCAAGAGACATTTATCAAGTATGTTGGTCAATAAAACAAAATTGTAGGCTTGAAGGCTTACTCTAACATAATTCTTCCTCTGATCCTATTGTTTCTATTAAGTCTACGACCAGAAGCTAGTACAATTTATGCTATAGAGTTCAAGATGACTATTGGAGGCCATGCATTAATACAGGGGCTAATCTAAGTGTGATGGATATTAGACAATGTTTCAATTGTGGGGTCTTTGGTGCTCTCTGAGCTTGGGTTGTTTTCTTGCAGACGTTTCATGACCCAACTAAGAAACATCATCAGTGCTAAGTGGTTTACATACAAGTTTATGTACAAGTTCCTTGTCCTGGAACATCACACAAGTGTTCTTGGTGCTTCTGTAATGAGGCTATGGTTTACTGTTTGATTGTTGGTCATAGATAGATAGATAGATAGATAGATAGATAGATAGATAGATAGATAGATAGATAGATAGACGGACAGACACCAATACAGGACAATATTTAGTTCAGGATTGAACTGTGGGGTTTTTGGTGTTCTCTGAGTTTGATTGTTTTCTCGGAGATCTCTCATTACCCAACTAGGTAATTTCATCAGTGCTAGAAGGGAGAAGGGTTTTATCTCAGTTTAGATACAAGCAGCTTGTCCTGTCAGTGTGGTTGGGGGGTATTCTTGGTGGTCCATTGATTAGGCCATTATTTATTCTTAGCTTGTTTATCTCTTTATCATAGTCCCTTGATCGAGGTATTGTTTGCTTCTTGACCATTTGTCTAGCATTAATCTTGGTATAAGTCTCTATTTATCTGGATGTTGAGTAAAAGTAGAGTTGTAAAAACTGGAAGATCCGCTAAAACCGAGATGTCAAACTCAAGGCCCGGGGGCTGGATCTGGCCCACAGTATACTTAAATTTGACCCATAGGTCACCCTGGAATCTCCTGAGCTCCATTTTTGCTGGCAGAGAGTTGCAGGAGGCCCTTGCAGCCAAAAATGGAGCTTGGGAGCACTCGGGCCACCTGTGGTAATGTCGAGCTGGCCATGCCCACGCCAGCCCCCCGAGGTCAAACAGAACCCTTATGCGGTCCTCAATGAAATAGAGTTTGACACCTCTCCACTAGAGAGTAATTAAAGCTGAGGAGGTTTATAGCTCTTTGCCGTCCTCTGGTGGTCGCCAGAATTTCTGCAATGGGAACAGAGGACATCCTTCTCTCAGGAGTAGTGTGCAGTGGCACCTTGGGTCACAAACGCTTCTGTTTGTGACCAAATCAGGTGACGACCAAAAATTTGGGGAAATTGTTGCTTCTGGTCGCGAACAGATCCACGGGTGCCGATTCAATATAGCCATGGCTATTTTCCCTGCTGTGGCGATTTCCCCTTCTGCACATGTGCAGAATTGTAGGCGAATGCACAATCAGTCTCGCTTCTGTTCGTGACCAAATTGGGTTGCAACCAAAGTCCTGGAATGGATTACTGTCGTCACCTGAGGTTCCACTGTACTCAGTGGGAATCAGACTGTAAAATTCAGAAGAAATTCACCCTACCCCACTAAAGTCTTTTTCACTGCCAAGTTGACTCCTCCATTGGAAAGTTCAAATTTTGCTGAGTCACCTCTTCCAGAAGGCCTGTCCCCAAATCACCCATCTGAGATAACCTGGGTGCCTGTGGCGTGACAAAAGACGCTGGAACAAAGTTTCAATTGCCAAACAGAGCCTGGACCTCAGCCAGGCCATCTTCTGCCTTACTAGTCCAGGTGCGTGGGAGAACATGATGGAGCTGGCAAGACCGCACACGGCTCGCCCATGCACAACTGTCTGTTGGCCAAGTTCCCTTGTTCTAATTGCATCTCACCCAGCCTTCTTCCTGCTGGACCGGTGGTGAGCAGGATGCTCCAGACGCTCTTATTTGTTTACTCAAAGAAATGAGGCCTCCTTGAAGGAAGATAAGCAGCTCTATCTGCGGAGGAGATGCTTCAGCTTTGAGAGTTGATCATCACTCTTTTTCCATGCGGAGAACTGGAAGCGAAGTAGCTCTTACAGGTTCTCCTTCTTACCATCAATGATGAGAGGATGTGGACCTATTTAGGTGGATTCGTATCTTCATATCCTATCATTTCCTCCTTACCTTCCTCCATCTGACTTCTTGTCCTTTCCCTTCCTGAAATCTGTAATTCATCTTTTCCTTCCTTCCTTCCTTCCTTCCTTCCTTCCTTCCTTCCTTCCTTCCTTCCTGTCTTTTCTTCCTTCCTTCCTTCCTCTAGGTAACTCTGGACTGCTACAAGACTCCTTGGTGCTCTTCCCTTCCATTCCCTCCTATCTCTTCCCTTCCCGTACATCATTCATTTTTTTCATTTCCTTCCTTTCTCTTTTCTTCCCTTCCCATTTTCCTTCCTTCCACCTTTCGTTTCTTCTTCCTTTCCCTCCTTCCTCCCTCCCTCTAGGAAATTCTGGGCTGCTACAAGATTATTCTGGGCTTTTTCCATCTCTTCCTTTCACTCTCATCTCTTATCTTTCCATATATCATTCATTTTCATTTTCTTCCTCCCTCCCTTTTTTCCTTCTTTTCTTCCTGTGACCCTCGGCTCCTAAAAGGCTACTTTGGGCCCTTGCCTTCCCTTGCCTTCCATTCCCTTGTGTCATTCATTTTTCATTTCCTTCCTTCCTCTTTCCTTCCTTCCTTCCTTTTTCCTTCCCTTCTTTCATTTCCGTTCATCCCCTTCCCACTCCTCTTCCCCTCCCTCCCTCCCTCCCTCCCTCCCTCTCCCCTCTGCCACATTTCTTTATGTTCAGTTCCAAAGCGGAGTTCCACTCCTTTCTGCATTTCAAGGCTGGCTCAGATCAAAGTGCTTGCCAGATCAAATGGCCTTGCCAGCTGCAATCTTTACAGTTACAAACAAGATCTTCCCTTGGCAGAAAGACGGTTCTTTCCAAATGCAGCTCATCCAGCTCAATTCCGAGGTTGCTTTGATATTCCTATTAAGTCTCTCTCTCTCTTTCTCCTCTCTCTCTCTTTCTCTCTTTCTCCTCTCTCTCTCTCCTCTCCCCATCCCCTTTCTCCTCTCTTTCTCTCTCTCTTTCTTTCTCTCTCTTTTCTCTCTCTCTTTCTCTCTTT